>VZRJ01013063.1:1510011-1730439 GCA_013397565.1 Ptilonorhynchus violaceus | reverse complement strand
GGTACCCCCGGGTCCCCGCCCTGCGCCACCTCCACGCCCAAGGTGTCCCAGCATCCCCTTCCCAAAGGCCCTCCGCAGGCACACGTACGCGAGAGAAGTTTTATTTACGAAAGATGTTTCAATGAAAATTTCTTAAAAGTTGAAAAAGACGATGCAAGGATACTGCAGAAATGACTTAAAATATAACAAATTGCACAAAATATTAACACTGATCATACAATATTTCAAAGATTGACAAGCATGTGCTAAAGAAACTGTAGAGTCTAGAAATACCCCAAATATATCTAGTTTACAATTGCTGTACAAAAAGCAGTTATAAATACTTCACATCTAGAAAAAATACACAGAACCTTTGAAATAGACTTTCCCTTACATATAAACAACCTTTGTAGAAAAAAACAAAAACACCCAATACAGGCCAATCCCCCTGCTCTGAGATATGTTTGAACTAGTACTGGTTAGCACCAACGTCTTATCGTAGTGTGTCACAAACAGGAGTTGTTTCTGTTTTTAAAAAATAATTTTAGTGTTTAGAATTTACTTAAGATCAAACAGACACTACAAAAGAGAACACAGTATGGTACATTCATAATTTGATGGGAAATGAGTACAGAGGAGGTGGAGGTTGAAAAGCTGTGTTGCAGTCAGAGGTACAGGGCAGTTTATGTAGTTCTATTCCTACAAGACTCCTGTTTGTGTCAGCAGTGAATTGCTTTGACCCTGATCTTTCAAACAGTTACGTGCATGATTGATGAAGCCAATGCCAGCAGTATCAGGCCTTTTAATCTGTTCATTTTCTTGCCATGTCGAAAGTCAAAACCCTTTTGAAATAAGACACCTGTTGTGAAGTTGCAATAACTGAAATGCATGTTTCCCTAGAACACCTGTATGGAATTGCACTAAAAGTAAAAAATAAAGTGTGTTTTCTAAAAGGGAGTCCATGGAAGTTTATCAGAGACAATCTGGCAGGCTCAGGTTTATGGTAATGCAGTGTTTCTACATACAGTTTTAAGACTACAACAATTATAACTCTTCTTAAAAAAATCTACTAGCTTTTCTTGTTAATATTAACACCAATTTCTTTAAGTTAGTAATCTGCCATTACAGGAGCATAGCACCAATTTAATATTTATTGCTGTCGTGTATCCCTACAAATATATTTTCCCAAGGTATTTACAACTGTACAAATATTCACAAAAGTGCAAAATTAAGACTTTATTCCGTCTATCCCTCCTGTCGGGTGTGGAGTCCCACGTGCCACGGTGACGCCGCCCTGCCTTATTGCTGTGTGGTGTGGGGCCACGACACCCTGCTGTGGGCACAACCTTCCCGAGGGGCAATTTCCACTCAGAGTCTCCTCTCCCCCCTCACTCCACGCTCGCCTGCAGCTCCATCCCGTGCCGCAGCCGCTGGGAAGTGTCCCTATACGTCGTTGGAGCCTTGGCTGGCGCAAGAGGAGAAGCTGTCATACAGGGAATCACTCAAGGATTCCAAATTGTCCACATCCTGCCGACCCGAGCTGTTCAAGGGAGCTTCTTCTTTCCTTCCATTTTCTTCCTTTTGTCCTTCAACCTTGTTCAGACAGTTCTTCTCTTTTTCTAATAAAAGCACGCTATTGCTGTTAAAATTATTGAGGGACTCCAGGGAAATTTTAGATACTCTATTCTGGGAATCTTCTTTTGTTTCTTCAGTTTGCTTCAATTTCTGTAAAAGTGAGGGAAATATTAGAAACGTGTTCCTTAAAAAGTTATCCTATTGTACACCATTAACCACCTTCTTTCCAAAGTTCACGGGGTGAAAGGAAATGGATTGTTAGATGCTTAAATAACTGTTATGATTAAATAGAACATTAGTGTCCATTTTAGGATAAATCGTAACTTTTATGGTTCTGCTGAGACAAATAGGACTCCATTTACGTAACACTCAAGTGCTATTAACGTTGTAAGCAGCAGACCCTGGCTATGCACGTGTTAAACATCTCCACCATCCTCACAGTAATTTACATCCTCTGCTGTATGAATACTTTGGGGGGTATGTTTAAACAGGTGTTTGTTTAAGTAGAGTTTAAAAAAAAAAAGGTGCAGAGGAGAAAACAGCATTTTCCATAAATTAAGGATGCAAATGAAACTTGCTAGGGAATACCTTCACATTTTGCGTGTCTAAGCCTACTGATTTCCACAGACCCAAACCCCCTCTAACAGACAAAAAAGCAACAAGACAGGAAATTGTACTGAACTGGGCCGATCCCCACAGACCAGAATCAATCAGATATCGGCCAGGCCTGCTCGGAGAACTGGTGCAATTCTGTGGGAACACTGGACAATGTATGAGCACATTCTATTAAAAACACGCAGTAGGATTGTGCCAGAGTAATTTTATCCCTTTGTTAGTACTGGTATTTTCCATCAGAGATCTGACCAAGGAATCGTTAGGGAGCTGCGTAGAGAGCAGCTCAATAAAAATGACCTGCTGTTCATATACAGTGTTTCAAAACCTGAGTAACTAACTCCTCTTACAGATAATATTCCCACAGAAATACGGGATAGCACTCAACGTTTTACAATCAACATTCAATAACCTCTCAGACAGATAAGATTCAAGGATTCTGAGATACGCCATCGGAGTGCAAAGCCATTCCTCATTTTTGGTACTGCCATCAGACGGCAAAGACAGAATCAGTAAATTACTGTAAATCCAAGGCATCAATATTTTTGTTTAGCTAGAAAATGAGATGGCATTTCAAGCACACTGAAGATACAGCTTGGGCAGATGTGTGGATGCTGTGGGTCATTACTTGTGCAGTTGTAAAGGGTCCTTAAAATTTTCTGAAGCATTCAAGCTTCAAGTCAAAAGTTGTGCATGCTGTGCTGCTTCTCCTTGGAAATCTTTGGCAAGAGGAAGACAAATTTTTACACAGTTTGATTGCTTGTTTTTATGGCTAGTTAGATAAAAATTGAAATGCCAGTCCAATGACTGTTTATGCTCTGATCTTGTCATATTTCATAAACTGACAATGCATGGATTAGATTACTATTTTTGGAAAATGTTTCAAACAAACTTAAGCAAAGCAACAGGAGATCCTAAAGTCTTAGTAAATGAACATTTTCTGTTTGGTTCATTAATTAGTCTTGAGTCTAAAAGGCTTTAGGGGATGTTATGTTGGATTCTGATTTTAGATGACAGTTAAAACTAAGGTCTTCAATATCTGTAATTAAAATGTTTTCTGAGATAGAGGAATATAACCCTTGGTAGTGGGAATGAACACAAATTTAGGACCCTACAATAGAAAATTCTTACAACTTCACCTTAAAATGTTCTTCCCTTTGCCCTCATTTAAAACACTGAAAGAATTGTTTCACTTCTCTGTAGGCCAGATGAGAAAATTCTCAGCCATGGCATCAATAACACACGTTAGCACTTTTTGCTTTTCAGAGTACAAAACCTAAAATACTTTATTCTATGACAGACTAAATGATCTTTCTTTGTCTGTAATTTTCCCACTTCACAGCTTTTCTTTAGATAAATTGAATGTGACTACTCAGAACAGACTTGGGAGTGCAGGACTCAATACTGGAGTTAGGAAGGTCTGTGATACAGCTCTTATCGATTCAAATGGAGCCAATTTCAGCTGCTGGGCAGGAGGAGCACAGACACCTGGAGAATTTGCAGGACAGAGCAGTCTGGGTGAGGCATCACAATCAGAGGAGGATTTTGATCCCACTGAAGGACAGATTTACCCCACAGGACAGACTGGACTGAATACATTGGTATATTCTGCATATATGCAGCATCAACAGTTTTTTATACCCTTCAAGCACAACCTGCACTACAATCCTGCTTTAATCACACCCTCGGTTCTCATTTAATATAAGGCTAACAGTTTCTACAATACATAAGAGAAACTGCAGGGAATAAAAGTGCTCCACAAATTTTAAGCAAAAACATTCAATCAAGTGAAATTGAAGTGAACTGAAGCCCATCAGTGAAACTTGTTGGCAAAAGATACACTGAATAGTGAACAGTACACCTATGATACATCAAGGCTTAAAGGGAAAACTACTTCTAACAGCGGTAGCAAAATTTATTACTAAAACAAGAGACAATTCAGAAATAAGTTATGGATATATTGTGGACATACAGTTGTCCCCTTTAGGTGTCTTAGTGCCCAGTTACATCCTTCTGTAAAAAAACCTCCAACTTTTCCTTTCTTTAGCACATAAAAAGAAAACTCATGACCAAAAATAAAGAACACTTTAAGCAGATATATTAATGTAAGAATCTGCATAATCAACATTTTCTCCCACAATAACACAATTATGCACATTCCTAGAGCTGAAAAGTCATTGGTCATTTCTTTAACCTTGGTGTGTGTCAGAACAAATGTTAACCCAAGTTAGGATTTTTTTCTTTAGTTACTATAGATACTATTTGGAAAAAATTACCAAAGAGTGTTTATTTAGATTCATCCTTAAATAAGTTTCTTATTATTCATGGCAGTCACAAAAGCTGCTAGATTATTCAAAAGGCAAAAGCAAAGCCTCAGGATTCTTCTCAGCAGTAATACTTGGAACTATTTCAGCCTGAGGGTGCTGCCTTTTCTGCTGACTATTCTGCACCTGTTCTATGAATAAGGTGAGTGCTGCATTTGCTGTGGACACTCTATATTTTCCTAAGTATTAATTTAAGGGAAAAGACAAAAACACATAGTCAGGGATTTTGGTCTATGAAAAAAATAGAAAAAAAAGAGAAAAAGGCTCAGTGCACACAAGAACTGTGATTTTCACAGTGCCTGTGTAACAGCTCTGGCCCATCACCCTAAAGCAGACCAATGGATAGCTTGTTTTACTTATCCTAACTGTATTTTTGTATGGAAAAATCTGTACCATTATGGCCTTAGGGTATGGGGAGCATTTGTTGTTCTACTCCACTAAGTGGAGAGCTTCCCACCTCTGGAGTTTCTTAGCTCCTCTACCCTGTACCACCTGAGACCAGTGACCAGCTGTCAGAAGAGGAGAAACTCCATCTGACATAACACAAACATTCATCACCGGTCACTTCACTTTGAAACAAACTCATGAGTCATGAATTAGAATAATTTTGCCTCGTTGGCAACATCCTAAAGGGAATAACTAAAACCCATTAGTGATGTAATAAAATCTGGCATGTCACTTCGAGCACAGCAAATTAGAGAAACAAAACTAGCCTGCAGTTACACTGATACATTATAAATAGGTGTTATTTCTACATTAATACGTCAAATTGGGTTTTCTGTACGCTGTAAAAATGAGAGGTTACGTGTGGGTAGAATGCCTTTCCAGAGCTGTGTGATCAAGGACCAGCACAACTGCAGCCCTTCTGAATGGCACAAGGACTCTCCAGGTGTGATGGGAAGGAGCAGGAAGGATGGGCTGGTTCACAGGCAAAAAGGACCCCACACTCGTGTGCAGGGAGGAAAGCAACAGCAAGGCCCTTTCTTCTCTGTGGTGACACACAGAAACTCTCATTATCTGGAGGTCAGGCTATGCTTACAAGGCACGCCAGAGCCCAGAATTAGCAATGCACCATTCTGCAGGATAAATGTATTTTCCAGCTGTCTAAGTTTAGTTAACCAGCACTTTAAAGGGCTCAGAATCAGTTACAAAAAAGAATAAAATTAACTTTATTTATGTCTCTCATGCATTGGGCAATTTAGTTTTTAGATTAACACAAAAGCAAGAAGGGCACTGCTTCAAGTGAAGTATAACTGCAAAACACTATTGGGTAAAAACAACAAAATTGCTATGAGAATTAAATATAGATCAACAAAATCAATACTTAATTGTATAACTCAAGGTCTTTCATTTCAGACCTGATCTCTAATAGAAGATACAAAGTATGTTCCCTTTTTGTTTTTTTCAGTTATTGCTCATAACTTTATTGCGAAGGAAAACAATTTTCGAGATTTTTACCTTTTAAAAATTGCTTGTTACTTTGCCTGCATATGCTCAAGGTAAACTTGATCCCACAGAGAGACTATTTCTCATTTTAAATTCAGAGTTCTACCAATTTAGATATCCTCTAACTCCTGTAACTGCTTTGTATTTATGACACAACGGGTCTAAGTAGGATATGCTGCTGCAGCATTACAGAGGCTGCTCGTACATAACCTGTTTAGAGGGACAATTTTAATATGTTCACAGCTGCCTGCAGAGCAGGTGCACTGAGATGCAGGGCAGTATTCTGATCAGAGATGCACTGCTCCAACCAGAAGGAATTTCTCACTGAATTCTGGTGTCACAACCGTTTGCAGCAGAAAGGTGTGAAGTGAAAAGGGTTGGGCTTGAACGGCCAGGCAGTGGCTGTCTGTCACCCAGCCAGGACAGAACGTCATGCAGGCTCTCATGGAAAGTGGACAATCTCCAGATCTCATTTAACATCAGGTGAACAAGTACCACTCTGCAGTGAAAACAGCTGTACAGCCACATCCAGGGAAACTACAAAGGTGGGAGCTGTGACTGCGTGACCTCTGCTGCATTACAGCTGAGCTAAAAATGTGATGTTTGAACTTCTTTCTCTTTAAAGCATAACTTTAAATAATAAGATAAGCCTTGCTCTCCCTTGTTCATTGTCAGAAGCTTTCATCTATTTTCTGGACTGACAGTAAAATAATTTCTGAAATAATGAATCATTTTTCTTTTTTCTACTTGAGCAGAAATCCCAAAATTATTTTGCTGTAGCAGACAATGACATTCTCAGAGACACACCATCAGATTTTTAGGATAAACAATATGTGCCAGTCTCTTTTCTGGGAAAAAAGGCATTGCTAGGAAGCATTTTTAAGTTCATTAGTCTGTTCAGCAGTTGATAGGAAAGCCAGATATACACAGGTATGTGATTATGGGTAATATAAGAATGACAATGTAATCAAAGTTTACCTATTGTATTTCAGACTATAACAATCTACAAATATATTTTAGTACCACAAGGAAAACATTTCTCATTATCCTGAATTGTAAGTAAATTACCTTAGAGCAAAAAAAAGCTGATTATCATGAACTGTGTACGATTCATAACTGCAGACCTGGACAAAACAGCTACTGCCCAATGAACAGGTGACTGAGGAGCTGAGACTTCTGTTGTCTACAGCTTGAATTCTTGTGTGGTTTAGGAGATAAAAGTTCAGTCAATTGGGCCTTATGCTTTCAAAACCATAATTTTCATGAAATGATGAGGTGATTCAGTACATTCAGCATTCTAATGCCAAGATTATCATCCTCATACATGAATATCTTCTTGACATGACAAGACTGTTTGACCTGATTAGGTTTATACCATCCCTCTTTGAACTTGTGCATGATTTAATAAATCATGATGTTGAGGTGTGAGTTCCCAGGCTTTTCACCTTCTGTTCAGTCATGAACTGAACGGCACAAACGTGGTTGTTTTCTCATAGTGCCCCATAGAATGGCCACGGGCTGCATCAGCTCTGCATGGACAAGGTTTATTTAAAAAGGAATAAGAAAATACAATTCTAAGTGGCAATACCTTGGAAAATGATAACAGTGCTGGTGCTCAGTCAAGTGTGTTGAGGGGATGTATTAAAAAGAGAAGCAATTAAACACCAGTACTTTCTCCAGAAGGCAAAACAGAGCCTCACTCTGTTCACATTGGCAGAATCACCAATTTTGCTTCTCACAGAGGGAATCTACCCACTAAAAGCAATGCTCAGTGCAATCAGAGGCTCACCACAAGGCATTAAGGAAGAAATATCCACGTGAGAAGGGAAGCTGTTACTCAATTTTTAGAACCTGATGGACTGAAAATGAACAAGATGTGTATAGGATTCACTTTACTTCTCAGAGATCCTTTTAGCTTTACTTGTAGAGGGAGTAAAATAGCAAAATTTTTCTGATTTTCTAGTGATTGAAAAAAATGGCAGTGAAGAAAAATGATACTGAAAGGTAAGATTGGTGTCAAAGTTATTGAATTCGACTTAACCATTTGAAGGTCAATACACTTCCTTGACAGAATTATATGAAGGGTTAAGTTGCCAGTGATAACCAAATGGTACTGGAACCACGCAGCCCTAAGCAACTTCACTGTTTCAATCTTCATCAGACTGTGTTTCACCTCACAGAATTTAAATACACAGAGGACTGTCCTCCTGAATGAGTTATCCTTACCTTGATGAAAGTATGGCAGATGGTTTCAATAAAGAAGGGGCTTTATATAAAAAAGGGGCTACAATTTCATCCTAGACTAGAGGTTTGGATGATTTTATTTTAATTGGGGTACTTACACAGAACTGTATCAAGAAGGAGAAAAAAGTAGTTGAAGAATTTTTTTAAATCTAATTCTAAATGCAGTTCTTAAAGAGACAGATTCTATCTCCCATCTGACTGAAGCAAAAAAATTCCCTCAAACTCAGTAAATGCAGGATTGTACTCATATAACATATAATCTCACAGACATTTTCAGTAATCGGAGTAATTTTTTCTGTATGGCTGAACTATTCTCAGAGTACTGCTCCTGAGTATTAGCTGTGTTCTTACCTGTCTTCATCTCCCACCTTTGGCTTTTTTGAATAACACAATTTATTTTGGAAATTACAGAGGCACTTATTCCCTGGCTCTCTAGTGATGCCTCAGTTCCTGGCCTGCAATGTCTCTATGTCAGTCCCCAGTCCCCTGCAATGCCAATGGAGAATGGAATTGCACTTCAAGACTGTACTGCAAAGTGTAATTGGAAGTGGGGAATGATTTTCCTCACTAGTAATCCTCTCTTTTGTGTACGGGACCAGATTCATAGCCTGTGACTATCCAAGGTACATCAGCAGACCTATGGGTAAAAAGACAATCAGTAGAGAGAAAATCATGGAATAATAGAACTGTTTAGGTTGGAAAAGACCTTTAAGATCATTGAGTCCAACCATCGAAGTAGCAAGATTATGTGGCAGGATCAAGAGCAAACCAGCAGTATGACAAAACCACATAGAAATAATTCTCCCAGCCTTGGAGACTGGCTTGTTACATGCATTAAGAGGGCTGTGCTGTCTTGAATCTCTGCTGGAAGACCTGCAGAGGAAGGAAAGGGAATGTCCCTATTACAAGTTTTAAAAATGATTCAGAGGTAGTTTAAACAAAGGATTAAGTTCCATAGCAAATAGCATTTTTTTTTTATTTTTAGCCCTCTGAGGAGGAAATTTGGGAAGAGACAAACAATCTTGGCAGACCCATCAGTTCCCCTCTGTGTGACCACACGCTCGGTGGCCGTGGAGGAGCCTTTACGTACACGGTGCACACACATCAGAACTAAACCTCTCCCCAGCTCTCACCAGGAACACAGAACTCATAATTTTAAACTTGGAAATCGGGTCTTCTTCATTCTTAAAGCATTCTGAATGAGCATGCTTAAACCCCAGTCCAACAACATAGCTTATTTTAGGAACCTGAAGTTAACATTTCCCTTTCCACTGCAGATTTTAACTAACTCTCTACATATCAGAGTTTTTTGACCTCTAATGATTCTCACCCAAACCCATTACCCTTTCTTTCCCCCTCTGTGACACCTGGCCTCTGAAAGGTGCTAGTGAAACCCACCAGGTGTGCCCTCCTGTGCACCTTCCCTAAACGAGGATTAGGGATGGGTCTGGGCAATCCTGCACTGGTAAGCGCTCCTGGAGGAGCAGGGGAAGAGCCTGAAGCCAAGGCTGCCTTCCCAATAAATCTGTAGCAGCCTGAACTACATGCATACTGTTTGCTGACCCTGTGCAACGAGACTACAAAAGTTCTTTTGTAATCAGAGAAAACTGGGGCAGGATGGATGCAAACAATGATGCTGGTTACATGACTGCACTTGCCACCTCTCCAGCTGACGTTAGGAGCTGCACATTTTTCAGCACTGATCCAAGCAAAGCATGAATTGCAGATGGAAACCTCTGTTTTAAGTTCATTTGCTAGCAAATCCTATGTAACAGTACAGTTATTTATATGGACTTTCTAAATTTATGCAAACAACTTATCTCCGCTGTAGGGCAGAATATTGCGGGGACAGCAGCACAACACGCACAAAAATCCAAGAGAGACTTTCAGATAGAGGCTGCAGAACCAAATTAAAGTAGAAGGATAAATCCTCTCTTGCAATTTTTAGTTCATTTCAGTACAGCAAGTTGTATCAATAAAAAGCCTATAGTATAAGTCAGCTAGAAAATAAATGCTATGAAGGATGTTCCATTTTATGTTGTTTGAATTTGATTAGTGATTAGTCCTGGCGGTTAAACCACATGGGAACAGTAATCAAGGCTTCTCTACTGCGGCTCTGTAGCAACTGGAAAACACTGTTGGCTCATGTCCTATTCCATGATGGGATATTAACCTAAAATCTAATTAATATATGAATGAATTACGTTTCTAGAAACATACTATATTATAATCAATTTTAAGTGAGTTCCTAACAGGAGATAAGATGAAGAAAAAGCTGTAAAATTACCAGAGGCTGATAAATTCTGTTTACTATGACTGATGATTTTTATGGAGGATAATTTTACAATCCATCAAACTTTTGTCAGTTCAAGAATCATGCTGCCAAACGTATGCAGAAAATTAATTTTTAAATTTACATATTTATTAAAAATCTTATTGAAAACAGCAGGAAGTAAGCCTTGTTTGAATAATAAAATAACTTGTTATTCTACTGGAAAGAAAACAAAAAAACCCCCCAACCTTCTATTAAGATGATTTTATAGAAAGGCAATAATTATAAACAACTACATGAATTAGTTAACCAAACACTATATTAAATAGCCAACCCAAAATTAATCAAGAATTTGAAAAAACTGTTGGAAGACAATCAAATAAAAAATGCAATTTAAAAGCTAAGAAATTCATGGCTGAGTTTCGGATGTGCTGGAGGACAGGATTTCTAACCCAGGCCTGTTGGCTGGAGCTCCTGGAATCCTGGTGGAAGCATGGGAAGCTGCAGGTGTCTGCCTGTGGCTGCAGCTGCTCAGGAGGAAGGGATGTCAGCCACGTCCCCATGCCCACTGGGATGGGTGATCTTCGCTCCCTTGCCTGCTCTCACCTCCACAATTGATGCAGTTTTCTTTGGCTGCTCCTGCCACTGGGGCCAGCCATGCACACTCTTCAAACACCTCCTTTGTGTGTACAAAATCCACACTGGGGTACATGCAGGGAATGTGCAATTCATGTCCTAAATGCTGATGGTACATGACAATCCTCTTCTTAACTCTAAAGGATGCTCAAAAAGAAACACTGTTTCTTTATTATTATGAAAATCACAATTTGAATTATTAGAAGAAAGAATTTAGAATTAAGCAGAGTAATGCTGGGCACCAAGATGACCACTGCTGGAGATGCAGATGGAAGTTCCTACAGCCAGGAGATTTATAAGTGTTGAACTTGCCTCCTCACTGATTTAAAGCAGTGATATCCATTTTGATTAACATGCGTATCATCTGGCTGTGATCCGAGGGGAATTTCAGTTAATTTATGGATTTAGATGTGTTTGCTTCATCTTTTAGAAACGAGTACATCTGTTTCTGGTCATGAGAACCTCTATCCTACTTCGTGGCTCAGCCAGGCATACCAAATGTCTCCCACTGGGATCTGGCAGGAAGCATTAGTGGTTGCAAACCCTCCATGAGGGGCACAGCCTCGCAACAGAAAACTCAAGGACAAGTGTTGGATTGACCTTTGCCTTTCCACCTTCAGCTTCCCTGGACACCAGGAAAGCTCAGGTTAAGCATCTAACAGGAGCTGGAAGGGCTGGTATCCATTTGTCCTGAGACCACCTGGGCTGTAGAAGGTCCTTCCCAGATTGTGAGGTGGTATTTTGGCAAGGCTTTCCAGGCTTTTTCAGAGATGGGAGGCAAAGTGAAAATATATTTTGGGAACACTGGTTCTGTGGGGTCTGACTCTCCTGTGTGACTGTGAGAAAACTTTTGTTGGGAATTATTGAAGAAGGAATTTGGTGTGAAGAACGAGCACAAGACTCCCATTCCCACAGTGGGCTTCCTGCCATGAGAGAATAATGTAGTATTTTTTGCATTGATTTCACCACAATTTGTGTCTTAAAAAGGAAATGTGTGAAGAGGTAGCTGCCACATGACTGGATTTGTTGGGCAAGTGCTTTAGGAGATTTATTGACCTCAGCAATACAGAGTGTTACTGCAGTATCAATGCTGCAAACTGCAGTGAGATACTGGTGATATAGAACATGTTCCTATGCCTAAACCACAGACTGTAATATTATTGTAATATAATAGGCCACTAGGAGGACTAAAATACAACTGGAATTCATTCAGACACACTGTACAGCTAATATACACTCACTTTTTGAATGCCCAAAGATGATACAAACACAAAATCTGGATAAAAATACAGAATAAAGCAGTTGCTAGGCCCTATTAGTGAATGAATCATTTGAAAAAATGTTGCTGAAAATGAACAGGCATTTAATATTTATTGGAATATAAAAATAATAAATCTTTTAAGTGTTGATTTTTTTGATATCTTAGATTATTCAGGATTCAAATACTCATAACAATGGAATAAAAATTTCCTCCATGCACAGACATGGTTAGGAGCCCTGTATGGACAGGGTGGTCCTGAAGGTGGTAGAGTTCTGCTCATGCAAAACTCTTTGCAGGATGAGGGTGTGAATTTGCTTCTGACATTCTGAAAACTCCTCATCAGAGGAGCGATGTGTTTATGGGTAGCCCTCGTAATGCAAGATCCCATCTTGAGCAAGAATGCTTGATGAGAATATTAAGTGATAATGATTATTTGCTTAGCGCTGCTATGGGGCCTTCAAAGCTCTCAAAGCAGCCTGCTAACAGTACTGGATTAAATTCCAAATGCAGCTGGAAGGTATTATTTATATTCTTTATTTAAAAATGGGGAATTTAATAGCAAGAGAGGTTTAGCAATTTGGACGTTCAGCCAGAACATCATCCCTATCTCCACAGTCCTGCACTCTTGTCTGCTAAGCTTTTTGTCACTATTGGAATATTTTTTTTCATTTGCAGGCAAAAAATTCTCCATGGAAAGACAGAGGCCTATTGTTCTCACTAGGGAGCATCTGAAATGCTCTTCACCATACAGGACCTGGCATTTTATCCACTGAATGTGGTAGTTAATCAAATGTTTTGCACTGACTTTAGCAGACTTTGGATCAGACTCTTGATGCATTAGAGAGATAAATTATTTAACTTACTGAGTTCCCCTAGAAACAAAATATTGAGCTGCAAACAAAGCTAACAAACACCAAATGGGATGCCATCTGCTGCAATGAACAGAACATGACCAGTTTCCCCCATGCTTGTGATTTCTCCAAAATACAATTTGAAATACGTTTGTTAAACTCCCAAACGTCTCACAAAATTGGCTTAGCCCAGGTTAGCAAATGCTAATGCCCCCAGCAGCAGCAAGGCAGGCTATGATGTATCAATCGGAGTCATCAATGATTTCATTTCCATTGGACTGCCCTGTGTAAACTCCCAGGGTTTTGTGCTATCCAGAGCCTACGGAGCCTATGGAGATGTGTGTCCCAGAGCCTATGGACACTGAGTGGTTTCTCCCCCTGAGTGAATATGAATGGTAATTATCCATATCATGCTGCATTCACATGGATGTTTCTGTCCCTTGACATCCAGACTCCAGGCCTGCTGGAGAAACAGGACATGGAGGCAAAAGTTCTACTTCCCACAGATATCTCCCCCAGGAATGGCATGAGATATCTGAAATCCTAAGTCCAGAGCATTCCCTGCTTTGTATAGAAGTTTCTGGCTGTGGAGGAGAGAGAGTGGGCTCCCCAGCACTTTCACAGGAACAGAAGGACAGCGCTGAGCTAAATGCAGCGTGTGTGACGCCTGTGGGTGACATCAGCCTTAGCCCCCCTTCCGCTTGGGAAACACAGGAATTGGGCAAACAAGCACTTTTTATGTAATGGGAGGGAGAAACCCAGCAGTATTTGCCTTGCAGAACAAGACAAGAAGATAAATGTCTTCATACCTAAATTTCCTGCCCAGCCAGGCACTTCATCTCCTCGGATCATCACAAGTGATGAAACCACCACGAGCACACAGAACCTTCAAAGACTGTTTAGGCTTTAGCAGCCAACCAGGAAGGCTCCAGCCCTCACATTACACAGCTCCTAGGTGGTGGCTGCTGTCCTTGGCTTGCTCTGCTGCCTCTGTTTTCAACACCATGCTACTAATGATGTCATAACGCAGCTTCCATGTTTTTACAATGGATTTTATTTGTAGAAATGCTGTGTTATAAATGTTGAACTCTCTGTACTCTCTGGCTTGTTATAGTGGTTCTAGGAAATATTAAAAGATAGGATGATGTTCCTATAATAGTAATAGTAAAAATATTCCGTGAAATGATACAAATGAAAGTTTTAGCGTTTTCCAGTCGCTCATTCACTAATGTTATGGAAAATGCAATAAAGAAACGGGTTCAAAACCACGAAGAATTTCATTATGATATGATCTTAATGAGAACACAGTGGGACCAGATTAAAATTACACAGTATTTGGCCTTCCTTTTAACTTGGGGGAAATGTCTGCTGGCACTCCATGTCATTGCCCACAGAGCCAATGCACAGAGGCAGGATGCTACAGACCAAAATCCTGCCAGTTAGAGGGAGAATGTCTGAACCAATTTTCAAGCACCTATATAAACTGCATGATTTCTACAGGATCCAAACAATGTGAATCGGTCAGAGACATCAGCAAAAGCTGCAGATTTGTAGCACCGTCAAAAACTGGGCAGCTGAAGTGTCTAAATATCAATTTAGGCACAGCCATTAAGAAAAGAAGCTTGGAAAACCCTGACCTTTATTTTTACTGATTAGAGGCCATAAACAAGTCTCCTCTTAGGCTATGCAGAGCAAAATAATTCTTGGAAGAGCTATCATGAAGCAGGAGCTGGCTGCTTTGATACTTCTGCTCCTCAGTTTCAGGCATTGTCTGAAAACCTCTTACATTTCAAATCTGCTTTTCATCTTATTATATGCATTACCAACAAGTTTCCCAATCTGGTAACTTTTGTTAGAAGAACAATCATAGACTATTACTGCATAGTTAACATTTTAATTTTATAATCCACAGCAACACACCCTATTCATATTAAATGTCTGCGTTTCCACCCACTTCTGCTTTACTCTTCAACCTCCCAAACCCACCTGAGGCCTTGTTTTACAGTTTGCTTTACAGAGCATTCAGTAACCCATAGGATATGTGCATATGTAATAGGATGTCAGAAAAATCACTTTAAAGTGTTTGGCAATTTTTCAGATAAATCTTCAAATAATCACTTGGGGTTTGATTTGCTGACAAAAACACTAGAGTAGCTAGGGCAAGTTCTTCAGGCTACAATTTTTTATAGTACTTAAAATTTTTAGTGACCTCTATTAATGAGGAAGCAAAGAATGGAGAAATTGAGAGAAGGTGGCACTAATGGGAGCAGAGCTACCAGGTTGTGTCTTGGTCACTGATGGATTGATGAGCAGCTCAGGCTGGGAGGACTCTGACATGTGCTGTGAAAACTTTCATCACTCTTCTTAGCCTTGTGAAAGATAATTAGACATCTAAATCTACATCTCATGAACTTTCCAAACTTCTCTGTGTCACTTATTGCTACTAAATCTGCTAAATACCATGCTTGTTTCTCCTATCAAACACAAATATTACTTTTCATTAAATCAATATGGATGCTGCACAAGCGTGGAATTCATGTACTGGGGCCTAAAAATACAGTGAGAAATAAAACATTTCACTTTGAGACTTGCTATAAAGTAGAATGTTTGAATTTGCAAAAAATATTTGCCAGTATTTTTCTTAAGGTTTTAGAGAAATTGTGTGTCATACTGCACAAAATCTAGTATAACTTCTCATTTCAGTAAAAGGCACATCACTTTTGGGAAATGGAAACAGCTAGTGGAACAAACTATAAACGCCAACAAATTATTTCAGTATGTTTTTTGTCAATATTTGACATAAAACTTGCCTTCTTTTCAAAGACCATGTTGATTAGGATATTATTGTCATGTGCATATGGAAAGAAGCAGCAACCTCTTAAAAATAGAAATAATTGGCTAACATATTCTCAGTGTATTACCACAATTCCTGCTACCATCAGCTATGTAACTTACTCCTCATGTTTTCTCCTCGGGACAGAACTCTCATGCTGAAAGATCAGTCATTTCCTACCCTTCTCTGCATGATGTTTGAGTTCTTTATGCAAAACACATCGCTGTTATAGATGAGGAAGGCAAGTTTCAGCTGGAAAAACAATTCACAAAAATATTACAGCATTATTCATCTCATTTAACTCTGCTAATCACATGCTCCTCTTGGAATCAAAATATTTTCCAGCTTCAGAAAACAAACAGCTCACTGAATGCACCTCTCTGTCCTACTGCTCATATCTTGATTGAGTCAATCCAACGTTTATTGGTTCCAATCTATTTTTTAGCTTTTTGTTTTATTACTAATATGATTTCTACCATTACAACAATTACACTATCTCACACGCTTACTAATATTTATCATTTGTCGCTGTTAATGTGCCCTGAATTCCATTCTGGCCTACAGTATTATTATAATATTCCCATTCAACACCAAGAGAAATGAAACCTGCAGCTTTATTTCCGAAGGTGTGGGACTGAAGAGAGCCTGGTTACAAATGGCAGAAATGTGAGTGCACTTTGGGCCATGCTGCAAATCACATCAGCTCCGTCTGTCAAACCTCTGAAAAACGGCTCCGAACATTTTCCACTCGGGGAAATCACTAGCAAATGATCCTTTTATTCCGTATGTACTTTTGGTTCTTATTAGACTAAAGGATCTTCCTACTCACACCTAAGAGCCCTTGTGCCTATTAAATCTGTATGTAATCTCCAATTATACAGGCCGGTAGACAGTGGAGTGCTGGGCATGTGTCTGCAGCGAGCAAGGGGGGTGGGCAGGGACCGAATGTGGTGGGGTCTTACTCGCACCCCCTTACTCCAGCTGCTCAGCCCTGCTGAGGAGTGACCTGGAGTAAGGCCAGCAGAGCTGTGCTGATGCTGTGCCCGAGCAGGAGCCCTGTAAATGAGCTCTGCACAGCTCTGTGCCGCTCTGGGCACTCGCACACGAGCAGTGTTGGGCCGACCCTCGGCGACTCCGGCAAAGGAACTGTAGGGCTTCTTGCCACATCTGGGCCACTGTGCAATGTGGCTGTGCAGCTCCCACGTGCTGCAAAGACAAGCTTCTCTCTGTAATTTGAAATTACTTGCTGAGATGGTGGGATATGGGGTTTCTGCTCCAGTGATCAAGTTTTTCACCGAGAAAGGGCAAAGTTCTCCCCTCCTTACAGTGTCAAAGAGGGTACATTCAGTGAGCACAACGCTCCAGCTGTGGCCAGAGGACATCTCGGTGCATTGCCTTAAATCAGACAAGCCCACACATCTGCACCTGGCTCTGGACAAGCCACACCCGCACAGTTCCCTCGGTGCTGTGAGCATTTGGGGTGTTTAGCACTCAGTGACACTGTGCCACGGGCACTGGAACTGCACCCACACGCCAGCCATGCCTTAAGTGCTCAACTTTCCTGCTTTTCACTTCCTCCACTTCTTCTCTTAAGACTCACATCCAAACTATTCTCCTGCCAGCCTTGCACACCATGTGTTTTAAATGCCACACAGCCTGCTCTGCTATGCCAAAGACTTTCTGTCCCTCATTGATACCCAAATACTCTTAAAAGGATGTGCTCAAAGACATTTGAGTTAAAATGTCGCCACCTACCCATCCCCATAAATACACTAACCAAACATAAAACAGAGCTTTTACACCAGCTGGAGGGCTAGTCAGAATGGGGTTTGGTGGCACAGTACTAAAACTACTGAGGCCATCAGTGCTAGAAGCAGAACTGCTTCAGCAGATAACAGCTTCCAGGTTTTTTTTAGGGTTATGTCTTTCCTAAAAATGTCCCTTGCATACCATTAAAAAAGTTATTTTCTCTGATGGACACTGCGTTCCAAATGTTGTTTTGTTGTTGCCAAAGCCTTTTAAAAACTTAAGAAAGTTATGGAGAATGTTATCGTCCTCCTTGCTGAGCCACTCTCCATTGCATAATTTTTTACTAAAACTCTCAGCAGCATAAGAAACCTCAGCAGTTTCACCTGGAAGGCACAGGGAGAGAAATGAGTCTCCGTATAACTGCAGCTTTTTACTGTTGCCAAGCCAGTTCCTCAGGCTGGCTGTAAGGATGTTCTGCCACACCACACAACATTTCTCTTAAGTGATGCATGCCAAGTGAGACTTTGGTCCCAGAAGACTGCCTAGCTAGGCTTCAAATCGCTTCTTTTGCTGTCTCTTCACTTTACTTTTTGGGGGCAACTTTGATGGCAAGGTATTAGAAACAATAAAGACCTCACTGGGAATATAAGGCTTGGAAGCAGATCTTGGAATGTGAACTTGCCCTATGGAGGGGAAAAAGCATGCAGATCCATGTGATTTGTTGATGTCTGCAGATGTCTGAGCCTATTTCTAATTTCACGTTTCCCCACACGAGCTGAATCAGACTTTAGGCTAGAAAACAAAAGTTTAATTCTGTATTATTCCCATGGGTGCCATGGTCAAATCTGTTTTCTTATCAGACCATGCTCCTGTGGTTTTTGTCACTTATGTTGTCAAATACTCCTATATAATTCCCTTGACAATAGGTCTTACATCAACTTGGGCAATTTCTCAGACAGTCCTTGCTTTGATGGGACAAGTATTGCATCACTCATGTGAGAGTCAAACCCTTTTGATTACACAGAAAGGAAGACTTGCAGCCCTCAGCCTGTCAGTGGGCAAATCCTACTGAGGCAATTTTGACCAATGGAAATGCGTAACTTGAAGTTCCCACACTCAGGGATCACGTAGTGGTGCTGAGTATAAGCATCACCAAATGTTTACATTAACAGATCACCTCCCTAAACACATGCAATGATCTGTTAGACTCATTCCTTGCTTGAAAGAAAAGCAATGATCTTAAAACACCAAAGATGGGTGAATGAGACTGCAGACTTATTCCCCATCCACAAATTGTACAATGGCAGTTTCTTCCTTAATATCTTAGGTTCATCAGGAAAGCAAAGAAAGCTGATTCCCTCCTCACCTCATCATCTTCCTCTCTCTTAAACCTGGCAAGAAGAATAGCAAAGAGGAGCTGAGGTTTCTGCGCTTGATACGCAGTAAACTGAATTGTACAATTAGTACACAGAAACCTACTATCAACTAATTTCTGGATTTCATCCAGCCCATTAGATGCTTTGTCTTACTGACAAGGGACCTCTTCTACCTTCCATTACTTTCCAGTATAATAATTTGTAAGAGCTGCTTCAAACTCTGTATTTGACTCTGTACAAAACAAACTAAGACTGAGGTCATCAGGAGCATTTGTTGTTTTCTCCTGGTTGTAACATGAGACAGGTATTGCTGTCACCAATTTACAGAGAGCAAACCAGACCCTGCTAGCCCAGCAACTAAAGTGCTGCCCCAGCTGCAGGTACTCATAGGAAGGTGGTTATTTAGTGCTCACCTGAGTGTGCACTGAGGTGTGGTTTCACTCTCTCAAATACAGATGGTAGCTACAATAGCTGATCTTTACTAGTTTCCCACAGAGAAAAATCTGGGGCAATGTTTGTATTTCTAACTTTGGGTTGCAGGTTTGGTATTCAGGATAAGGCAGCTGCTGGTCAGGGCAAGGAAGCAAGTAGCTCCACAGGACAATACCTCCTTTCCACTTTAAAGTCTTAGGATGCAGCTCTTCCCCAGTGCTAACTGGACCAAAATCATTATCTTAGGCTTTTCCACACTGTATAAGGAGAATCCCTCCTTAAGCACATCTGATAATGTGAAAAAAATTAATTCTCTGTGCAAGCAGAGTGCACGTGGTCTCCCCAGAACTACTTCAGGAGAGTCTTTTTAAAGAGACATTTAATTTAAGAGCCCAAGAGCTTCTCTTTTTCACAGAGAACAAGGCACCTTCAGAAAGTGTCTCAGAAAACCCAAATCAGGCACATAAACTTTTCTGGCACGTTCTCCAAGATCCGCCTAAAGAGGCAAACCGTGCAAAGTACCCAGCATGCTGCCAGTTCCTACCCCAGCTCAGGTCTGGCTGCTCTCTGTAGGAGATGAGAGGCAGGCAGAAGCAGCTCATGCCTTTCTTTATTTCCCCCTCACTCTTGTTTAGTGCAGCCTGCAGAGGTGTCTGGGCTGCTCTAACTGATGCTGTAATTCAGGAAGGCTGGAACACCCTCTGCAGTGTTCCAGTATCAGCTTAATGCTCGAAGATCCTTAAGGATGGCAAGTGTTGTGCAATTACCAAGCTTAGTCTTGTTTCTAGTCCTTTCGTGGGTATTCTCCTCTGTTAACAGGAGGCTTGCGAGCACAACAAGTCAATCATACAGCATTAACTCCCAATCAGCTCACTCAGCTGCAAAAATCCTTGAGTTTATCTGGGAATGCCGCCAGGTCAGTCCTATTTGTAAGTGCAGCCTAAACAGCAGCAACATCTCTAATTTTCCCTTTTCCTGTATTTGCCAGCACTCTCTAATGTCTACTTGAATTTCCAGACACAGTGATTTGAGCATTTGATCTCATTCATGCATCATCTGTACAACACACACAAACTCTGCTGTGCTGGATAAGACCATAACCTCACATGGCACTCTTTTGTTAAATGAGTCCCCCAGTTCGAGTGCCCATGCAATTAACAAGGTGACTGTGCCAGAAATGTCAGATTTCTTATTTATCTCATCACAACTGAGGGAAAACAAAAGGAGTTAGAAACTTCTGATGGGTACCAAACCCTTCCATAAGTTATCTTCTCTTTAAAGTGCTCAAGTCATGCTTTGCAATACAAGCAAGCCTTGATGGAGACTCAAATTGGGTAATATACGGGGACAAAAGAGAGCAAGAAGGGTTGCATTACAGAAGTATGGGATGGTTGGTTAAGGACAGAGAAGTAAACATGTTTTTCATAATTCTTTGGGACCATAAGGATGATTAAATAATAAAATCTTTGACCAACTCAGTCACTTCTCCAAGGAAACAAAGACAATAAAAAGTCTTGTGTTGGTTCTTGTTTGATCATAAAATATGCTAATGAACAATGGGCCTGGGGAAGGGAAATTTATCTTGTTTTCTGAATTCTTGTAACAAAAAAATCACTTGAGCTTTTAAAGCCAGTAAATTAACTGATGAAATGTGAAATAATCTGTTCATTGCATAAACATGGTAACAATCCTGACGTTGGCGAAGTGCTCAGGGCACTCCCAGTGTCTGTGCCAGGAACAGGACAGCTGTTTAATGCAGGGCTCACTGAAGTTTCACTGACGAGGTGTCTCCCATGGGCTGACTGCAGTGGACTTTGGATCAGGTGCTGCACATATTTTATTAAATCAGAGAAGTTACCACTCAAAATTAATTCATTTGATACACATAAAAATGAATGTTTCTTGTTTTGAGAATCCTACATGGGAAAAAGACACCATGGGTGTTAAGCGAAAGGTTTCTGCCAACAATTCAATGCATTTTATTCCTTTCTTTGAAATTGTGATTTGTTTTTCTTGTCCAAAATTCTGCAGTTTACCAAAGGATGACATCATTTCAGAATATGTTTCTCAGGTCAAAATAAAAGGCATGTAAAATTGGTCTTAGTGCCAAGACAAAGTAACCAGGATGCTGTTTTAAGACTGTAACAACAAGTATTTTCTGTTTCAATGTGTAAAAGCCCTTCTTGATTCCTCAAACTGTGCCTCCGGTGTCCCTTTATCACAGTAATTGCCCATCGGTTGTTTCTCTGCTGAAACTCCTGTATTTTTTGCTGATAAAACTTGCTGTGTATAAACTTTGGGAGGTAATGCTGGCAAATGCGTTGGTTGAGAAGGAGACAAATCAAGTGACAAGTCTGGGCTAAGAGAGCTGCCTGCCAGACTGTCTCATTAGAGCCCCAGCCTGAACCACTGCAGTCCTGGTGCCGTACAGCCCAGTTTAATTGGGCTCACAGACTGTCACAGCACACTTGCTCTTCAGACAAGCTCTGTAAACTCATTCTGCCCATCGTGACACTTTCTTGACACACATCTTTTGTTTTGGTTTTTTTTTAACGGCTTGACAAACACCGCTCGGGAATTAAATTCAAAACCTGTATCATTTCCTTTTTCAAAATGCCAAATATTCTGCATGAAAGCTGCATTACATTATTCCCCCCTCCAAATTTATCTTTTTTTTTTTTTTTTTTTGTTTTTTTTGGTTTTAAGGGNGATCTGTTGGCTGTAAGTGCCTCTGCTTCTGCTGTCCCCCTTTTTTTTGTGGGTAATGTTCCAGATCACACAGCCCTAATTTAAACAGACTGTGGATCTTCTTGGGTTGGACAAACTACAGCTCAGAAAAACTTGCTGTGCTGTTTCAAACAAGAAGTTCAGGGCAACCTGCTTTTCATGGTTACTTCCTCTCATTTGTCATTCTGAAAAGTTTAATACTAACAGGCAAATCTCTAGTGCTTTATTGAGCTTTCACTGTTCACCGAGGGGCATTGCTGCTCAGAGAGCTATTTCAGATCCTTAAAAAGTAAACTCAAGAGCTCCTCAACATAATCCATGAAAAATGCTGGTGCTGGCTGAGTTATACCTGCTGCCTTTTAGTTTAATGATGGACTTTTAAAGGATCCTAAGGCCAGTTCAATGGGCTTTGCTTAGGTTTTGAGGCTGACTGGGCCCGTTGCAGAGAAGTCATATACAACGAATGCATGAAAAGAATTAATTAAAAGTAGATGCAACTCTGAGTCACTTTTCTGTAGTGGAACCAGATTTAATTGCTCTGTTAATAGCAAAAGACCTTGGCCTTCAGAAGGCAGAACTGATTTTTATGTATTTTTATATATATACATACACACATATATAATTCATCTCCTACACATAATTAAGCTATGAATTTATGGATGTTCAAGATGAGGAATTAAGTGGATGCTCAAATTAGTTTCATCGATGTATCCTTTTTAACATCCTTCTGCTGCCTTTTTTCCTTTTTTTCTTCCCAACTATGAAGCCAGATTATTTAAAATTGTTTTTTCTAATATGACCCAAGTATATTAAAATTGAATCCTATTCTGGGTACCAATAAAATTTGGTTGATTGGGAAATGAGGCACATACATTTCTGGAGTTTTCTTTTGAAGTTTGTGGTCAATTTAATATTCAGTTAAGCAGGACTTTCATGCCAGAAGAGTTGGAATAAACAGGGACACTGTCATTTTGTTCTTCATATTCCTTCTGCATATTTGGCCCAGATTCCTGAAAGCTGTAAGACTCTAACTTTGATTAGAGTTAATCAGCTCTGAAGTTAAAAGGCACAGTCATTTTCTGAAACTGAAAACTGGGCTCTGGGAAGAGATAAAAATTCTTTTTCATTTATGCACTACACCAGTAAGTTACAAACCTGCAGCTCATTCCTTATTTTCTGCTACCACATTTGTTTGTACTGCAACACACCCAGAATGTGCTGAGTGCTACACACAGAAACAAAAGAGCTTGTGTCTAAAAAGAAGAGCTGGGGAAACAGACTGAACACGGAGGCAAAATGATTGCACTGGATCAGGACTGAGTGTCTCTGTTTTCAAACAAATTGGCTTGTTCTATCAAAGGAGAGAAGGAAAGAAGTGAGATGATGAGAAGAGAAGGTGTGAGAACAGAGGAGCAAAAGAACAGGTTGAAAAGTTCCTCTTCAGGGTTGCTGAGACTGTGTGATGTCAGGTTCGATATTTTTAGAGACAGAAGAGCAAGTGGATTCACATGAAGTAAGAGGAGAAAACAAATTTGTTTCCATTTAGCATCAAGGTCAACCAATCAGATCAGGAATGATCTTCATCAAAATAATGTTTAAAACCCCCAAATCTGAAATTCCAGAGCTAACACGAAGAGTTATTTCAAAAGAGAGCAGAAGACAGGTGACTTCCATAGCATAATTTCATTTGAATTTTCTTCTCTTTTTCAGAGTTTTAAGTCATTTAGTACATGTTGTTCTATATAAACTATCTAATTATATGTGAAGGAGCAGCCTTAAAAGATAAATTCTGTGTTTACTTGCTAGCTTTACATTTCAACTCCCCACTAATGGTGGAGTATAAGTGCCAGCCTGTCTCTACTTGTCAATTTTGGAAGTCTTTGACAGGTGAGCATTCGAATGTAACATTCTGTTCTAAAAATATTCAGATCTTTACTTTTCTGCAGGTCGTGTTGTTTTTTTCAAGAATGCCTGATTTTAGTAATCAATCAACACACTGAGGAAACAACAAAAGGCAAGTAAAAAGAACAATGAGGAAAATGAGAAGTAGTATAAAAATTACAGTAACTCACACTTGGGCTCTCCTTGCCCTTGCTGTCTTTACTAGAAGCTCCACTCAGCTGCTCAATTAAACTGTAATGTGTTAATTGTTCAGGTCCATCCTCTCCAAAATGGCCATAGAGACTGTGTTGGTATAAATCCAAAATTGACATTGGGTTCCCCAGAAACGACCTTCTCTGATTTTGTTTTTCCTGCTCAGCTGCAAGAGATGTAACAAATAATATCATTATGGCAGTCTACACAGATTGTAATGTAATTTTACAATTTTTAAATGTATTTCAAATGTCCTAAGGTATCTGAAATTCAATGCAATAGAAACATTAAAAATATTAGCTTCTAATTCTCCAATGCATGTACAGGGGACTGTTCATACTCAATATTCAAGATGGAAGAGATGGTATGAGACAGGCAGAACTAATTTCCTTTCTTTTCAAATTATAGACAAGATGGTTAATTCGGGGGATCTTCCTACTTACTTATTTATTTGCAGTAAGCTTTTGTTCTTCTCTCTTAATAGATTTACACAGCACATGTGCTAAGTTGCCTTAGCGTATCTTCCAGTTTGGCTATATTTGATAGTTCTTCCCTTTTCACTATATTTTCAGTTAATGAATACTATAGCATAAAAAATACACTAGTAAGGTAAGAAAGAGGTGTTACCCATTTGTTATAGATCCTGTTTTAGCACAAGTACATTAGGAATAATACCTCAGTTTCTCAAGTCCAAGGCTGGGAACTCATTCAGAAGAACAAAATAAAAACAAGGAAATTTTCTGCAGCTGCATGAAAGCACACAGGAGACAGATGTTTATGTGAACATTAAGCTTCTTTCCTCACACTTCTTGTTACACAAACTTCAACTCTGCCTTATAACCTACAGCCTTGGGAGAGTGCCTGCCTCCAGTGCCTTCAACAGAATCACATCAGGATATAACCCAATCTATGAAACTGAAATCAAAACATTTTCATGGCTGGAGGAGAAGGATCTGGAATATTTGGCATATTCCCTGCTACTCTACTGACCTTCCCTGTAACATTGGGCAATGCACTGGGAATCTCATGCTAAGCCCATTAAATCAACGAAGGTCTTATCATTGACTTTTAATAGCCTTTGCATTGGGCACTCAGTCTTTCTGTTCCCTGCTCATAAATGGAAAATGAAAATCACTCCAACATTATAATTGTGCAACCAGTGAGTTTGGGGACTCAGCTAATAAATGTAATTATCTATTCGTATAAAAATATTCCCTGTGAATTGGTTTGCTGGAGCCCCTGGCTCAGCCTCATGTGGATGTTTTGAGGTTATATCACTTGTGTGCATAAAGACACTGAGATCTTTGAACACAGAAGGGGATAAAGTATGGTTATTAATATGATGTGAGGCATTTACAGAGCGCAGAATAGAAATCCTGACTATGAAGAATGACCATTGCAGAAATACTTTTGCAATAATGTGTCATAATCTTCTATTTGTCTCAATCACAGTTACCTATTTTGGTTGTTACTGCCTCAAAAGTGAGGCCTATACACAAAATTACAGATTTTCTGTGTAAAATGGTCACCTCAAGTCACGCTAAGGTATTATTCAATTTGGAATCTGATGCCATTTAATGCAGCTGGTAACACATGATAAAATCCTTTTTTTTTGCAAATTGTGATAAATAAAAGAAAAAAAGCTTATTTACGTCTTTAAAGAAAAATCACGTTTATTGCATTAAAATACGATTTGTAAAAAGCAAAAGCTGTAAAAAGAAGTGTTTATGGGCTGACTAAAATGACTTGCAATATTTTATACACATTAAACCCACAAAGCTGCAGCAGCAATGTAAATAAATAGTCCTAGCTTCCTATTCTGCTGTCTCCCATGGAATGACAAGAAATGGAATAGCTCTGAAAATGCCAAATGTTTAAGCCCAACTCCCAGCAGACATTGGAGAGCACAGTATCCAGCCATCCCTGGTGTTTTCCATGCCATCATCACCTGTGCTGCAGGTGCCGATCTCTGCCAGGTCAGGCTCAGAGCTGCACAGGGATCAGCACAAACCCTGTGGATCACTCAGGTACTGCTTCAGCTTTTAGGGCTTCAGTGGGGCCGAGACCTTGCACTGGCCTTTGCACTTGCCAGAATTCTCCTCCTTCAGGAAAGCCACGGGCCGTGAGGGCAAGGATGGAGCCACCCTGCTCTTGCCACCCCCAGGGCTCACATCTGCACTGGAAGGTGGCCGGCAGCACAGCAGGCTGGTGGTCAAGGCAAGCCAGCAATTTCTCGGGTTATTAAACACACAGAAAACTATTATCTCAAGAAGTTCACTTAATGTATTTTTATCTACTGGAATTCAGTGAATTCCAAATTGCCATCAGTTCTCACTAAAAGCTTTGGTACTTGAAAGCAGCAATATATACACAGAGGACAATGAAAGAGACTTCACCGTGGCACCATAACCAACACCACTTTAATACAGAGGTTGGAAAACCGTGGCCTTGATCACTGCATTATTTCAAGTGGCTATACAATTAAAAAGAAAAAAAAGGAAACTATCTTTATAGTCACCTTTCAATTTTGTAATAAGGTCATTATTCTTACTTACAATGCAGAGATTTATGCATAAAAACCTACAAGTTAAGCCCCTACTAGTAAAAGCTGTGGAAGAGAGGAAAAAACATATACACATAATAAAAAGCAAAAGGTAATAAAAAGCTAATGGAAAATTAGACTGAAGAAAGATTTGGGGTTAGAAAGTGAAAACTAGGGAGAAAGTTCAATGAAGGACACCATCTGCTGCTGAGTCAGAGTGGAGATGAGGGACATACATCTTTTTGTACACATTTTCAATTACCTTGTCTGTTGTTCTTTGTTAACTCCACAAAAGTCTCCTCTGCAGTTCTGAAATAACTGGTTTCATACTCTGGCTCTGGCTCACTGTCAGTGCTGCTCGCCGAGTAAGTACACACCCTTAGAGCTGTGTCCTGCACAAGTAAGGGCATGGCAGTAATTCAGATGATGCATATATATCAAAATAATGCTGAAGATAGTATTAGGAGTAGCACATTTTATATTCATCATGCAGTACAAATGGGTAGTTCAACTGGAAAAGTCTGCATTACCAGTGTAACTCCTTCAAGTAAGTAATCATCACTCTGACATGGGGGAAATAACACATTCTTGTCCTGCTAAGTCCCCTGAGACAGTCTGGCAGAAACAATCCAGATTTTACCTTTTTTTTCCCCCCGCACTGTAACATTGTTTTCAAATCTACCAACATTTTCAGATAATTTTATCCACCAAATTCAATTTTAGGAGCTCTCAAGTTTGTTTAATATAGTCTATTCGTAACATGCAAAATCGTTACACCACAAATGGTTTGCTGCAAGCAATTCTAGAGACAATTAGCATGGCCAGTAGACAATACTCATGCTTACCAGTAAATCCTAATTTTTTCCTAAATTCATGTTCCTTGTCCATCCATTTACATTACAGCACTGGAGAGCCCTTAGTTCCCAGCTGATTCCTATGCCAGTTCTTTTCAGGAAGCCACACTATTGATTTTCTTCTGGGAATTAAGAGGATTGCTGCCAGCTCTGGACAGCTTCTAATCATGGAAGGCCTGAAGGCTCAAACCCTTCAGGAGCAGCAGCTCAGTACAATAAACCCCACATAACAGGTAGGGGGAAGCTAAGCCTGATACTGCTCAGTTAATGGCATGTACAAATACCACCTCCTACCCCTACCCCAACCGCCCATCAGTGGCTCAAAATAGATTTTAATTCTATTTCTCAAAGAGTGATATTAATTTCCCCACCTTCCCATCCATGCTGCAGTTTCTAACTGATGCAGAAGGACATCCATTAGTTAGGAATCACACACCAGTGGAGAGGGAACCAGACCTGAGCATGTAGCCAGGTATGCCCAGCATTAGAGATTGCAAGTCAGCTGTAGTCCCAAAACCTCACAGAAACATGTTAGAAGAGTATTTGCCTGTTCACAACACTGTCACAGTGCATCTGCTCAAACCCTCATACTACACAGCCATACAGACAAGGAAACCTAAGCCAGGGGAAAAAAAGAATCTGAATCTCATGAAAAACAACAAACAAGATCAACTTTCTAGAAGAGAAAAGCAGGGTTGACGGTCTCCACTTCCTTGTCTAAAAGTGTCTGTGAGGATTTTAATTACAACATGTTTATAACCATGAGGACAAAGTACCTTTAGGTGCTGTATTATTATTACTGATAAACACTGAGATAGCAAATGAAAGGCAAGCAAGTAAATGTAGCTGTCAGATTGTTACTCTTTCCACCATATTAAACTCATGGGCCATTTCTGACACCTTTACATTGACCACAATACCTATCTCAGTTAAGAGATGCCAATTCTTAACTTATACCTTTGTTTTAGTAGTTTTCTTGGGGGTCCACTCCGGAAGAACTTTTCTGTTTTCTATGGTCTCTTCAGTGTGTTCTAATGAGGCAGAGGTCACAGAACTTGCTTCTTGTTCACTTTGCTTTGCAAGGTTAATTATTCCTGAATTAAGGGAGACATTATTTTAATTGTAGGTCTCATCATCATCTTCATGATAGTGTGACAATTATAATTCAGTAAAAACTGGGGGCAAGTCATGATACTTCCATCATGTCAAATAATATTTTACTACTCAAAGGAACAACTTACTGACTTACCGGAATAATTCTAACTAAAGTGGCAGAATTTGATCCAAATCTTTTTCCAGTTAGCGGGAGAAGAGGAAGGCATGAATTTAAATCCCTTCATTAGTTATAAAATATATACTCTTTCAAAAAAGAAACAACATTCAATAACTACTTCTAGCCATCGTAGGATCTGCTGTGCTATTTTATTCTCCTAGAGAACAATCTTTTAACATAAATATAATTGGAAGTACCTTTCTAGCAGAAAGCCAGCTTCTTTATTTGCTATATTTGCACTATGCAAAATCAGAACATCAAAGAAGATATATGGTGCATATGAAATAAAGTGATAATTGTAATTTGGATGAGAAAGTGAGAGAGAGAAGAATGGAATGAAAATAGTCTAGTAAAGAATGAGTTGACCCCATCATCTGATGTATACTACTTTTTTTTAACATCTCCTCATGACAATTTAATTAAGATACAAACCTTACGAGGTTGGTGCAGTGAATATTAGCATTAAGATCAGAACAATCTTACTGCTACTGACTTCTTATGAAGCAATTCAGTGCTTGCAGTTTCTGTCCAATTTGTTATAATGACAGTGTTTAATCACGGGCTCGACTCTATAACACACTGCTGAATTGAGGTCACACATGTGGCCATTCAAGCATGCAGCATTTAATCTATAACTAAGATTTCTCTTCTGAATCCTTCTTAGCTGTACCATTAATTAACAGTACATTTATTTAAAAAATACTAAGTATTAAAATACCTTTTATTTAGCTTTGATTTGAAACTCCCCTTCATTGCAGGGGAGTCTGCAATGAAGCACACAATGTGTATTTCCAGTCTATTATACCATTACAATATTGCACTGGGAATACTGCTAAATCAACTAAGTTCTAAGATGTTTAATTAGAAACCTTCTGTTATGCATCCTATGAACATGTACGAGAGGCTTCTTTCCTCCTAGGCTCAATATATGTCAGCTCATTAGCGGAACACATATTTAATGGCCTTAAACTAAGCTCAAACTTGATATTTAACCTTACATGCTAATTACACAGAATCTCTCTTGCAGATACAGTGATACAGAATTATGCAAGTTAAATATTCACAACTTTTATAGGAGCAGTAACTACCCTGACAAACTGCTAATCACCATAACCCCAATAAATAAGTGATATTGCATTTGGTCAAGATAAAACAATACTCTTCTCCATTAAGCTAATTATTTTACTGTGTTTTGTACTGTATCTGTCCTGCTGACTATGAAAATTTCCCTGCTGTTAAGGCTATATGATTTTAATGCTATTAACATATATATTAATAACTCAAAAACCTTCAAAAAGTGATATAAATAGTCAATGTGTATTTATAAAAAATGCACAGACTTCAATGGAACTATTTACTACTACAAAGTTATTTGCTGGAGCTTTGATGGATTGCTAGTTCTTTTACTCCTTTGTCAGCTTTTGTTTTATAGCTTAAACACACACGTAGCTCATAAGTGAAAGTCAGGTATTTTATGTTCATTTATAGAAATGTGTTTGTGATGTAGCGAAGTAATGAGAGCCTTGTTTGAGGTCAAGGCCGTACATTCACTGGGACAGAATTTATGCATTGAGGCCAAATGAGTCTTTAGTTCAAATCTGGTATCAAAGGCAAGTCTTTATGAATACATCTTTTCTATGTCACAACATGGCTGTGCTTTGTACTTTGTACAGTCTGATCCTGAATATTGCTGAACATCCGCATTCTTTTTCAAGTCAACTTCCAAGGCTGGCACATGTTTTTTTCTTCAAGTACCATTTCTTGAGAAAAGGCTTTAAGTACTAAACTCATTTTTTCTTTCTCAGATAAGCATTATGTATAATAAAATTTCCATATGGCCTAGGTCACAGACTCGTTAACTTTATGCATTCATAAAAAGAGTATCTTCTCCTCTGCATTTAACATTTCTGTTATCAATTGTCATTATTAGAGGATTTCTGCTAATCAAAACAGACGTCAAGGCAGAAATAATGTGATTTTTAGTGTCATTGACATTTTACCTGAGGGAGCTGGTTTGGGAAGGCGACTTCGAAAAGGTCGGATACCTCTGGCAGCCATGGCCGGATCAGACGTCGAGTGACTAATTACGCTTCCCACAGACCCCTGGCTCTTCGCTGCTGAAGGCACTTCTCGCTCAAGGGTTTTGGCTTTTACTGAAGGAGCTGAGAGAGGAACTTGCTCAGGTGCTGCAAAGATTCCCGTTTCCAAGGCTGGTTCTTGCTTAGAAACGTGCTGCCCCGTCGAGCGGTTCCCCGAGTCAGGGAGGGGGAAGGTTCCGATCCCGCTGTCCAGCGTCCTCATCTGGCAGCAAGACTCTAAGGCACAGGAAATTAGTGTGATGGGATGGAGCTAAAGGTGTTCCTGGTATTTAAGGTCAGTGAAAGGATCTAGGGGAAAAAAGGGCCCTTAAAGGGAAGGTTTCAAGGAAAGAGAAACATTCTGCACTTTGTGAGGATGCTGTTACCTGTCACTGGAATGCTCTTGACACTTTGTCTGTCTAACTGAATACAAGGAAATACCACGTTGAGATGCAGTGAAACTAAACAAGAGGTGCCAGAACGTTGACATTGGCCTGCTTCAGTGTAACAGTGTGATAATGGATAAGTGAGGCAGGCCCTGGAAACTGATTACAACTGGAATTTTTAAATTATTTAGTTTGAAGGCCCACAGAAAGTCTAGAGAGCACCAATGTGAGGGATTGAGTAGTGTAGTATATTTCTTCCAGCATAAACCCACACTCCACAAAAGTTTGGCCTCTCCATACCTCTGCTTTTTTAATGGTTTCTCATACAAGAAGGTGTTAATCAAAATGTATCATGTATCCTTGCACAAAATTAAGATTTATAGAATTTCTTAGAGACACCCATCTCTCAGAGCATCCTGAAACCCTTGGATAGCAACAGCCACACCTTTATTTACTGTGTTACACTCTGGTTCTGCACATCCCAGTTTGGCTAAGTGTACCCAATGCCAGACACGGACACCTTGAGTACTTGTTTTGGAAGCAGTATGGTCCCACATATCCCTCCAGCTTATTCATCCTACTGGAAAAGTGCTGTACAAACCACAGAACAGCGAAAGGTGCAGGTGTAGATGTGTGGACATTGCTGTTGGAGCAACCAGGACATATGAGCACCCTCCTGCCCTCTCATTCTCTATCAGTTTCCAGAGACTTCCTTTTTGTTTCTCTGAGGGACAAACAGTGTTGGAGGGACTATGATGGCAAGGTCCTTCTGAGAGCTATAAGCACCAAGCAGGGAACTTCAGCATTAATGGTTGGAAAATGAGCATAACTTAGGTTAAATGTCTGGAAACATCCCTTGACAGCAAGATCTTAAGTCTGTGGCAGACACTCCCAGAGGAAGCAGAGGAATTTTCTTTGCTTTGAACAATTTAAGGCTACACTAGATGAAAGATATACTGCAGTTAACAATTGTACTCTAGCAAGAGATGCAGAATATGGCCCAATATATCTTCTCCATCTCTATTTTCTGTGTTTCTGAGTATTGATTTTTTTTTATGATATGCCCATTTGTTATTTAAGTCTGTTGTAGTTAGCAGTCCTCTGTCAAGTAATTTTCATTATTTTTTCCTCTGCAGTGTTTCTAATACTCTCAGAAATCTGGAAATATTTCTCCCCTACGGGTTTTGCCTATTTGTTTTTGAACTAAGAACATTACCATGGTCATTGTTGTTAAATATCTTCATCTCAATGGGCCTTTCTTGATAGCAAGTAAGAAACTACTTACAGATAAATTAAATATGTATTTCTATTTCACGGTTCTTGTGAAAAGAGAAGCAGCCTGTATTTATGTGGTCCTCATTACCTTATCCTCATTACTCAGGATCAAGGAAGGACTGAAAGCCCTACTGAGCACCTCAGCCTCACAGGGCCTGGCTGAGCTGCAGCAGCAAATGCTCCATGCACTCTTTTAAAAGGGCAACAAGTGACTCTAATTTCCCTCACACAATTACTGCATAACAATAATTTCTCTCCAAAGGTAAAAGGAGATAAGTTGTGGAAACCATGCCTAGCTAGCACCTACATTTTCCATCACACTTTGGAGCTAATGTGTCATAGTGATTTTAGAAGTTGCTGAAGGTTTTCCAGGAAACATGGGAAAAAAAAAGAGAATTGTATTTGTTTCTGCTGTGTCAAAAGGAGGTATCCCATCTACTGAACCCTCTTACCTCAGCTATATTTCTAACATATTTTTTGTTGTTGTTTTTGAATAGCAAAATACCTAGCTAGAAGTGGGAGTACAGAAAAGCAAATTAAAATGCCAGATGTCTGCCCTTGCCATTTTCTGTAGATAATCAAGCTGAAGCAGCATGTTAGCTCACGGACAGGCAATGCTTCAACCAAAGACCTTTGGTGAGAGAGTTAGCAAATAAAGGGAAATATGGAATAAGAAAGGACTTCTGTTAGTTGCCTGTTGACCAAAAGATATTTGTGCAACACTGGCAGTGTTGGAGAGGCAGAGCTCTTCAGCAGAGGCATGGAGCAAACTGGAAGCACCACAGAAAAGAACATCCTGAAAAGAAAAGTCTGAGGAGCCTCCCCTCTACTGTCTGTATGGTCAATGTGAGACCTGATTTTGTAACCCCTTTCCACAGGGACTTTGAAGGATCTTGTACAGTTGTTTCCTTTCTGAGCATTCTCCATGAAATTAAAAAGTCATTCCCTTCTAAATATTACAGGAAAATTAAATAGGGTCAAAATGTATATCAAACAGCAAAGCTACAGCTTTTGCTAAGAGAGGTCTGGAAGATTAAAATTATTTTATCTTCTGAGGGCATGTTTCTTAAAATGACATAAGGATTTCTCTTGTCCACTGTTACCTTGTGCCTATCTAGGAATGGACCGTGAAAGCAATGGCATAGAATCAAAAGAAATGAACACTGAGGGCCAGACTACCAGGAAAATACAGTTTCCAGCTGTTTCCAACATAATTGGGAGAACGATGGAGGAGCACACCAGCAGTATCACATTTAATTAAAAGGAAAAATAGTTTTAATCGATTACAGTCGTCCTTTATATAGACTTTATCCAGGATAAAAACAGATTTTTAAAACAGCTTACTAATTCTTAGTTCTGAAAAACCACAAAAGGGTCTGTTTTCAAAGTGCTCAGTGCTCATCAGCTCCCATTTTGACACTTAAAGACAGATTTTTGAAGAATTCTGTGACTCAGCTATGTTGAACAATCCTCAAAAACCTAGTCCTAAATCCAGAGTACACCACAAAATTCTTTGTGGATGTTAATTTTTCACTACTGAAAGTAACTAATTCACCCCCAAAGCTACATAATACAAATAAAAAAGTATCTTTCAGAACAATTTGTATTACTGAATGAATGAATACACATTATCTTGTGTTGTTTTTAAATTTTTATGAAGCAACTGCAAAATAAAAAACCACGTTCTACATCCCAGTGACAGCTTTCAAACAGCTTCATGGCCCATCTGATTTCATCAGCTGCACTGACACTTCAAATTACTGTTATCAGCAAGAGCTGCACAAGACTACATAATGAAAATATGTAAAAGTTAAATCTCTGATGCTGTGACAGTACCACTCAGTAGATGAAAAATGACTCCATGAAACACTAAAGTCTGAAAAGAGTTACATATGAGCTTAACTGCTTTTGCTTGAAAATTCTTCCTGGCATACCAGCCAAATTCCTTGCCTGTTTTTGATTTTTTTTTTCCTCCTCTTCCCTTGCCAGGGAAGAAAGAAGCTCACAGAATGGACACAGAGAGACTCACTATCAGCCATTTCACTGAAAAATCAGACTAGAACCAGAAGCCTGAAGTACTGAAACAGCCCCTTCCCTCCCTCTCATCATGGGGATTTGAGTCTGGACCGAAAAGAAAGTCCCTGAAAGTCCTACTGTAGAGGAAGATTTCCAAACTGAAAACAGAAATAAGGAAGAATTTACAGATATTTCCTGGAGATCAAGAAAGTCCTGACTGCATGGAAATCTTTTGATGGCATGGTGTTGGAAGAGCTCTGTGGAAAATTCGAGGAAGACCTTCAATGCTGAGAAGCTTCTCAGCATTGGGACAAAAGGATTTAACACTGCATAGAAAGTTTTTTTAAAGTTTGCTGAACTACTTCTCAAAAAGTTTCAGATTTAATACTTCCACAGGCAAGACAATCATGCAGTTCATGTTCTACATCATCAGCTGGACACCACGGTGATTTCTACAGCTGGACAATGCTTGGCAATATTGCCTCATCACTGGTGCTTTACCAACGTTTTCTGGTATCAGCAGACCACCAAGGTCTCTTCAACACGGAGTCAGCACCCAAATTAGATGGGATAAAAAGGATCTGTGAAAACTCCTCACTACTCTGAGGGTCTGGACAAGAGGAGAATAGAAAAGGGACATACACTCGGGCTGGCAGATATCAGGAATTCTAAAAATCAGATCATTACTGAGGAAAATATCTCTAGAAGCTCATTCTGTAGGGGTTTTTTACATTTTCCTCTGAAATGCAAAAATTAAAGAGGTAGAAGTAAACAGACTCTACTGATTAGAACTGACAACTTAGAATTCATTGAAGTATTTTAGGGCATTCTCCTGAGCATAGCTAATTTAAAAATGCATCTTAAATACCAGCAACAAATCATTACACCTAATTATTCTTCAACTTTTTTTTTTTTTATTTTTTCTGAAACACTTGCCACAAAGATATCAGAAACACATCACCTCTAGCTCAGAAACCATCCTTGGTACAAATCATTGGAGACTGGAAGAGAATACCCAGGGAAGCAGAGTGCTGACCCTGCTCTTGTGTTCCTTCAGAAGCGCTGCTCTCGGTCACTGTGAGGGCAAGAGGAGCTCTCACTCAGAGCTGGTACCACGCTGCTTTATGCTGTTCTACACCACCTCTCTCTGTTCCTCCTTTCATACAATGCATGTGAAAGGAAAATCAATTTGGGGGAAAAAATAAAAGGAAACAGAGAACAGCTACTGTAAAGGGAGTTGCTTCCAGCACAACACAAAAAATGTGGGTCCAGCCAGGGTAAGTTCTACACTGAGGGTTGCAAAACAGGGTATTACTCAAAACAAGCAGTGGAGCAAAATCTGTCCCACATTTAGATTAGGGGCATGTTATTCTTTCTAATGTTGAACCTATGTTGAGTCCTAGCACTGAAGAGGTTTCATGAATTTCATAAAACAGAAGACTTAAGTGATGACATAGCTTTTAAATACAGCTTCTTTTAAATACACTTTTCTTCAAAAATGGGAAAAGATGCTTTTGCTAAGGGGATATAATGCCACAAGTTATTGCAAACAAACCTTTAAATGAATAACTGGAGAGTGTTTCATAATGTTTCCTCAGGTAAAGTAAAGATCCACATTCTAATAAAGTCTTTTTACGTTGTATTTTAAATGAGTTTCACAGATGCTTAATCTATTCACAAATTATACAAGTCCTTTACACAGGGACTGTTATACTGTTAAGAAGTTTATAAAATAACTCATGGTTATTTTGACCATCTACTTAAAGCAATATGTGAGTTTTACTGTGATTCTTAAATCATCCATTAAAATCTTTACGGAAACCACAGGATCCAAAGTTTTACCCACAGAACTAAAATAAGGCATCAATTAGCAATCGTATTAAACAGATACATGTGCATACAGAGGATCACTCAAAATGATCAGGCAATTCACCCACTCTGAATTAAAGAGGAGACATTTCTGGATGTTGGCACACAGGGAAGGACTGACAGGTCCAGAGAGGAAATAATTATAGATCCTACTGTGTTGTAACTGCAGTTTTGCCTCTCTGCCCACTTGTGCCATGAGTGACAGGAAGCAGCTGCCTCTTAGTGCTGCTTGAGGGGATTGAGATTTCCAGAAGCAGCTCAATAACCTCAGCCATTCCCCATCAGGCAGAACCATGATGTTACCAATGAAACACACTGATGGATACCAGATGCAATTACTGCAAACAGACCTTATTTCTATTCAAATGACACACAAACAGTTTCTGTTTGGAGGTGGCAAAGTTACAAAAGTGTTTACATGACTTAACTTTGATGGCCAGTCTATCTTAACATTAAAAATAAACAGCAACAAAGAGGACAAATGGATTTTATGTCAAAAAGATCACAGGTAGTTCTGCTTACAGCAGGTTTTCTAGGTATAATACCAATATTACAGGGACATATTTTCTTTCAAAGAAGCATCCCACCCCATGAAAAATGTGGAATCCTCCCCTGTGCTCACCACTACAGCTGGTTTGAGATATTCCTCACATAAATTTTCAAGTTTTGGCCTACAAAACTGTACATGATTGACACAAATTTCAGCTGAAACCTTTAAGTAACCACCAGAATTCTGCACAGAAAGCAGGCATTTTCAGGAAAAAAATCAGTCAAAAATAGCTCTGTATCAAGAACAGTTTCACTGGGAAATTTCCAGCAAGCTGTTTTCAGAAGTACAGACTCAAGCCTTGAAAGGTTTTGAGAGGCACATAACACTGAACAGGCTTTCTCCAAGGAGTTACCAGGACATTTAAAATGAAAGGACGTAGTTCCCATCAGTAACAGAATACACAAATTCTAACAAATTACCTTTCTTTGCATTAAAAAGTTCAAGATTTTCCACTAAGTTGGCACAGGGAACCACACAACATGTAGTGGCTTTCTTCTGAAACACAAAGGGAGTATAGTTCTTTCTAGCATTTTGAGACATGCCAAATGAAAAATTAATGGATTTTCTTTTTTTCTTTTCAGAATAATATTTCAAATGTAAATAGGTCCCTGCAAAATTCTTTTAAAAGTTAATAAACATCTTTAAGCTACACGTGGCATTGGCAGGAAGAACTTAAACTACAGATGGCAAAACAGATCTCTTTATTTGCACATCCTTCTCTTCATCTGCAATGCTAAAGCAACCACAAGAAAAAGAAAATGTATTTCTGCCAAATCAGTGTCAATTTTAAGTGGATTATTCCTTCTGGGTTTACACCATAATTTGATCCAATTGGTCAAAGATGAGTGCATTATTGTTTTCTATCTAGATCTGAGGCATAATCAGTATGCAAAATTAAAAAACCCAAAGGCTATCCAAAGTAAAACTAGGAAAGACCCAAGCTTTCACAGCCTCACACTCCCTTGGGTACTGCACTGGTGACATGGGATTATTTCCAACATATACTAAGGAAGGGTAAATGGGAGGAGGACTCTGCTGTGTATTTTCAAATGATGGAACTTCATTCATGGCTATTTGAATCTGGGATTACAATTTATGCCTATTTATAATAACAATAACAATAATAATAAACAAAATAAATACGGACATTACCAACTTATTCAGTGTTCTTTCTATTTTCTTCCTAGTCACGCTTTATTTTGCAAAACCCAAAAACTTCAATATGTCATTTATCCAATAATTTGTCAGTTGTTTTCACAGTTTTCCATGACCACAATCCCATCTGAAGTGTATTTTCTGAGTTGAAACAGACAATTGCTGCCTCATTTCAATTCCAGTCCATCTCAAAATGCATTTCTACTAGTAAGTCAAAAGATTAGTTTTAATTATTAGTGAACACTAACGATCTTGTACTCCAATTTAGCAGTTATCTACAGATTTTTTTTTTCAGTAAGTGCTTCCTATCCTCCTCCAGGCATTTAGATCTGGTCCCTGCATGCTTATAATAGTGGCAAACTATGTGGAATAGTGTTGTTACAGAGAACAAAATGAGCTGGAAGAAGAACTTGGATAAATTTTGGAATTTTCTACTCCACATCTCTCAGTGTCTATTTAATACAAAGGTCTCCATGCAGTTTTCCAGTTGGGGAAATCCCACAAGCAATGACATCTGGAATGATCTCTCTGTGTTATGCTGTTACATTTTCTTTCTCAAAATCTCCTCACTCTTCTCAGGAGACAGGATATTAGGAACAGATACAATTTTAGTCCTACTAGAAAGGATGTACTGAGATTTATGATTCATTTGAAGACCAACTTGAAGCTCTGTGTAAAAGGTAATTAAATGAGGTCCAGCTCCAGCCTGGCTGGTCGATGAGACCAGCCTCGAAATTCTTTGGGGAACTATTCCTGTTCTTTTTTGGCTGTATGTCCCCCTTTGGCTTTACATCCACGCTGCCAATCAGCCTTACAACTTTGCAACTGTCTTTGAGAAAGTCAGAGATGAGTAACAGCTGAGAAGAAGAAGTCCTCACATCTCAAGCAAGGTGTCAATCCAAGGTAAGCAACAGGTCCGTCGCAATGCAGAAATGTGGCTTTCCCAGGTTTTTTCACTGAGCAAAGCCTTCTGCTTCCCTTAGTACCCTGAAATGTGAAGGTTGGGAGCCAGAAATTGCAGTCTCAGGAACATCTGACTGGGGATGGCTCATTCAAGGCACAGATGGATGCTTCCCTTCACCTGCTGTCCTCTAACAGAAATCACACACCCCAACTCCCAGAAATCCTACACGTCAGTAGCAAAGCCCAGGAAAGGATGGTTCATTATTTACCCAGGTGCTAAGGGCTGCCTCAGCCATGCCTTTTCCATGTAACCACCAGCCTTTCTCTCTCTCTCTTTTTGCCCCAGTTCTTCACATTAAAACACAGAGCTAATCACACTTCTCCATCTCACAGTGCTGTCATGAGGATACAGAATGTAGATGTTTGGCAGCCAGTGCATAACCAACCTGCAATCCCCTCCATGAATAATGCTGGTGTGGAGATACCTCCACTCAGCTTTTGTGGAGGTTGTTCGGGAGTTAACAGCAAGCTGCAAAATACTTACAAGAAACACTAAGATTGTTTTTCTGCTGATATTATTAGAGGCAGCTGGTTTATTTTAAGAATAACTGCATTAGGCCACAGTTAGAGAAGTGGAGAGGTCACAGTTAGCATCTCAGAGACACGGGCTGCACAGAGTGCCCAAGGGAGCCTCTGGCTGCTCCATGTAGGGTTTCTGTTCACCGACGAGTGCACTGGAAGCATTTAAGGATAACGGGATGGAAGCACTGATTTACTTGCTGTTAAGCAACTCTCTTATAAACTGGAGTTTGGTTTCCCTCACATTGAGATACCTTCTTTGATTTTCTATTCCCAACAGATAGGACTAGGCATAGTGCTTTAAGCATAAATGCTGTCTCTGGTAAACACAGACCAATTTCTAAGTGCATAGGAAGCCCTGGGTTTTGTAAATGCACTAGAGAACATACTATATTTATTTTGTAACATCACTGCTTTTTGTTTGTTAGTACAAAAAAATACTGCAATTAAAGCCACATGAATATTAAATAAAGCTTTAAATAATTTATTTTTAGTTTTGCCCTGCAGATGGCTTTACTTAAGGGTACTGCTAACAAACACTTAAAAATATACATGCATACCTGAAACAGACTGATTTTATTTCTTAATTAATGAAGTAAAAACTTAGAGTGAGTGAAGAGAGCTTCGAGTAACTTTTAGGTGCACTATAATACTTCCATTTCAGTATCCAAGTTCAGCTCCTCCAAACCAGCTGAGTCAATGTGGAACTAACTGCATGCAAGCAGGAGCTGGTAAGAAACCATCATGATTTAAAGCCAGGAGAATGAGCAGATACTTTTTTCATGAAACCTAGTTTTGGCAAAAAATGTATGCCATGTTATATGGTGTTACAGAAACACCATTAGAATGACCACTTTGAAACAACAAACTGCACTTCTTTGCCTGTTAAAGAAAGGAAGTAGAGAAATTATTCACTGCAAATATATTGGTTGATTTCCTTTTCTTTTCCTAACAGTGAATTGTCCAAGCACTGAGTTCACTTAGAGTTAAAAACTATGCATTAATTGTACAGGTATTATTTCTCTCTTATAGTGATTTTTTTTGAAGAGTCTGTTTGCTATAATGGCTAATTGCATAATCCTATGGCAACAATTCAGGTGATGGATTGAAGACATAAATCAAAGCTCAAACTCAATTAAAAACAGCAACAAAATTAGCAATAGGCATCCTATCCTCAAAGCGAGAATCTGGAAAGACATATGCTGATACAGTAAAACTTAATTGATAATTCAGGTGAAAATGTATTTTTCATAAATGTTACACTAGATTTCATAGTAGAAAAGGAGCACAAAGTCCCTGTGAGCACAGATGAAACACTTGTTTAAAATAACACTTCCTCACTCAAAATGCTTTTCAGTTTGCTCAGTTGTACTCCAGGTATGTGAATTAGTGGGAAATGCATGACTGAAGCTTCACACACACATCTGCAGATGGCCCTTGCCAGGAGCAAAAAAAATGTAAAGTAGAAAAGTTTCAAACAGAAGGACTCATACTGTTACAGAGAATACTGGCGTGCACTATCCTGTAAGAGGTAGGATAATCAGGCACAGTTTTGATTTGAGTGATAAAAATGAATATAGATTGGACTAGACTGTAAACTACTGTAAATCAACACAGCAGCATTAATTTCAGAGTTGAAGAACCTGGCCATCCCATTTAATTGACATTTTAAGCCTGAATGAGACCAGCAGATTCTCAGTATCCTGAATAATAATTAGACTGTATCCTATATATAATGCATAAACAGCCACACTTCTCATTCTAGCGAAAAAATTTGGTATTTCTGGGTGAATAGATGTAATGACAAAGAAGTAAATTAACAGCAAATCATTGTGGCTAATAAGGAAGTGTTGATCCAAAATATTAATTCTCTCCACAGAAGGAAGACAAGCTAGACAGTAGGCTGCAGCAGTGCTGTAGAAGAATTGGCAATTAGACAAATGCTATGTGTACTATCTTTAAAGTACAAAGAAATGATTTGTCTTTGCCAGACTGTGAAGAAGGTAAGCTGACATAAATTAGAAGACATTAATGGATGTTAGTTTCTTATTATTCACATAGGCAAGGTTTTCCATCATCTTCACGGAACACAAGTATCAACTAGAAAAATGCACACAAAGTTTCACTCTATTATCATAGACTCCTCCAGACCATCATTTCAAAATCAATCCGTGCAGAAATGCCCAAATGTCAAACAAATCAAGAAAACAGCAGAGTAGACATTATTCATCCCATTTCTAGCGGTCCAAACCCACATAATGCCACTCCTCTCTCAGTCCTCTCCCTTCTGCAGAGTCGCCCATTCACCTTCTCACCCATACAGAAACCACACAGAAAAGTGGTCATGTAATTTAATAAAATTCCACTGGGAATATGCAGAGCAACTCAGTAGAACAAAAGGATATTTAGTCAGCTTTATGCACCAGTGTATTTCTGATGAGCAAGGCCTGGGATAGTAGTTACTGAATGCTGCTGCACACTGCCTGGGAAGGCAGTACAAAAGGCAAAGTGCTTGATAATTGCATGAAAATGTAAATGCATTGGGGATATTACACGGAGGCAGCAAATGGCATAAAGTTAGAGGGACTGCTGAGGTATTTTAGTAAGTCAAACTACAAATGGAACTGCTTTTTACCCAGTTGAGCTCAATTCTGTTTGTGCACTTTCACACGTGTCTGAAGATACTGAAGACAGTGAGACCATGATAGATAAGGAGATTGTGACAGTCTTTCACATCTTCCAGGACACTTATGGCACTAGGTTTTGAGGGGTTTTGTTTTGTTTTCGGGTTTTTTTTTATGAACAAGTTTGGATGCCAATGTTGCTATAGAGGCAAGAAGTTTATTTTACTATTTATGAATTCACAATTGTTTTAGCTACTGGGGACTTAGTCCTTTGGATTAACATGCAAGCTGGAAGCTGGTTAGACACAGCACGAGAGCATGTTTTTAAGTTGCCTGCTACACTAAACTCCCATTTCAAGGTTCTAACACACTTGCTAAGCAATCCAGCCAGCACCTACAGATCTAACACCTACCTCTCAGCTTCCACATGCACACGGGACTTTGGAAAATAGCTTTGTTACTGATGTGCAAATAAATTCATGCATACTTTTACCATACCTCATACAGGCGATTCACAAAAAATCTAATACCTTATCACAACTTGTATCAAAATGGAACATTTTTCAGATGTGAAATAGGAACAGACCCAGGCTGGAAATGGATTCAGGGATAACTGGTCTGGCTTGATGAGTTTTATAGACAGCAACCTCACGTGTAGAGACTTTTAGGCATTCCACATCTTTGCTGGGTGGTGATGGGGAAGATAAAGCAAACAATTTTCCTTTATCTGAAAAAGTGTAAATGAATGATTCAACTGCTATATCAGTGATAAGATGATTGCTAAACGGTTCTTCTCAACTGCTGTCAGTGGCCTGATGAAAGGAATTAATGCCGACGGTGATAAATTGTTTTCTCAGGCACTGAGACTTCATGACCAGAGAGGATTTCTTTTGAGGTCAGAAGACATTTTATCAGTTGAATATTGTTCTTCATTAAATGCATCCAAAGATTTGCTGGGCATTTAAGCAACTTGTGGATTATCCCTTTGCCTTTCCACAATGATGTGGATCACCTCCCTTTACTGAATGCACAGGCTGTAATATAGATCAGTTTGCTCACCATCCTTCCTCTCTCACTTATCCTGTTACATTTACCTCAGTAATCCACTACAGACCTCACATAATCTGTCTCCAGGTTTTGAGGGTTCCTTACTGTAAATGTGTTTGCTCAAATATATCAGATTTAATGGACATGCTCTAGGATGATGCATGTCAAACTTAATGTATTTACCACACTAATCAGGCTTGTTTCCTTCACATCTATTTCCATTCCCCAAGAATGAGAAAACATGAATTCAATAGCTGTTTACTTAGTTCCTCCAGTAAAAACACAGAAAGTTTTAGGAGTTTGCAAAATGCTGGACAAAACCAAGCCTTGGGTTTGGCAGAGGGGGGTAAGTTTGGTACAAGCTTATTAAACAGAGGGACTGCTGTTTTCATCAAGCTTTGGAATAGGACATGGGATAATTTATATAACTAAGCACTATGAATATGTACATTAAATTGCACATTCAGAAATGAAATCTGGAACATACTTTCTCAGTTCCAGTGTTCTCCAGGTCTAGATTTGAGAAAGAAACCACGAGAAAAAAGGCAGATGACACTGGAGCAAGGATCTGTTGGTCAGAAATGGTTACTGGTATGGATACAGAAAGGCAGGCTCTGAATGGTAGGCTGGATTTGTGGGGAGTCAGACAATGAGCAATACTGTGGTACCACACACAAGAATTAAAGAGTGACTACCAATTTTAAATGATGCAGGTGAACAGGCATGAGGAGAAAGGTGAGAAAAGAGTATCTTGGCAGTAAATGGATATATTTGTGGAAAAACATACATAAGAACCAGAAAGAAAACAGGACTCAGACACAAATTTATCTGGGGCACTAGAAAGAATGCAGGTCCTTCTCCTCATAGAAAAGTCTGCTTATGAAGTGTGGGGTTTTTTATTATCATATATATAATTTCATAGTATGGCTACTGGGTGCTGAATAAAACAATATCAGAACACACAGCCAAGGTTATCGTCTTTAGTATTTGATACATCAATACAAACAATTGTAATGCTGACACTTCACTTTAAGTCAAACCCACTTAAATCTAAAATGTTATGTGTTCTACCTTTGCTATCAGTATATCTGTAAAATTGCTATCAAGGAGCTTGCAACTTATCTATAAAACTTGCTGTGAAGGACTTTCCTGGCTTCTGCTGAAAATGGAGTTTGATCACATTGCTGCATATAAAGCTTGGGGGGGGGGATTTTAAAACACAATGCAACATATTATAAAATACCCACTACTCTTCCTTTCTGGAACATTAAGCATCTAAGAGATCCAACCAAATGTTCTCTAAAGAAGACAAATCTCCAGAAAATTTCTCAAAAAAAGAGCAAAGTTTCTTCCTTTTTCTGACCAGACTGCCTTTAAATTACACTGCAAAACCCTTCTGAAAGGTTGTTCTTGGAAAGTGGAAAAAAACGATGATAAAGCCTGCCATAAGGCAGATGATTATCAAGAACTTTAATGGAATTGAGCGCTGGGCTACAGCAGAGTTACAAAAGAATCTCTTGACCTCAGTGTGTGTTTTTGTTCTGGCACAAAGCAGCAAAGTCTACAGTGCACTTTTAATGTTGCTTTGATAGTGTGGAAGACCAACCCTCTATCCAGCTAGAGACTTTTCAAAACCCTTTTAAGTCTGAAGGCATTTGCTCTGTATTATCTACAAGGTTCCCATTTAATGTTAGATGAATCAATTTTGAGCAACTGACTGGGACCTCTAATGAAAATTTGACAGAAATTAGTCCCAAGTTCTTCTTCAAAGTTTAAAAAATTCTGGCTCCATTTATCTTTGCAATCTTTGCCCGGCTCTGAATTTCACTTGAAATTCTCCAAACAAACAACAGAGGTCAATGCACAGTTAGGTAATTTCTTTCCAAGAACTGTGACTCTTTGTACTGTGGATTCTAACCCCAGCTTGCCTCAGGGATTTAGCTCCCACACAACCTGAGCAGGAAGTACCTTGTACTTCCAGTGGAGCAGGCAGTACCAACAACACCTAGATGTATTTTTGATTGCTACTACCAATTCCCATGTTATCAAGTATTTGCTCTCCAGAGAATCCACAAGCAAACTGCAGGTTATTCAGATTGTTAAAATCTTTTTGATTTTTACCAGTGATGCCATTTTGAGGGAAAAAATCTACCTGCAGTGATGCCCCTGATGGCAAAACTCAACAGGTTTTTATTAAACAACAAATCTGGCCTTTTAGCTCAATCAGTGATATATTAAATATAACATTTGAAACCATAAGCTTTCCAGTCCAATAAAACAATTCCTTCAGATGACCTGTCCATACTTCCATCATTCCCTGAATTTCAGTGCTTTAGACCAGAATTGTTTGTTTGATTCACTTAGGTTGCTAAGGATGGGATGACTGCTGGAAATCCACTGTGGTCAATAAACATATTCACACCTAGAAATATCTCTGACAAAAAAGAAATCCTCTTTCTTTGTATTGAAACCTGAGTATAAATGTAAGGATAGACTTGAAACTTTCTCAGACACTTCTTATCAGCCTATTTATGCCAAGGGTGTGTTTTGTGCGAAGCTTGAGTATATCATTGGCAAAAAGCTTATTCCATGCTGACTTGCTCCTCTAGAGAATTTGTCAACCATTTGTGCTAACAAAGAGAAAAGGAAACTGGACCCAGAAAAATTATCATCACGCAGCTTCCTGAGAAAATGGCACATTCAATCTTTCCCTTCAGCCTCAGCAGAGGTTCACATCAACACTGAAGAATGATATGATTAATTATGACTAAATTTCCTGTTCATTACAGATATATTCCCGAAAAGAAAACAACCTGTTAATTTGTGTCTACCCAAAAATACTGTTGCTGCATGCCCTAGTATTCCCATGAGAAGCTGTCTGCAAAAATGAATTCCTCAGTAATTAGCGTTTGTTTGTTTGTGCTAGGGATTTTTGACTTTTCCCTTGGAGCTGTTTATCAATGAAAATTCTTAATGCATTATAATTAATACAATCACACTTTTCCAGGAGTAGCTGCTAATTTGAAACAGTACTTGAAATATGAAACATCGAACTTTTTAGCAAATGCTTTGTTGTTCTCAAACTCTCCAATTATTGCATTCTGTATGTAAAGGTGTCATCTGTAACTGTCTTGTAAGTTTGGGGGCCATTGTGACAATGGGGAAATTCAAGACAAATAATGACACTTCTACTCCCTTGGGGGGAACAGAATTCCTTTTCTTTGTAAACTGAAGGCACTTTTTTTTAATGTTTACATGGGAACAATACTGTCAGGAGCTTGACATATCATCTGGGCATTCAATAAAGGACTTTTATTTATAGGAATACTTGAAGACCCTGCTGTACCTGTCTGAGCTGGGGAGTCTGTCATGACACGAAGGGAAAGTCAATCATTTTATCATGTCCTTCCTCTCACTAGATACTTTAGCATTTTCCACTTCATCTCTCTTTCAAAACCCAACTACCTTATCTCAAAGGGCTTGAGGAAAGAGCTCTGAAGATGACTGGACCTCAAAGTGACATTCATGGATTCTTAGATGTGCTGTCTGTGGGGGTGGGAGCACTGGTAGCATCTGTGCTGCCAGGACCATGTTTGGCTTCCTCACTGACACTACAGCAAAGACATCCAGGGTGTAACATATTTTAAAAAACTTTCAAAATGTTTTCAATATATGTTGAAGTACGATATAGACAATATAAATGACCGCTTCATATGGAAACAATGATGTGTTCTTGGGATCCAGGTAAATGAGGAGGGAATTCCTATATAACTGGGCATTCTTGCTTTCTTTCAATTTAGCAAATCTAAAGAGCCAGCAAAATGCTGAAATTGGTTTGGATGAGCAACTGACAATTAAAAACCTAGCAACCGGTATTTTACACGTTTTTTGATTAACACACTTGGGAGTATCTCACTGTTAGAACGCAATGAACCAGAATTGTCTCACATGACACCAACCTAGAAGACTGCTCAGTTATTAGTATCTCGTTTATCAGCCAACTGGGCAGGACTGATGTCAGTTTAGTTATTTTAGTGACAAGTACAGCAACACGTGTTTTTTACACTATATAAAAAACATTTCCCCTGCTTAATCATAGCCTTTCTACATCTTCTATACATTCAGCTCTAAGTTGGTTAACAGTTTTGATCAAACCCAGGAGAACAAATGCATTAAAGTACCTGTCCCTTTATCCATGTCATCAGCCCTGAAAAAGGGGAAGAAATAGCTATTTTCCTCACAAAACCAGCCTTTGGTGGACAGGAGAGCTGGTCCCACAGTGATGATCTCATGAGCCCAAGGCACAGCCAAAATCTGACTGGAGGGAATAACAACCAACCTGCTCCACAATCACTCTGTCCTGTCAGAGACTCAGATTTGGTGCCTGTGGCAGGAGCAAAATATCAACCCTCTCAAAAGCCACCAGTACGATATATTACAGGACCCAATAACAAAGTAAAATATGGAAATATAGCAACTAGGCCTCAGCCACAACCACCAATTACACTGATGAATACCAAGGAAGCTCTGGATTATTTTTAGGAAAAAAAGCTCTGCAAATAGTTGTTTCTTTCCTTTTTTGGTATCTAAGTTAGAAAAATAAATTGAAACATTTCACAAAATTCAGAGTAAAAGTTTTGAGAATTTTTGGGATGGGGGCAAAATAATTATTTCGGTGTGAGGAAAAATAATTCTGAACAATGTTAAGGGAGCTATTCTCTGCTGGGCAATTTCTGGTAACAGAAAATAAGTCCTTTATTCACAGACTGAGAAGCACATATTTCTGTTTGCAGGGCTAGTGCCTACCTACTCAGAATGTCCTGAGAGTCTTACACTGCATTATACAAAGTTCTTGTTATTTAGTTGCTGTAATGGAGCCAGGTTAGGGCTGAGTTCTCAGAGAGGGAACAGTTTAGGGATCTTTCCTTCAAGTAACACAGCCAGAGTTTATTTGTCCGAATTTGGGACTGAAAAGGCTGTACAAATCAATAAAGCATGCAAACATTTTCCTACTGTCCCAAAGAGAAATGTGTTTTGACATGATGCCTCTGTTCAGACCCACTTGCTGGATTGACAGCAGTAGTGAAATGAAAGAGATTCTGGCTAGCAAAATCACTTTCAGTGTCCTTCATTGCCTGTTAGATATTTTAAATGTACTAAGAATAAAAATTAGTACATGCCAATCACAAGGCAGAGTGGTTGGTGCTATCCTTCGGAAAAGTGAAGAGCAAAGGCAACTTTATTTTCAATCACAGCTTTAAGGTCTTTTGAACAGACGCCTGTTAACAACTCCCTAGGGTTTACTTTATCACAGTAATTATTCCGTTATTTAGAATTTTATTCTGAATTTTGCTAATTCAAGGCCAGATGACAGAGATACAGTTTATCAGTATTACTCCCACTGAAAGTGTCACGCACAACGACCCTCATGTTAAGCCACTACATGTAACTCACTAGTGTTGGAGGCTGAAATGATCTCTCATAACCAGATCCCAAGGCCCTTCTGTCAAGCATTGCACTGACCCACAATGGCAATGACGTGTACTCATCTGTCATGCAGCTGATGAAAGCTGGCTATCCAGGAACAGAGCTAAATGAAGCCTAAGGCTGACATTAGTGGGCAAACAAATAAAGTAATGAGAATTAAACATGTCTTTTTTCCAAGAACTGACAGCAATAAAATCCAGTGTAAAATATAATTTTGTACCTATCACATGACTCTGACATGTAGTCCTTGTCATGGTGTCCTCCTCTTCTTCTTGCAGGTTTTCTGTGACTACTTTAGCCTGTACACAGTGCAACAACAAAAGTGAAGAACATCTGTGACTCTGTTTATGTTGCTTCATGATAACTACAGAATATTTTTCAGAAATAAACCAGAGTAAAGTTACAGGGCAGCTAAGAGTGGAATATATATAACCCGTCTCATTCTACGAATATCTGAGCATAACAACTTTAATTTCATTCAAAGTCACAAAATGCAGCAGTCAAAAATACCCTTGGAAGATGCAATTCTTCAGAATAAAAACTTAATATGTGGTGTGGTATCACTTTAGTTCAGTTTGCAAACTGAACTTTGGCGTTTTTATTTCCACCTCTCTTTAAAAGCATTTATTAGCGAAACAGAGAGAGAAACTTCATTTAAGAATGCAGTGCACTCTAAGAGCCTGTATGTGGTATTCAGTTATTCAGGTTTGTGATTTTAATCCCTTAGATATTCTGTTTTTTTCAGATGAAGATGCATTTTTGCCCTGTTATTGTGTACTCCTATTTCCCAAGTGTACAGATAATCTGAGTATCTCCCTAGCATACACTGAAGTCCCCCTCCATTACAAGCCATCAGTGGCCACAATTCAGATCAAGGGACATATTTTTCTGCCACGCTACACAAATCAACCAGGACTAAAGATACATCCAGGACAATGCGAGGAAGAAAGCCAACACCACAGAAAAAAATTGCTTTCAATATCTCCGGGATCTTAAGATTATTTGCTAATCACTCTCTGCTGTTTTAAACTGCTTACAGCACACTCACCATAACAAGAGCAAGTTTTGTAATCTAAACCACTAGAATTTATCATCATGATCATATTGTAAATTCTGCTTGCTGGCTTACACAAGTAGCTCTATTGACCTCTTGTGACCAGCCTAAGACACCAAAGACTCACTCTCTACATTTGTAAAAGTGCATTTATAATCTCTCAATCCCAGAGATTTGATTACATCTTTTCTTTCTTCTGAAATGACTCTCTTCAGGCTGTGGAAAATGAGGACGTGAGTGATCATTTGGCACCAAATTCCGGGTGGAACAGTTTCTCACATTTGCAGACTGCACGGCTTAGTGCTGCTGTGACATTTCACAATATTGCGATAGATGCCTGGGTATTCCCCAAACACACAGACTGCACACACGGAGTGCTACACAAAACTCCTGGTGTCTTGATTTTGGTGCCACCCTTCCACCTCACAAAGCAGAGCCCGTGGCTTTTCTACATTACACAGGGCTGTAATAAAATCACAAAGATGAAATGAAGCAGCACAGCACAAAAATGATTCTATCTCACCTTAAGCTCCAGCCAAGGACGTGAAAAAGTACTGGAGAATGTGGAATATACTTGGTGTAGCCTAAAGTATTATGTATTTCTGCTGGCTGGCCTTTAGAGCAAAGTGCTTTTTTGATGAACGCTAACGGGAAGCGTATCCCTCTGAAGGTGAATGCACAAGGCCACCATTGGTGGAACATTGCTTTTTCCATAAATTCAGTGGCAGTCCAGCAGTAACATTCTTTGCATGAACAGAAATCAGAGGTAATCGGTGCATGTGTTCTGGCATAATAGTACCTCAAGTCTTTACCTGGCACGTCATAAGAAAAGTGATTTAATCATCAAAAATTAAATAGCTTTTAAAGGAAAAACTTGCTAGAAAATTACTGTTAAAAAATGTTCTGGCCAAGATTTAAAGCAGCAGTATATATCTGATATGCGGCTTTGAAATACAGCTCCTTCCACACCGAACTGTACGACTGAGTGCACTTTGCATTGTTCAAAAAAAAAAGAAAGGAAATCTTCCTGGTTTAGGGCTTTTCAGAAGATTTATGCTGTTTTCTCCAAAAGCATCAATTTTGTCTTTTTATGAGCAAAAAAATGCACAACAGGCCACTGTACTGCATGCGACTGTTTTCAGTCACAGCTATCTCCCAGCGCTTTGCAATCTGCTTCAAAGTAAGCAGCCACCAAAGAATAACTGGAAATGATAGTAATAAGATTCATGAACTTTGAATTTAAAGACTTTCCATTGTTTTTCTTTCAGAAGTTTGGAGGACAAGATGAAATATCACATATTGAGGAATCCTAAGGTATATCTCTTTCATAAGTTAGCATTAATAACTGTAAGCACATTTTCAATCTCGTTATTCTAGGTGTCCTCAGTCTTTTGGCACTACATATTTCTTTCAGGAATTAAGTGCCACAATAAACACAATATGAAACTCAAAAAAATGAAGCACATAATGTAATTTAGTCTTCAAAAACAATACAAAAATACTTTGTTTTCCTGCTAACAAAAGAGTGTATGGTGTAGCAGAGGTAATGCTTTTTTCACCATGACTAACACGTCCTTAAAAACTAAATAGTATAATTAGCATTTCTCCATTATTTATGTACATTAAGGAAAATCTTTGTAGTTCCCTCATAAAATGAAGTGTGTTTCTTGAAGATATACTTAAAAGACTATTATTGCAGCATTCAGAAAGACTTCACAAAATGACAGACAAAAAGCACAGCAAATTATTGAAGCATTAGAAAATAATAAGTTAGAAAGAAATCGTAGAAGCAATGTGTATAGTTTTTTGTACTTCTGTACAGTGAAGATATACCCTAAGCTGTCAGGACCATATTAAATGGAGCATAGTTAAACTGAGTGGCTCTGATAAGGGGCTCTGCTTTGCTATCAAAGTTCTAGATCAGCTGGATTGAATTTCCTGCATATTGCACATTTCCAGACTTTCATTCTCTCTCTTTCCTTTCAGTGACACTACAAGGACAGCCTTAGATATGCTTATAATTTGTGGTTTTATAATGCAGGAGACATCTACATTTTCAAAGAAGAGATGATACCACAGGAATCAGGAGGAAAGTTTTCAAACACATTCATTTTGCATATGTTCCCTGTAAGTTTTAAAAAATGACCTTGCAGATGTTCTTAGGAAAGACATCTGTATTAAAGTAAAAAAAGGAAAAAAAATATTTGCCTGAATTTGAAACCGTGTATGGAAGGCTTTGACCTCAAGCATCCTAAACATCAGCCCTAAGCTAAGTTTCTTCAGTTCCCATCATGAAGCTTTTTGCCATGTTCCCAGAAAATCTGTATTTCAGATTCCTCAGATGAAATAGTTGTATGTGCTGCACTTCAGTAACTCAGTTCTATCAGAGAAACAAAGGTAATAGCCTCAGCTTCACAATAAATATTACATTTGGCACAAGTTTCCAGACTGTTTGTTAAAATTGTGATTGTGGGTAATAATCATCATAATAATACAGTCAAGACAGCTATCAGAAATGAGAAAATAATGCTATAGGGTTAAAGCATCTCTGTTCTCCTCATGCTGGACTTTAAAACTTCATGGGAAAGGCCCTTGCTAGGCAAGACATTGCTCATTAAATTCTAAGGTTAATTAAAAGAAGCTTCACAAGGAAGGGCACTCTGACTTTAGGTTACAATCCTAGACTCTGTGTGAACACTTCTCAATTTAGTAAAGTTAACTCAGAACCAGAATCTAGCAGGTAACAGAAAATAAGATGATTTTTCTTCTAAATTGCAACATACCTCCTCTCTGGGTAAATTAAATTATCAAGTACAGTTAGGACCTTATTGAAGTATAAGACTAACTACAGGGCTTTAACAGGGAGATTTTTAATGGCACAAAAGGAAACACAGGTCAAATGTATGTTTTTGCTTTTGAACATTCCCTCTTAAGTGACAAATATTCCCAAATGTGGTCAAATGCTTTGCCTTTTCCACATCAGCAGTACACTTTTTAGTCTTAATGACTTCTATAATGTTCACAGGAATGTTCAATACTGGCATGTAATTTTCAGGGAAAGGGGAAAAATTAAAAAAAATAAAACAGTCCTATTATTTCACTCTACTACAGTATGATTATGGCATCATTGTGCATGTATCTTCACTGGAATTGAATTGCCAGCAGAAGCAGTAGGATCTTCATGACTAGCTGTATAATGTGGCCTATAGTGAAGCTGCGAACTTTTGTATTAATGCACAATCCTCTAGCTACACAAAATCTTTCTATCTTATATATATACAGTTATTATCCTGTTTGCCTGTAACAGCAATAAGAAACACATCCAGAAGTTAAAAAGAAGGTAATAATGTTTTCATGTACTGAAGCACTTACCAGGGTCTGATTCTGCATTTCCATATCAGCTTTTGTGTTGCTGTTTTTCTTGTGGTTTCCTTGAGAGCTGATAGAGTTGCCGTGAAGAGAGGAGCCCTGGGAGCTGCCCTTCGACACACTCCTGTAGGAAACATTATTTGATCCACTTTCTGTCTGCTGAGCTGCTTTCTTATCAACTCTGCAGGTAGAGAGTGATTCCTCTGATAAATTACATTGCCCTTCTTCAATCACTCTACTTTCCCATTCCTTTAATGTTTAAAGTAACCTCTCTGTATCTTTCTGTCTCTAGACCTTTGAGTGATAAATGTTTCTAACTAGCCTTGATCAAACCTGTCACTTGCAATTTCAGGTAGTATATCAATTTAGCCTTTCACATATAATGATTTATATTATATTTGGGACTGCTGTGGGGCAAACGAGAAAACACAATATACCAATTGCTAAGTTCTTCTGTGACCAAAGGTTGTGATAGCTAGAAATGTAATTAATTCTGACAAGTTACCAAATATCCGTTTTCTGGTAACAATACAGGAAGATGGAATACTTTAAAACATGTACCTAATTACCCTCTATCTTTACACACCATCTGCCTAGATTTTTGATTTCTGGAATAATTTGAATTATCAACTTGGATGTAGCTCACCTATCTTTAATTTCAAAGACCAATGGTTTGGTTAACAAAGTAACACGAACAAAATTATCATCTCATTATAAATGGGTTCTTTTCCTGTAGAGATTAAAGTCCCAACTGTGCACCTACTGTTTGCTACTGTGCATCCTTAGCACTAAAGGAATGTACATTGAACTTGGCCTCCGGCCATCTGTAAAGCTACATGGACATCAACACACCCCAAACTGTGTTCCAGAGTCTTACCTGTTTAAAAGCTCTCTCATAAAACTGTCTTTTGGTGAGTAGGAAGCTGTGGTGGAACCTCTGACTTGTTCACACTCAGTCTCACCAGGAGGGTCTTGGGAAGGTTTCAGAATTTTGCTCTCCATGGCTAAAATGTCAGCATTGTCTGTTCTCCTGTTAATTTCATTTTCTATTTCACAGTGTTGTTCGGTTTTCTTTTTTTCTTTTCTTCTCTCTAATTTTGCCTGCTTAATCCCAAATCCTGAAACTTTTGCATCCTTTTTTTCCACCTTAGTTTTAGGAACGTCAGTTTTCCTGCTACTCAGTGCTGGGAGCTTACTCTTTCGGAAGCCAAACCAACTAGCTATAGAGGGCCCAGTCTTTTGTTTAGTTTCCACAGTGGGAGATTTGGTTTGCCCCTGACCCTTTTGCACGTTTTCTTGGATGCATAACATGACTTTCTCCTCTATTGTAGGCTGCAGAGATGGTGAACTCAAGACATCATTGACCTTCTCAGAGGTTTCTGCTAATTTTAAAGACATTTGCTGTCTTCTTGACTTTGTTGCTTCCAGTTTATGAGGACACCTTATTCCATCGAAGCTTTGGAAGGACAAAATTTGTTTGGAAGATACAGTAGCTGAGGCTTCTAACTCCAATTCTGCTGACAGGACACTTTTTTTACTTAGACCTTCCTGTTTAAAACTTTCAGTGCTTTTCTCACTCTGCACAGATAGGCTGCGTGCATCTTTCTGAGAAAATGGTTTGTTTCCATCGCATTTTGAAGCGCTGTGAAACGGGTCTACTTTTTGAGAGGATCTGAAGGGCAGTTTGCTCGGGCTTCCATGCTGGCTATTGCAACTACTCATATTTCCAAGAGAGCCTTGTCTGGGATAAGAATTTTCTGTGGGTTTAGTAGTATATAAAAGACTCTCTGGCGCCACAGCCGACCCAGGAATAGCCTTGATTTGAAGTCCTTCCATGGCTGAGTTCTGCCTCGTTAGAGAATTTCCTCTATCAGAAGTGTTCGTAATAATCTGAGTCCGTACTTTCCCGAGACCTTCTGTCACGGGGGCAGATGGCTTCTCCCCCGTGTGAATGCTAAAACTCTGGCTACGAGCTTTTGCTCCATTCATGCCCAGAGCTGGCTTCAAGTGCGACTTGTTGCTAGAAGAAACAGACCTCTTAACTAATTTGTTTTCTAATCCATCTCCTCTGTCTACCGCCAGGTTGCAGTTTTCGTGCGAACGAGATGATGCCGTGTCCGTACTAAGCCCCACAGCAAAATTATTTTTTACTTCAGTATCAGACTTAGAGCCCTTTAATTCAGCATCTGCGGCACCTTTGGTGGTTACACACACAGATTCACTTTGCTGGTACTTACTTGAACTCACACTGCTTTTGGAAGCTGCGTTTATACTGTCTTTTTCCTGCTTCCCTGGTACAGTGGAGCTCTTGCGGAGAAGCTGGGGAGATTTGACAAATAATTTCAGTCCCACAGGGAGACGGGTTTTCATCCCTTTCTCATTAGAGTTTTGAGTAGCATGTGCAGCATCACTGGCATGAAGCAGTGTTGATGGGAAATTGTTTACCTGAGATAGCAAAGGCTCACTTGTGCTTGTTGTATGACATTGAGGAGTTGTGGGGAGAAGGTTTGGCATCCTTTGTAGCTGATCCACCCCAGTGTCACTGGAAATATTGTTTTTGCTGGAATATGTGTCTTGTGAAGAAGTTGTTTCCAGTGATGGACAACCTAGAGAAAAGGACCTGGCTGTTTGAAAATCTGTGCTGGAATAGTCACGATTCCTGTGGAGACCCAGCTGATTAGGGGTTTTTGGGCAGACTTGCTTTGTGGAAACTTTGGAAAGTCCTTGGCACGCACTATGGGATTGCTGAGATGTGCATTTATTTTGCATAATTCCTTCTGCATTTTCTTGAAGGTAAGATAATTCAATTTTGGCCCCAGAAGATACATTTTTTGCTTGCATTTCATGACTAGACTGATTATGAAAGCCAGAGTTCACAGTTCCTTTTAATGGAGATGATTTCAGTATATTTTTTGCTGTTTCAGTGGGACCACCTCCTCCTAACTTTACTGCTAGAGGTGGAGAATTAGCATAATTAGGCCGAATCAACAGGGATGTTGACCTGCCCGGAGGAAGGGGTGGGGATGGAGATCGGGCTTCTACAGTTGCTGAATGACAATGAAAGTCTCTGGTTGGAGGTTCCCCATAGCTACTGGGCCCTACAAGGTGCTGAGGCAACAGTGGTGATGCTGGGCTCTGACTCTTTGGATACTTTGACCCGTCTCCTCTGCCTGGACGTTTCAAGTCGGGCAGGGGGTGGGCAGGGGGCTTTGGAACCTGAAAGTCGACTTTTGAGTCAAAATGACGAGGTGGACTTTGTGCCTTTTTGAACCTTGAAAGCTTTACAGGTGGCAGAGCAGGTGATTTTTCAAGGGCTGTGGGGCCCACTGACAGAGCTACAGGTGTCTCCCCACTCTCAGTCATCACAGTTTTTTGGGGAGAAAATTTACCTCTGCTGGGTATTTTAGTTACATTTGGCTTTTGATTGATTCCTGCATGCACAGTGGAGGTTGAATTGGCCTTGTATGATGCTTCATACACTGGCTTCACTAGTTTTTGCCGTGAAGTATTTTGCTGTGTCACTCTTCCACAACGTGAAGATTCACTGCAGGTCAGGGGGACAACTGTGTTTTTATTCCCTGTATTATCTTCAGGAGTATTTTTCTCAGTTTCATCTTCCTGTCTTTCTAAAGCACTGCAGTTTCTAGCACTGGGTCCTGGCTGCAAATCAGTTCTTCCCTGAGGTATAAGTTCAGTGTATTCTGTACTGGATGTAGCTTGTGGCTGGTTGATTGAAATCTCATTTCTTGTTACAGTGACAACTCCAGTTTGATGTGAGCTGAATTCAATTGGCTCACCATCCTCAGCATCATATATTACTGTAATGCACTCTTCAGAAGAGGTCTTTTTTATAACCTTTTGTTGTTTAATGAAATTACATGTCTTCGGCCGAATATCTGAGTGAACAGGTATCTGGTTCTCTTCTTGGTCAGTAGACACAAACTGAGAATTCTCTGTGACTTTGAGCATGTCAGAGGTCTTTGTGTACTTCTCAGGAAAGGGAGTTGCTAATAAATCTGATGGACTTTTCTCATCACTGCTTTCTATATGCAATTCATCCAAGACTTCATTGTCATCAGTGTCTGAAAGCTGAAAATTAAGGTCCTTCCAGCCCATATTAGAATGGCTTTGATTTAATTGTAGCTCAGGCAGCTTTGGTCTGGTGCATGATTTTGCTTCTGCCTGAAATCCACTGACAAAACTAGTCAATTTTTCAGGTCTTTCCTTTGAATTAAAATATGAATTTCTTTCTGGTAAATGTTTCCTATTAGGATCCCAGTCAAAGAGACTGTCAGAAATGCTGTGAGTTAATTTGTTACAATAGGTCCTGCAGTCTTTGCTTGGTACTTCCTGCAGCAACAGTAAGGATGAAGAATCATCATCTGCATCATCATGTGAGTCTGAATCGTAAGAGAAAGTTTTGTTGTGTTCAATGCAAATACTTCCCATTTCCATTGGCTTACAATGAGTCTGTTCATTATGGCCACCACATTTCACTCCAGGGGAATATATTCCTTCGTTGGAGTTCATGCAATCTTTGTAACCCCATTTTGATATTACTGAAGGTGGTTCAAGTAATATTTTTTGCTTCTGTAATTTCTTCAGCCCTTCTAAGATATGGTTTTCCTTGATACGAGTTGGAGGTAGATCATCTGCAGGACTTGAGAGGTTGCTTGGGAGCGAAGAACCAATGCTTATTCTTTTATCCCATCTCACGGATGACTGTCAAAACAAAATGAAAAGCACTTGGGTTACTCGAAAGTGCTGTCAATAAAAGTGTTACCATTTTGGGAAAGAGATACAGGAGTTGCATAAGGGCATTCCATTCCATTCTTTGCTATTTATAGCAAAGTTCTTTTTTAATAAAGGATTTCATAGTGGTGTGAAGGCTGCAGTGCATTTAAAACCTGTGGGAAGAACAATATGAATGGAAGGATTAAGATAAAGAAGAAGAGCAGTTTGGACTATGAAAGACAGAATAAATGTCAGAACAAATGAGGAGACTGTAAGCAAGCTGGAGTGATAAAGGAATTGCTTAAAAAAATGAAATGGGGGGTGACAGTTTAGTGCACCTGTTTTCAATCTAAAAGAGAGAGGAAAGTGAAAAAAACTTCTGAAATAGGCAGCTTTTCAATTAATCTTGTTTCAGATTAACTTAAGGTAATACATGAAGAAAGTTAATTTGATTTACCCTTTTGCTTGTCTTTCCATCATTCCAAGTGTAGGAGGAACCACTGGAATATTCACTGCAAGCACTTGAGAGGGAGAGTTCACTGCTGCTGCAGCTGCTCCGGGGATACAGGCGGCTAGAACCTGTCATATTTAATTGACTCTGGCATTTCAAGACAGGTATGCTGGATTTCACATTCTGCTGGCATTCCTAAAATATGAGAAGAAACAGAAATATCTTATGGGTGGAAAAAGATCATTTAATTTCCCCTTGATTAAAAGTGGCAAGTAAAAAGTAAGTAAGCTACTTACATCTTCCTGTTATGCCATTTAGCGTCTGGTGAATTTAATACAGAGAACTAAATCAAAAATTGCTAACAATTTCATTTGTCAGGGGAAAAATACACGATCCTCAATGTTTTCTTCTTTATTCTTGAACTAGTATTCTGTTCCTCTTATGGTAAAGATTATTCTGAGTCTACTTGAATTATGCTTCACACATAAGCAGCGTGCTCCGGTAAGATACAGAAAACAAAGTTATAAGAATACAAGTACATCTTGACAACTGCATTATAGCCCCACAATGTAACAGATGAGGCTGTACACCCTGGACAAGGTAAATTAATTTAGTATCCCGAGCAGAATGTCCACTGAGAATGGAATCTCTCCATTACAGTCTAATTTTGGTTTCCTATCTAGTTCAAAGCTTTGTCTAAGAAACTCTCTGACGTAGGACAATCCATCTTCGTGTCGCTCGCAGACAGCTGAAGCCTCTTGCTTATGCAATTTATTGACACTTTATGGCTGCCTTTAGTACTTGTGTAGTTATCGCCCCTCTCCAAATGCAATTTCAGCTGACTGTGACTAAGTGCCAGCTTTGAGGAAGAGAGTAATGAAGAGTAGATAGCACTTTAGGTAAAATATTAAACCTCTGTAGGAGTAGCTAGGATGCCTTTAATTTGTTTTCAAACTAATACTCCTGAGCCTCACAGCGTTAGAGCTTCTTTAGTGTTAAGTGCTTGCACAATTCTCCAGTTTCCTTACAGAAATCAGACATCTTTTTAATTACCAGGAACACCAGACATGACTACATGAAAGGAGGTTGTAATGAGGTGGGGTCAGTCCCTTCTCCCAAGTAGAAACTGACAGGACAAGAGGAAACAACCTCAAGTTGTGCCAGGGGATGTTTAGATTGGATATTAGGAAAAATTCCTTCACTAAAAGAGTTGTCAAGAATTGGAGCAGGGAAGTGGTGCAGTCATGACCCCTGGAGGGACTTAAAAGCCATGTAGATGTGGGACTTGGGGACATGGTTTAGTGGTGGGCTTGGCACTGCTGCATTAATGGTTGGATTCAATGATCTTAAGAGTCTTTTCCAACCTAAGTGTTTCTATGATTCTATGATTCTGTTTCGTAAAACTTCCCTTTGGATTTCATTAAGGCAAACTGAAACAATATTTGTTGATTTTTGTATGTAGATATACCTCAAATTAATTTTGCTTAAATGAAGAATTTACCTTTACATTCTGGAAGAAACAAGAAATCTAAAGTTATTGAGTCCATAAAACAATTATCAAAACTGTGTATGCCCTAGACACAGCTTCTTCGTGGAAATCTCAGAAACGACGCTTGGTTTGTAGGCACTTCTCATACACTGACATGTTTGTTGGCCTTCTGCTAATTTCTTCCATTAATTCCCCCATGTTCCTCCCATTTATTACTACGAGGGTCGAACCTTTTCTCAGCTGAATGGAAGAGAGCAGGATTCTTACTGCTGAGGAGTTCATCAGTACAGCTGTTCATCGCCCAGCTGACATCATAATGCTCTGGTTTTGACAAACGTAACTACAGGGCAAATCATTATTCTTTGTCACAGGCAAAACCTATGAATGGGAAAATCATTTAGAGGCAGCAAAAGCACATTTCACCTCCGGGAATTATTGGTACAGGTTCTCCTAGGAAGTCAAATGGATGCAGGAGGAATAGCCCTTAAATCCACTGGCTCTGGCAAGAATACATCTTTCAGCATCAGAGGCAGGCTGATGCCTGTAGTTTTGGCTCTGAAGCAGACTTTCTTGCTTTGTTGAGACAAATTAGTCTGTATTTCTGACGTTGTGGTTCCCATGGGAGACCCCCTCCCCTCAGCTTCCTCAGCTGTGGCAGTGTCACTCCTGGTGAGGGTGACTGTACAGATGCCGGGGCAGCATCTGCTTGTTCTGGCTATTTCTGCTGCATTCCAGCTGTGGCACTGGGAAAACTCGTCATGTGGAATTCCTGCCCTTTATACTGGGGCTGTGTCCCAGGCATCACAGCATCTAAGGCAAGGATTCATGTAAATCCTCTCCTCTAAGAGTCTCCTGTAGGAGAAAAGAGATCACAGCACAGGGACAAGCATTGCCTTCCTGTCACCTTCAGCTAGTCTGAGAGCCTCTCCATCCTCTCCCTTTGTTTCCTTTGCACCTAAGAGACGAGAAAGGCATTTGGTCCTACAGTTCCAGCAATGAGAAAAATGGAGATATCTAAGCAAAGCAAAAGAACAGTATATTACTGTAATCATCTTTAAGAGAGGAGAAGATGTGCAAAAAATATCGTGTCACTCCAGATTATGAAGTAGGATATCTACTCAATTTCTAGATTGCATTCAGATCACTAAAGAGAGTGGAATTTTCTCCTGCAATTTGCCTTTATTCTCTAAATTATCCAAGAAAGTACTTTGAATAGCATGTTTATGATGCATTAATTAAATACACTCAACTTGCGTACGGGTCTATTAACTGACATGGTGAAATTTCAGTTTTTTGTAATCATGACTCTTTAGTCATTACCTTTAATGAAATTAGAGTTAAAAGGCCTGAATGTAATAATACAGTTTAAAAATGTAATTTTCGCTAGAAATCACAGAAAATTGAAATAATCAGACCATTAAAAACACAAAACTCTATATTAGAACAACTTAACCTGAAGGCTTAATTAAATATAATGCAAAGGGTTGTTAGCATTTTGGTGAACCTTTAAAACAATGCCTTTTCATTAAAGTACGTATTACAAGGGAGATTACATTTTTGTTGACACTACTATACTTCAAGATCAAAGGCACAGGCAGGTTCAGTGTTCTGTTCTTGTACTCTTTGTTTTCCTCTATGTGATTTTTGTTTTTGAAGCTACTTTTCTCTTTGACAATGAAACATGAAAGCCACGCTGGTGAACGTTTTGCCAAATAAGCACAAAGCTAACTCCGTCTGAAAAAAAAAATGCAGAGCCCATGAATTTTTAAAAGTTCATGCATAATATATCATAAAAGTAGGATGAATAATACGGGGCACGGGCTTTAATAAAAAGCTCCTTGACCATTTCTCAGAGTTTCTGAGATGTAATCAATACCCAAAAAGGTGTATCGGGGACATTGCTAAGATTTACGCTTTTTTTGCACACAGTGACACTATCTGCTCACTATATCAACTGAGGACACAATATTGAATTTCAGGGAACAGAAGGAAGCAAAAGTATTGTTATCTGCCTCACCACTGTTCCAATTCAGAGATCAGCTTTATGGCTCTTCCCTGACACCAGACTTCAGAGGCAAAAAGGAGGCTTCAAATGGGGAGTACAAGGACAGCACAAACACTCACGTGCATCTGAGCATCAGCACTTCGAGCTTGCATCAGGCTTCGGTTTCGTTCTACTTCTGAGAGCAAATCCCCAGATGAGAGGTCCAAGATGCGTGAATGGAGTTTCTGGGGGGGGCAGAAGGGAATGAGCAAAGCATAAGCATTTGTCAAATATGCAGCGCATCAGCATTTTTAAAATTCCAAACTGCTGTTAAATTTCAAGGGAAATGAAGACTCTGAGGTAAAAGAGGATTTGTTCTAATTTGAAGTGTTGCTTTTTGTGCTTACTTTGTCTAAGACTTCCCATCTGGAGAACAAATTATTCTTCATCCAAAACAAACTCTACTTTTTCTTCTAGTCACTGCTTTGCAACTTATCATTACTTCACACACAACAATAACAAATGAACCTGAGTCCCACCATTATCCATAGAGTTTGACAGGTTTCAGGAAAAAAGCATAAAAATGAACTACAAAATTAACATTTATAAATCAATCAACATGTTAATGTTGTTTTACTTACGAGCTGTTACACCTTGCGTGAATGATTGCAAAAGTGACCCTATTTTTAACCAGCATTGATCTGCTGAAGGCCTCCTCTGCACACTTTTTAACTCAAAGTCATTAATGTCATCTGTTAGGAACAATTAATGTGAATAGAAAATAATTGCATCAGGGAACTAGGGACTCAGAGGATTTTGTGCATTAATATTCACATGCTGTTCGATTATATACACAGTTCTTTTCTCAGTTTTGCTTGGAAGGATGGCTAAGCCTGTGCCTTTCCCTCCACGTTCACCTGTACACTAATTCTAGGGCTTTCAGTGTGCATTAAGCCTGATTTGTTTTAATTGCAGTTTCAATAAAATCCATGATTTATGTGAATGCCTTGGCCAATGACTTCAAAAGAAGAAATACCTGCAGTCTTGTTAGTCACGGGGCCAAGGCACCACGTAACAGGCAGTATGGATCTGACTCATGGTCCATTGAAATCAATGAAAATGGACTAAAAAAATAAACCCCCCAAAAACCTGACTTTGGTCAGGCTCTTTTCATGTTCCCATTAATTCTCCAGGCTTGCAACCTAAGAGACCACATCTACCACTCTCAGCTTGGAGGAACAAATGGTGCAGACCTGACAGGAGCTTTGCCAGGGGACCCTGGGAAGGATGCAAACCATGGAGACTTGTCAAGGCTGTGTGAGTGCCCTGTCACCCCGTCCACCCAAAAAGACTGGCCAAAGAGGGAAAAAGAATCTGTAGCCACAAAAGCCTTTACACAGTGTAGCAGTAGTTCTTTACAGGGCCCTGAAACGTGAGTCACACAGGATCTTACACCCAGCTACTCCCCAGCCCACTCTCTCAGTGCCCACTGCAGGAATTAATCTGCTAGAGAACAAAGCAGGCAGCCATTCCTACAGCCTCCCTTATCTGCATGCTCTGCTCCAGGCATCTACTCCAGACAATCTGGGAAATATTTAAAAAAACTACTAATTATAAATTTGGGAGTAATTTCTCAAGAGTTACATATTCATCCAGGCTTCTTAAGGAGGTACTGTCTGTTGCAGAAAGATTATGGAAAATATTTTCAATTCTCAATATTCTGTATAAGCATACTTTGTCCAATATACTGTTGAATAGATTAAAATGCTGCAAGCACCCAGTATCCAAGATTCATATCATTATAAATATTAACTATAACCAGGATATGTGTTTTTTAACATCAGTGATGCCTGGTTATTCAGCATGCACCTTTCAAAATACTACTACTGGTATTACTGATGTTTGTTAAAGATTTAAACTCCAGGTAAAATGCCTTCCCAAAGTCACAGATTTACTGACTTCGTAGATTTGTTCCTCTTCACAGTAATTCCAACTGCATCACTGAACCACTAGAGAATTCCACTGTTTTCAGAACCAAGAGTCACTGGTGCTGTGAACAAGCGGCGTGCTTGCACTTTGCAGACAAATTAATTACTTTCTCCAGTGAAACCAGTCACCTGAGATATTTTAGTGGAAGTTACAACAGTCAGGTCTGTGCATTGGAGATGATGACTGGGGACATCTGAGATGGATGAACATTTATAGCTGAAGACTTTTTTTCCCAGAAAAAAGTATCCTAGAAATAGTGCTATAGGAATTTTACAGTTGTAATACTGTCTTCCCATTTTTCCAGCAAGGCATTTAAATACTTTATTACTGAAATGGTAACATGTATGTATTTCAATCAGGGAAATGAAATATTCCCCTACAATGTCATCCAATGGAGTTTAGTGTTATGTACAGGATACAGAATCTGTGTCAGACATAAGAGCAGAGATCAGCCCAGCTGGACCAGGCAGAAAACAGGAACAGTTTTTGGCCAGTGATCAGGCACAGCCCAGCAGAACACGCTGGAAGCAGCTCAGGGTCCAGGGGGTCCCTCCCCACCGGCTCAGTGACCAGAGGGGCTGGGCTGCACAGGGGTCATGCTGGGTTTGAGTCATCTTTGCCACTGGTAAACTCAATGACACTATAAAACTATAATACCAAAGGCAAATCAGCAGACTAAAATGAATAACAAAGAGGGAAAGTGTGTTCTCAAGATGTATAATGTGATTATATTTCTGTATCAAATGAGATCATCACACTGGGAATATTCCTCCCCACACATATGCAAATAAACTAACAGAGGTGGCCAGCACAATGACTAGTGTTAACAAACAGCATAATAAAGTTTGAGGTCATTAATTAAATATAATCACACAGCACTGAAGCAAGTCATCCAATTACAAAAGAAAAGCATCAGAAAAATGTTTCTCTTTCATTTATTTTTCTTTTACCTTCTCCATTTTCTAATTAAAAAATGGGAAAAACTCTTGTATTTTTTAAAAAAAACTCATTAATGATCCATTTAAAATCAAGTAACAGATTGTGCTAACTATGTATCTTCATTCTGATTTCTTCTCAGATACACAAAATGTACCGTGTCCTTTATGGTTATTTTCAGATGACAGTCACACAACTAGATCAAGGAGTTACTGCTGCCTTGAAGATTATGCAGTATCCAAATCACTGTTGATGCCATCATGATACAATGCAACAAAAGGCAGACCACTGCACAGAATGACTTCCACAGAAGAGATCACATCAGTTTAAATGAATATTTCAATATGAAACCGAGGAGTTACAACTATAAACCCAAATTATCTGCCCCATTTGTTGGTGCCCTCTATAATGACACGGGGAAACTGGGCAATGCTTAGATGTGTGGGGAAGGCATGGGCCCCTCTGGAAAGAGGAAAGCATCAGGATCAGTGGACTGCAGACCTGAAAACCCACATGGAAGTGAATACAGCATGGACTGGGCCAAATTCCTTGGAAATTATCCTGTACTGAGTACTGCCAGGGCAGGTGTGGACTAAAAAGTCTCTCCAGAAGGTGGGTGCTGAGGGGCACAAAGGCCAGGGCAGAACAGAGGGGGTCCCTGCAGGTGAAAAGCAGAAAAGCTCCTCCTTCACCTGTGAGATTGATAGAGAAAAGGCCATGCCCTTTGTGGCTCAATGTCAAGATTAACTCCTGTAACCCACATGAAAAATAAAAACAAAGTAATTGATAATTTAAGTGGAAACCTATTAAATCAAGTGCAATAGGAAATACAATTATCTGGCAGGCAGATAACCAATCCATCAACCAGCAGACCAGTTCCCCCTTCCCCAGCAGCTTCCTTATTAAGGCTTTCTAGGAAGATAAAAGAAGGCTACTACCTGCTGGCATGAGGCAATATTACAGAGACTCCCCTAACCACTGTGCCTCTTGACTCTATCTGTGCAGAATCTCTATCAGCTCCCATCTCCTTTTTGACACATCTAATGGTCTGCAGCATTGCCAGAACAATTTTCAATGAATTATGCCAAAGAGTACACAGCTCTCCAATATTGGATGAGTTAATTGCTATTAAATCAATTGGCTTTGCTTTTCTCACATGAGCCAAAGTCCATCATTCACAGGAAAAAAAATGCTCTCTCTAGGTACCAAGGAGACATTTTCATCCTGCTGCTCTGTGCCAGAGCTGGAAATGTTTGTTGGGTGTGTGTGGCCCTCTCCTGTCTTTATTGTTTTTCAGGGCATCACAAACCCGAACAGGAACACTCTGGCCTGCTCTCCTTTATAGCCCAGCCATTGCAATTGGGCTGGCAGGGAAAACCTTCTCATTTCCATTACACCATAAAGATGGCAGAACACAGAAGGAAAAAATATTATTTGGTAAGCTATTTACATACTATTATTTTATGTAGAAGTATCATCTTTCATTAAACAAAATCTTGATTTTTGTAGTCCTTAGATACGTTTCAGAGGGGAGGTTCAGCTGGAGATGAGAGAACATCCTTTTCAAGGATGAAGAGATAAGAAAACAAGTGTTATTCCTGGATAAGGGGAAGGTGGAGTAGAGGAAGTTCAACATTTTCAAAGGTTGAAACACCAGATTCAGTTACTGAGTTTTCTTGCTCTCAGCACAGGGGCAGTGTTCTGCGTCCATGCTCATATTCACTGGCAGTACCATGACAGCTCAACAATCCCTCTGTATTTACACAGTTTATAAAATTTGTGACAGGTTTGACTGTATGAGATTATTTTGCAATGAATATTTAGACTGCTATTTTTACTTGCACATATAGCAACCATAACCAACTGATCTGTACCTGTGTACCTTCCTTAAGCACCAACATTTCGCATCAAGCAGTCAGGGAAAAGAAAATGGCAAAGTATCAGTGAAGCACATGGACAAACAGAGTTTCCCCACATCTCTCTTCTGACTCTATTCTTTTGCTGCAGGATGTGCCCTAGAGAAAGTGAATAAAGCTGACATGGGACACGCAGCCAGCTCGTCAGGTAACTCATTTCTCCTACTGCTGGGCCATGTTTAACCATTTACAGGATTGGGGCTAAAACTGGAGTGAGAAACTAACACCCTTTGACTGTTTAACATACTCCTCCCTTACGCAAAGTAATCAGATGTTCATCACTTCTTAGACCTCTAAAAGCTATAAATAAAGCTCTGCACAGGCAAGAACATCTAACTTCTGATTGTAAAGTTAATGCACCACACTAAGCTATTTTTTTCCTCTGTTGCTACAGGTACTATTTCCAACAGACCAAGCTGTTAATGAAGATACTTGATATTTGACAAAAAGCACGTCATATGAAACATCATACAGCTCAGTCTGGAACAGGCAAAGCAAGTCTTGCACCTTGCAACTTTATTTAGTACAAGCATGTACGTTGTCTTTCACATTTAAAGTTCTGCTCTTTCTCAAGGCCTGTCTGGCAGATTAACTCAGTTTGCTCCATATGTCGCTGTGAGGGCTCTCAACAGCTGTTATCACAGGAGACCACCACCATAGCTGGTTGTACTCATTTTTGGTGGGAGGAAAGGGTTAACACACAGTAGGTGAGCCCCAGGATAAATCTTACAGTGGTATGAGCAAACAGCTGGAGACTTTTGTTGGTCTTACCTACAGCTCTTTAAAATACAGGCAACAATCACAAACATGTGGTATTGCTCAGTGGTAATAGGAGGAAGTGTTATACATAAGTGAATATTAAAGGATTAACTTTAAAATGCACTTCAGTAAGCGAAATGAGTTCTTAGCACAAAAAAAGAAAAAAAAAGAAAAAGGAAGTTTTCAGCTGTTCCATAAATTTCAAGTGAAGTGTGCAGATTTGAATTTTCCACTAATCTAATAAAAACACTTCCATAAAAGTTTTGATTTTTTCCATCTGTTTTTGTTGTTTTTCCCTCCTACTAGGAACACTTTTCTAAAAAACCTTTACAGAAGATGCTAGGCTTTAAATCCAAACCCAGAGTTTATAGTGGCTTGTTTGTCAGTTTTGCTGGCAAATCCTCCAAGTGAGTTTACTGAGACTTAAGGCAACATCCAAGACAAAGCACAAGGGTATGATACTAGAAACATTTGTATGGAAGATTAGGGTGCTAAAACCACATGAGAAAATCCTGCTAACAAGGCAAATCCAGCACAAAAAGTTAAACAAAGGTTTCATTTGCGTCTGCTGCAGAGTTTCCAAGCTTGCAGCTCTCTATTATTATCAAGCCATTCACAGATGGCAAAACTCAGTGAATTAGATCCAAAGTAACTCAGAAGGATGGAAACTTATATTCTAGGGTATAAATTGGGAGGTATTAAGCAGGCATTTGATGTATAAACACAAATAGCATAATCTCGCTGTATTCTTCAGAGAGTTGACAACATTAATGTAAGACTAAAATTACTTCTGTTCCAAATCCTTGGTTTTATTAATTTTTATAAACTGTTTAAAATAAAAGTTACATTGAAAGACATGAAGTAATCCCCTCTGATCCTAGTTTTTATTTTATAAGTATATCAGTGTTTCCAAGCTCTGAGATTCCAAAGTGTTCTCATTTTAATAGCACTATGGTAGGAGTCTGTAAATATTGCAGTAATATGAAAATGAGCTAATTTAATTTCTTAGGAAAATGTATGTATAAAGTTCCCTGTGGTTTGTAATTACCATAAAGTCAACAGTTTACATGAATGACCCAGTAATCAGCTATTCAGAATGTGAATAATTAATGAAACAATGTTTTCAATGAGCTTGCAAATGGAAGACTCCTTGGAGTACGGTGAAACAGCCGTGCTGTGAGAATAGTGTTGTGCAGGCGTTGAGCCTCTTATTAAGTACATATTTGTATTTTGTCTCTTATTTTTATAAATGTCTTCCCATCGATCTAATACTACTTAGCATGTTAATTCCACTGTGCTAAATGAGGGCTGGCACCCTGTAGGTGCTCTGAATTATGGCAAGACCAAAGAGTGAAGAGCAAGAATCCCACACATCCTGACACCTCCTGTTGTCAGACTGTCCACAAACAAAACCATTTTGTGTTTAACATCTCAGCATTGTCAGAATGAGTCTAGGAAGCAACTTTATGCTGAAGTCCTGCAACAAGGTGGAACTATACCATTAATCTTTTCTGGCGTGCCCTACACATGCTATCTATGCTTCAGCAGTAAAAAGGTGGGCTGGTTTTTATCATTTCATTGTGTTTAAGAAACGCTTTAATATGAAAACACAGAAGAAAAGTGTGGATTTTCAGTCTCACTTCTGCAAAAGTCATTGCATTATCAATCCTTATGTGATTAAAAGCTATTCACTAATTCCAACACACTGCTCATACAATGACAGTCAGTGACATTCCTGGGAGCACAATATAACACTCCGTTGTCTCCATGATTCCTACAGCTTAAAATTCATTTTCACATTCACTTTCTGACTATGCCCCAAAATAATCTAAAGGAATTAGGCAGACCTCAGTACGATCTTCTTATTGACATTTATGTTGATCGATGTTGGCTCTACCAGAATTGGAATCTACAGATCAATTCCCTTATTAGATTCATTCTCAGTGCTGCCATGATCATTTTATCACAGAAGCTGCTGCCATCAAATGCTGCTTTATCACTTTATAATGGGATAAGCTGAAGCTTTCCTCTGGCATATAGTTGGAAATGATAACTGTCTGAGGTCTAAGTATTTCTTTCACAGGTTTTCAAAAATATCCTTATTAAATGCATATGTCTGTTTTAAAAGCTATTTTCAACTGTATTTACCTAAGCAGCAATGATTTTTGTCCACAGGAAAACTCCAGATCTCAAGGTGTTAAAAAAACCCCAATGCTAACACTGGAGACTGCCCTATTAATCACTTTCTCCTTGCTGAGCCCACGAGCCAGATGATAGAAAAAACAAGGGTAAGAATCAAGATATGACAGGAAAATCCAAATGGTCTCAGGGACGGTAAGCAGTATTACATGAACACACAAACACACGTGCCAACACTCCAAAGAGCACACACAATACATACACAAGGTTAGTCACAAGCATTTTGTCTGATTTTGAAAATATGTGGGGCCCTGGTGTTTTTAGTGAGAGTGGTGCTACAGCTCCTGTCGAGAGAGGAGTTCATCACATTAATTTAAATCGCCGATAAAATAAATTAGCTTTTTTTATTGCCAGGTTGAACTACAGGGCTATGATTGTTACGTATTGCTACAATCTAAGCCTTAATGGCATTTTAGCCCTGTGGTGGTCAAACAGAAATCATTTCAAACCTTCTAAAGGCTATTAAAACATGTGCGGATGTCTGGAAAATTAATACTATTATCTAACTCTAACCTTTTGCCTGTAGGAGGAAAAGGAGAGAGAAGGCTCAAGGAAGATGTTTTAGATCAATACATGGCAACCCAGGAGGGCAGGCTCCGTTTCACACGGAAGTTCATTGGCTGTGAACAGGTGATTCAAGTGAGCAGATTCATCCTTATTTGGATTTCACTGGAATCATTCATTGACTCAGAAAAAATAATTTAAGAGAGATGAACATAATTTTTACAATCCTTCCTCACTGCTGTTTCCCAAGGTCCAGCAATCCAGACACTGGAAAGGTTCATTCATTTAAATGACAAGAGCATGAATTTGTCAAGGTTAATGTTGAACAAGCCATATTTTCCTTGCCTCAGTATTATGCATTAAAAGGTTTCTCCATTCCTCCACCCTCTCCTTTTTTTTTTTTGTATGTGTGTGTGTTAATATTGTTGAAATGTCATACGGATTGAAAGGAGTTTAAAAGTAGGAGGAGAATTTCAAGAAATACTTTTATTGTTAGTTTTAGGCTTTTACATACATATTTTCTCTCCAACTCTAATGCATTGTTTTTGTCTCTGACAGAATAATTTCTAATAAGGAGAGACTTTTTTCTTGAATACCTGGATACAAGGTACTTTATTCCTTTTCCTCAAAGCACTTAAAAGTATGATTTTGAAACAATAAGTGGGCAGATTCCCAGCTGGTAGAAATCATTGGCTTCACTTCTCCTATTAAAATGAAAAGAATTTCTGCCAGGACTGGAACTGCCCCATAGACTTCCCAAAATTTTGCTGCTTTTCAGAAATAAGGATTTGGAGGGTCACAGAGTGAATTTGCAGCGGTATTTCATTCCCCTCTCCCACCCTGCAGCAATTACCAGAGGCAGCCTGGGTCCCTCTGGGAGCTCAAACCCTCTCAGCAGCTGCCTCTGCTCAGAAGAAGCTGTGCCAACCAACTCTTGGTAAGGAATCCGTGCCCTTGTGAAGTGATCGTTTTTTCCCCGTGGATAAAAGCAGGGTTTAGGAGGTATTATCCAGGAATTTCAAAAGGGGTCAGCTCCCATTTTGGCACAAAATGAGTAGCCAGATTTTTAGAAGAGCTCAGCATAATGCCTGAACACTTGAGAGTCTGGTCCCATGTGCATGAAGGACCTGAAGACCTAAAAGAAAGGTTAATTCCATTTGTTATTCCCCCAGGAACAAACTACCAGGTGAAGACTGGTGACAGAACAGAGAGTACTCATATTTCTAATTATTGTCAAGATCTCCTAAGGATCGTTTAGTGGAATAAATCTAAGTGAGGCTCTAAAATACAGTGCTAATCTCTGATTCATGCTCACACTTGCAGCATCTATAATTCATAATAATTGTGCCTAGACCTGTGCCTGTGCCTGCATGTACTGTACAGGAAAAGTACACAAGGCTTATTTAGAGAAAAACAGTTAGTAAGTAATAGAGAACTTAAAAAAAAAAAAAAAAAGATTGAGCATTTTTGCTTTTAAAATATAACCGAATATAAAAATTTAGGATCAAAACACTACAAAGTTAAGTAGCTCATCTCTGAAAATGTGTACCAGAAAGATGAGCTGAAGAGTGGGAGTATATTTGAGACTTTTAAAGCACTGATATTAATTCAAGATGCCATTACTTTGTCAGTCTGTTTTCCATATTTCTAATGCAGTAAAATGGAGTTTAATTCATAATGTTGAACATGCCCTTGTGATGCATGCAGGACCCAGACAAATCACTGCCCCTAGTGCTAGTGACTAATGGAGCACAGCTTGCCCACATCTAGAGAAAGAAAGGAGCAGGGATGCAGTCTAAAAATGCTAAAAATACAGGAAGACTCAAGGCTGTCAATACCACATTGTTAAAGATTTAATGACAAAGGTAACTTTTCCTTTTAGCACATCCTTATCAAGAGAGATACCCAGATGGTAATGGAAGAGTTAAGGCACTAATGGACTCTTCAGTTTCACTGAGCACCTCGTGCTGATTTTATCTTGCAATACAGTATTTCACATTCTCAGCGAAGTCAACAGAGATTTAGTCAATAGTGTCATGGCCTTTGGATGAGAATTTGAATCTTACCACTATCCAAACCATCATTAAAGAAGATAGGTCATTTGGGAAACAAAGGAGAGCATTAGTAAAATTCAATACTAAAAGATGGGGTTGGTTCCGTAGGTGTTTTATGATTCATTATGAGTAACATTTTATTCTAATTATCAACCCTTTCTTTTGTGTGCAGTATTCATAAGAATGTACAAAAAATATAAAGTATATCACAGGAATATTCTTTTTTTCATAACAGATGGCAACAGAAAATACCTATTGAGTAATCTTATGTGCTTCAACCCACTTAGCATAATGTTAGTTTGTTTCATTTGATGGAATGTGTAATTTTACATTACTAGTAATTTACACTGACCTGATATAATCTGAACAGTTTAAATGTTTCGAAGCAGAGTCCTTATTGGCACACCTATTTCTCAGTAAAAGAGCCATAATTCTGTATTGCTTCACGTCTACAAAGTGCCACTGCACTTAAATAACAGTAACAAACCCACAGCAATAAAGTAAAATATAAATGAAGTTTTATATGTATTGAGTGTAATAACAGATTAAATGCATCCTTTATCTATTGTTATTTGTTTCAAATACACTTCTGCATAGTTATCCTTCATTTAAGTCTCAAAGTTTTAAGAAAATAAAAATGAACTACATACTTAGCTCCATTAGTGCAATAAGAAGAAAATCGTAGGTCTGTAATAATAAAGGTCATAATTCTGTAGTGCTTTAGAATTTCAATAGATTCCCACTTTACCACAAGACAAAGCCCTTTAAATCTCTGAATTAATTTTATATTCTTTTGTTATTTCATTTGAGAGTTACAGAGTGTGAAATATGCAGCATGATGAGAAAACAATTACCCAGCACACCTGTTTGAGCATCCTGCATTCAAGCAGGACTTGCCATGGCTACTATTTTATTCCACTGTGAAATCCAAAATGGGGAGGCTTTAAAAGCTGAGCTGATGACATCAACTTGCACTTTTACATGTAACACATGGTGTGTAGGTACCACATCACCCACTGTGATAACATTAGAACAAATCCATACTCATTTTTGCTATCAGAATGTCCATGAGAAAGATTATTCCATTTAGAAAGGAAACCTGAAGGAGTGACTCTTGACTTAAATACAACTATATACAAAAAAAAATTTGCAAACTTCAAAACCAGAAACATATCAGAGAGAAAATAGATTTGTTGGTCACACAAAGTATAAACACATGAGTAATTCTTGGTTTTCACCAAGTTCACAACCTGGAACACAGGCTGCCTCTAAGCAGCCTCTGCACATACACTTGACCACTTGTGCAGGGAATCATATGGAAAGTTGCTGATACGTCTTGCTAACACATTCAACATACAGAACAGGCTGAAAGGGCAGCCATAATGCTCAGCATTGTTATAGGTTAAATATAACTGCATGGAGTAAAAAAGTATGTCTTTTTAATGTTTATTAAGAGTGTGAAGCACAGGCCAGGTTTGGAAAAGAATACAGCAATATTCTTTCCCATTGTGGGATTCCTTCCCTTTTTCTTAAATTTATTCTCATATGGAAGGTACACAATAAAGGTAAAAATCATGAACAATATTCTTGTACTTAATTACTCTGTCCACATACTTGCTTAGGGTTTCAAATGCCATATTGGATTCCTGCCATCATGTGGATCATCACTGATAATAAAAATCTATGCACAGAATAAGGAGAAATTGTTGGTTGCTTATTTTTCTTTGTCTAAAAATAGGCAGTAAAATCTTACTTTTGTTGAAAGTCCTGGCACATCAGTACAGCCCCACCATTCTCCTGACACATGCCTACTCTGAAATACTCTCTTTGCTCTTGAATAATACCCGTGCATTCCTTCAAAACTTAAAAAATATTACTATCTTCAGTCAAAATCTTTCATAAATACTTCACTTGTAGCTTTCTTGAAGATTATTTGCTCATGTCCTTTACTGGTTTTGGTACCACTGTAGCAATTTATTTTCATCAGGATAATGGAAACAGCTCATTTTTAGATTTGGTATCTGAAAATTATCTATTTAAAATTGTATCAGAGAATGCCATGTTTGTGTTGATGTGGAAAGCCTTCCAGTGCCTCTCTGTGGAACCTCTCCGGGCTAGTTAAAATACTTGGACAGCGGAATGCCGAGCAGTTGGGGGTAATTTTCCCTTAAAAACATCATTCTCATCAGAACTACATGCCCTGGGAGCTTAAGTTAATGTTTTGATTTTGTTTGAGAGCAAATTGATAAGAACTGAATTGCTGAAATAAGGGACAACAGCCTGAGAAGAAGGTAAATCACCAAAACACAAATTATTGATGGAGCAGACCTATCAGGTCAGTCAATCTATGTCCCTCATAATAGAATAGTTCTCTCCACTGCCCCTCTCTCTGTGCTTTGCTTCAGTTTGAACTGTTGTGAGGGATATTTCTCTGCCTCTCCTCTCATCCCATGGTCTATAACAAACACTTTTGTGGTCCTTTATCAGCCTGCTTATCTGGGAGCTCCTTCCAGGGCTGGCTGCAGATCAGATACACCAGCAAATTCTTGCAGGTGTTGTGCTGCTGCTGTGCATTCAAAACTAGAAGTCATAAGCCTTGGGGAGGTTAGATGGAGTTTCTCCACAGGAGGATGTTTCCTTTCCTTCCCTCATCACTGACTTTTTGGTCACCCATTCATCTAACCAATTGGCTCTCATAGATATTTTATTTCTGCAATATTTCTTCAGCATATATTTGGAGCTGCAAACAGGGCAAGTAATAAATATGGTTTATAATGTATTATTACATGTTGATGATTTAAGCTGAGATGAAATAGAGACTTTCAACGTTTTGTATTTCTGTCTTCTCAGACGTTATTGGTGAGTGAGGACGTGGAACAAACAGAAAGTAGATAACAGTTTACTGAGACAATGCAAGACTGGAAATAATGACATTATTGTCTTCATATGAAGAATATTCTTTTAGTTTGTTCCTGAAAGTCTCAAAAAACTTTGAGTGTTCCCTACTAGATCACTATCTTGCTTCCTGATATACAGAAGCATCCTTATCCTTGTCATGGATACAAGGCTGGAGGCTCTTTCCTGGGAGAGGATCTTCGTGACAGTCACTGTGCACTTTGGTAGCCTTGACCTGGAGGAATCAATCCAGCAGAGCTATGGCCTGAAATCTTCTGAGAACCACAAACAGAGTAAAACCCACCCTTACACTCCTTAAAAGGTGTTCTACTAGGAATGTAATTCTTGGATAAAGGTTAATGTACTAGATTAAACTTAATATATCTTCAACATGCTTTACATTTATGTGATCACCTTCTCCTCTGTTGATACAGCCCTGGAAATTGTCCTAATTTTTAAGCAGTATTCAACTACTGCTGAAGCAATTAGCAGATCTGGAATTAACTTCTCCTTCAAGCCACCAGTCCTGATTTCTGCATAAGTGAATATCACTACAGATACTGCTATACCTTATTTATATTTATATGTTTACAGAAAGGAAAAGGACAGAGCTTGTTCTGGAGCTGGAACTTTCAAGATTTGCAGGTAAGAGTGCCCTGACAATCCTGGATACAAAGAAATGAACGTGAAGTAAGGAAATAAGCAGGTCAACTGCAGGAGTTTCACAGCTTTAAATACAATTTGCTGATCTCAGCATCAAGTCTGCCTGGTCCCTTGGGAGCCTGCAGGCTCTGTGAGATGGGAATTCTACTGTAGCTTCTGTGAGATGGGAATTCGACTGCTACTTGGCATATAACAATCCAGTTACTGAAATGTACTTTGGAATGCTGACAATCTGTTTCCTAACAGTGCGTGACCATCTTTAGTTTTAATTTCAAACCCTCAAACACCTACTTTCTGAAACCTCAAATATTACATATATCTCCTTGCTGTATATTTTAACCTCCTGCATTCAGACTTTATCATGTGTAAGGGTGTCTGGACCAGAGGTCAGACTCTGAGCCCAGATATTCCATCTCCTTTTGTCAGCTGTTGGGGAATTAAGTGCCCTCTTTTTCTTCCCCTATATAATGATGTCGTTGGTGCCATTTATCCCTTCCTGCTAAGTTGTACAACTGTTTCCATCACAGTATGTACAGCTACATTCTGTCTTCTACATCAGGGCAGAGCTGTCAGGTTATTGAAAGAGCTGGTATCAATGCAGTTATAACAAACTAGTTATTATTTAAATGGACCTTACGAGAATTCAGCACTCTGTGCTGTAGAATTTTAGACCAAATTTTAGACATAAAATTAAACAATGTGGATGGCCCATGAGTAATAAATGTAACTAATCTAGCCAGAGAAACACAGGGATAAAATAGATGCTTCAGGAGACCTCCCTGCTTGGTTCTGGGGTTGATAAAGTAGAATTTTTATGACGGAAATAAAATGGCAATGAAAATATAGTTTAAGATCAGAGATATTGTAAATCTTATGATTAGAAATATTATCTTGTACTTTCCCAACTATGAAAATTTTATTACTAATTTAATCAAATAAATCAACTCAATAAATTTTGCTACTTGCCACTTTTTCATCCCTTTCACTGGAGAATCCTGCATGGTTTATAAAAAACCCCTGTGACAACAACTTTCTGGGTGAAAAGCAAAAGCAGGACTTCTCCCATGGGAACAATTCATCTAGCAAGCATCTTGAATTTGTGTAAACAGAGATAAATAATAGTAATAAAAAGGAAGATATTTATCAGAAGGCAACCGCTTACCCCGTCTTATCCCTTCAGCATCCCCCTGTACATCACCTCCACAGATTCCTTTCTTCACTTCCAATCACTTTTCCTCTACTCAGTTTTAAATCTTTGATTATTTTCCCCAACCATTTCTCCCACTTGCAGATGAAATACAAGGTATCTCACTAAAATGGAGTTCCTGGCTTTCTTTCCCAACCCCCTCTTGGTACGATAGGCAGAATTTAATATCTTTTTAGCAACCACAATAACAGAAGAAAATTAAGGCTGCTTGGGCAGAAGTAACTCTTTTGTGCTAGTTGAACTGTAACTATTGCTCTTTCTCAGATGGTGCTGACACAAAACACTTTTCCAAGGCTTCATCATTTAAAAAAAGCTATTTCAGAGACATTTCCCGAATATTACAAAATATTAATAATAATAATGAAAATGAAAAAAAGGTGATCAGTCTCCTCCTTATTTATCTATTCTAGGACTGGCTCTGTAAATCACACACTTCAGCTAGAAAGAATGTCCCCTGAAAGAGAGGAGAGCTCTTAAAACTGTCTACAGTATCAGAGGGGAAGAAAAAAAGGCTTGAGTTACCTCTTTCTCCTCCTTAAATTTTGCATCAGAGACTGCATTTGCTACCTTTTCATGACAGGAGTGACAGGGCACCTGTGGCACTCCCTACAAGCAGTAAGCACACCAAAATTCCTGGTGAAGAACTTACATGGCAAATACACAATCCTGTCTCAATGCATGTTCCTTTAAAAACACTATTAGGCCCCTCAGCTTCATAAGCACTCACACTTTCTGTAAATGCATGTAAATGTAATACTTTTAATACCATTTTTACAGTGCAGGATTCCTGAGGCAGTCATGAAAACCATACTACATGGGTTAGTGGCGTTTTTTTTACATTGGCAGCAAAATCAGTTTTTTGAACTGTGTGAGAAGCACAAACAAAACTAGCACAGTGCAATTGGTATGGTGTGTGGGCCATTACTCTGCAGTCAAATTCAAAACACTTGTATCAATCCTCTCATTGAAAAAAAAATGTGAATGATGTGATTTCTAAGACACACGAATCACGTGTCATTTGCTTACAAACGTACAAAAAACCAAGGGTAGTGGTAAAATCTACTCTAATTTTTAGATTTTTTTAAAAAAATCTATATTTCTGCTGAAATCTGAGAAGTCAAAATGTTTATGGTTTAAAAATAAGCTTACTTTTTAACACGAGAGTCTTCTAATATAAAATATGGAATAATTTCATGGCAATATACAACCAAATCATAGAAGCTGAAATGCAGAAAAAATAACTAATATTACTTATTTTTAACTTCTGCCCTCTACTATGGCATTCTCCAAAATTTGCAGTTTTACTAAGTGTGACTACTCCTAGGATGAGATCAGCATTAAATAAAATTGAACTGTATTGTATCAGGCAGTCCAGGAAAGGTGCAAACACCACGTGCCCCCACCCCCAGTTAGCAGTGTTTGCCATTCACTTTGATTGGGGTCATGATCTAACAGGAATGTCCTTAGGCACATATTTATAGCTTCTCTGTAGAGTGACACATTTAAAACAATATTTACCTACTGCTCTAAATCTGGGCTGTGTGCATTTCCAAGAAGAAATAACGCAAACTGTTCTTTAATTTCATGCAGGCACACAACAGTATTTGCTTAATTTCAGTCCTAAGAAAACATCCTTCTTCAGATGTTGCATCTCAGCCTGCAGGATCACAGACTACACACCATTTATTCAAGTCTGGAGTACAATTAGAGGCCAGTTAAATTTCTGGAAACTTGCAAATTTACCGTTTTGTTGATTTTGGGTTTTTTTATAAAAAGGACATACGAAGTGTGTTAACAGAAGTTCTTCATTTTCTATCGTACACTGCAACTTGTTCTCTGCTTTTTTTCCCCCAGGAGGTTAAAGCCTATTGATAGCAAGAGTAGGGACATAACAGCAAATTTTGCTCCAGGGAGACCTGGACTTTCTGAATGAACTTAATTCCCTTGTCCTCAGCCAATAATGACAAATCAAGTGAAAAGCTGAGAAAAAAATCTATACACATTAGTTCCTGCCAAACTGTGCAAGAACAATGATCTAAAATAATTTGAATCCCTCAGGACAACCTGCTAGATCATTTGGTTCTTTCTTCCACCTGGTGCAGGTTCATCTCTTTCAACTTCTTTCACAGCTGTTGCACAATCCAGTTTCAAGGAACTCAAGTCAAAGCATTCATCCCACTTTTCAGATGCTCTCTAACACTTCTGTAACATTCCCAGAATAACCTGGCTTTATTGCTGCCACACAGGGAATTGGGAACAGGAGCCGTATCTGTAATAATGAATGTGCAGCCTGTGACTTCTGTGCAATCTAACCCCAAACTGACATCAACAGGAGTCAGACACTTTGGAAACAGGAAAGGGAAAGAAAGAAAAAACCACCTAAAAGCCAGGAAGGAGGAGCAGCTGATGTGACTGTCAAAAGCAGAAGGGAGCAATAAAGATCTATGCTGCGGTGGATGTGTCAAAACTGTGAATGGATAAAGATAAATTAGTCCTCTATACAGGGGTCTATGAAGGATGAACAAGGAAAGAAAGCAGGGTGGCAAGAGACAGGAAACCAGAAGAGAGGAGGTCCTGACGTAGCAATACCTAAATCAACACAAAATCAAGAGGCAGAACAGCAACCTAGGATAACTCAAGAACCCAGACCCCTGTGATAGTGACCTGGCACTGGTCTGCCTGTGCTTTAGAGCTCCTCAGCAAGTACAGCCATTTGCCCTCACCGTGGGCATTCCCTTGCCTTTAACATGAGCTGTGAGCAGACCACGTTCCTGCAAAAACCAGCCCAACCTGATGAGAGTCAGCAGCCCTCAGCTGCTGAGCAGCAGTGCAAGGGCCCAATTTTCCTTTGAGATACAGATGCAGAGCAGTGAGGATTTAAGACACACATTTCGTATCACTTACGTGGCTGACATGACCTGCAAAGCTCTAATTAGTCCTCATCTGTTGTTCTCCTAGCTAGATTTGTTGGAACTTCTGCAAAGGAACTCTACTTCTACATAAGCATGACAAAGCAATGGGTTCATTCACAACCACAGACTTTGCCAAATGAAAAGGGATACTGAGACATCTCTTAGCATTCCAGAATGGCAAATGAGCGAGACATGGGTCAGTTGGTTTTTCAGCTATATCCTCCCATAAAACACTGGAAAGAAAAAATCCCTCTAACCCTGTGAAGATGTATGTAGGCCCTTGCAACTAAACTGAAACCAGAACAGTACCACATATGGCAAAAGTTAAATAAATGGGCTGTCTTCTCACAGGAAATTACACTGCTCACCATCAAGCAGGATGTTAAGGAATACGAGCTTCTCCCCTGTAGAAGGATAATGAACCCTTATCATTCCATTTATCATAGCGAAGAATCACCTCAAAAACTAAGTTACCCTGCAGGTGTGCTCCTCTCTCCAGATTGGTACAATAATATCTAGTCAGAGCTCACTGGAGCACATTTTCAGCTTCAGTGGGATCAGATTATAGACAACAGATATTCTTGTAATATATTAAATCTATCAACTGTCATTTCCCACTTACTGACATAACCTTCAAATGAAGAGAAGTATTTTATAATTAAGAAATATAAAGCTCATAGCTTGCTTTTTGTAGAGGCCATTTCCTACCTGAAGGAGGAGGTCAGAAGCTGGTTTGACTTTCTGCTGGAAAAGCACACTTAATGTTCGATTCTGTTGTTCCAAATCAAAAACTCTCATTTTCAGCTTTATGCATTCCTCCCTCAGACCCTGTAGCACAAAGAGAAATAGGGAGATTAGAAAGCAGGTAACACTTAAACAGCTCTAAGTAATGTCAGATACTAAGAAGAAATAAATACACAACTTTTAAAGCAGTATAAATTGGGAAAATGTACTACTTCATTTTTTCTGGTTGTTTAATCATCCAGGGTAACATTAAAAAAAATCTTGTAATGACAAACAGCAGTTACCTGGAACCTCCTTTCACAGTTTTCCTTTAGTATAAAATTGTTTCATTTTGCAGCTGACACAAAGCAAAAGCAGCAATTAATATATGAATATTGCAATAAGGACAAGCTAAGGAAAAAGCATAAGCTATAGCAAACCTGGCAGAGGTTCAAAGTGGCACTGTGCCTTCAAGGTACTCTTCTGAAGTCTGATCCTCTCCTTGCTTTTTCTGCAACAACCAAGCCAGCACTGCTGTGGCCTGTTGTGGATGGGCTGTGTCTTCCCCACTGAAAGGTGCCTGTGCCCAGCTGCTGGGCTGTGGTAGGATGTCAGCTGATATGATCCTGCCTGAAATTTCCTTGGGTCACAACAGCCCCAGGCATTGCTCCAGACCAGGGGCACAGTGACTGGAAAGTGCTTGGTGGAAAAGGAACTGGGGGTGCTGATCAATAGCAAACGGCCTCTAGAATGGCCTCCAGGAGAGGTTTATGTTGTATATTAGGAAAAATTTGTTAATGGAAAGGGTTGCCTGCCCAGGGAAGTGGCTCAGTCACCACCCCTGGAGGGATTTAAAAGCTGTGTAGATGTGGCACTTGGGGACATGGTTTAGTGGTGGGCTTGGCACTGCTGGGGTAGTGGTTGGACTCGATGATCTTAAAGGACCTTTCCAATATAAGTAGTTTTATGATTCTATGAAAAAACCTTAAAATTGGCCCACAGAAGCAGAGGTGAAGTGTAAAACCATTAAAGCCACTAATGGCTTTCAGATACAGCAAACATCCATCTATCTATCTATCTATCTATCTATCTATCTATCTATCCATCTATCTATCTATCTATCTATCTTCAGTGTAAAACCTGCTTTTCCTGGCCACTTAAAGGAATACAGGATTCTATCAGAGAGAGGATTTTGGAGAGAGAGCAGAATCTGACACTCATCTTTTCAACTTATTTTGTGCAGCTGCCCATTTTGAGGTATGAGAGCTTCATAAAGCAGGAAAAGCAGTCTCCTAACAGAGACTACATATAAAAATAATAAGCTGCAGCCATATCTAGGTTGGTTTGTTTGTTTTTTTAATTTACATCTCCAAAATATTTACCCACATTTAAATTTAGGACATTTGCTGCCCTGTGGTATTGCCTAGCTCATATTACTTTCCACCATATGAAGGTGGTGAAACAGGCCTCTGCATCCCCATATGCTGTCCTGTCAATATCATTAACAACATGATGGCCTGGCTTTGTGAGAAAACAACTCAGAGGGGGAAACCGTAGTCAGATGTAGCTTAAATTCTTGCCTACAGTTGCTCTACTCTCTGCTGTAACCAGCACTGAGGTTATAAGAGGTGAACACACAATAAAATACCTTCATCTTGAGACTCCTGGAAAATGGTAAACATCTTTTTATGCATATGTATCAGATTTTATGAATACTGGATGAATGCAGTTATTTCCTCTTGATGATTTTATAACATTTGTTTCAGGTGGCTGTCAAGTGGCTGTTCAACTGAAATTGCTACAGCCTTCCAACACGACCCTCAAAAAGTCTTGGGTTTGATGATTTCTAAAGCCCTAAAGCTTTGTTTCCTGTCAGTGAGACCTCTTATCCCTGGTCTTGCACAAGGCAATCTCTATCAGGAACAGAGATTGCAAGCATCAAACCCCATCATTATCTGTCTTTCACAAATGAGAGAATTTAAAACTGAGCCTTGGCTGTTACAACAGTACTTAACATTTCAACACTACTAAGGGCACTGAACAGGAAAACTGATTCACAGAAACTAACAATGTAGAAAAAAATTAAATCTTAGCAAGGCCTCTGCTCAAAACCCTCCTATCTTACAGTTTTAAAACCATAAGATTTATGTTTCAAACTTTAGAATTTCTGTAAAAAGTGAAATATAAGATAGTAGATTACCCACCCAGATGCTATAAACCCTGCCAGTGGTAATGCCACACATAGCCCTGAGGAGAAATGAGGCACATAAAGGTAGCAGTATTCTGGTAAAATAAAGTCTGAGTTTAGAAAGTCGAAGTCCTAAAATTACCAATTAATACAACTATCAAATGTCTGAAGCATATAATTCCTCCTCTGTGGGCAAAACGACTGGCTATTAATGTAGCAATCTCACAAATATTTAAGGTACTCCTATGGATTCACTACAGTAATATCTGAGCATCTCTTTAGTCTTGCTTTATCTCTTCAGTAGGAATGAGATTCACTCTTCTCCAAAACCCAATCCCCAAGATCCAATGCCCTCAGTAGAGGTTCCAGAAAAACACTGTTCTTCCTCTGAACATGCTTATTTCTGTTTTAATTAACACTAAATTCACTTCTTTATTGATGAACATGCAGAAGAAATAACTTTCATACAGAACCCAGGGTAAAAAAAATTATTCTCCTGAATACACTCCTATGGAGGAGAGTAATAAGCAAAAAGTAGATCACAAAATTATTTATTTAAATGGTGTAACTCAAATTTCCAACTGTTGATCCAGGTCTTACATGGAAAAAAAAAAATTTAAAAATTCAGTTCTCAGCACTCCAATCATCTCATGTTATATGAGAAGTCTTTGGGTGGAAGTTGAAAGACTGGAAGTTTTCAGTAAGTATCATAGCACACAGGTTTGCCTCAATTAATTTTCTTGGTTTTCTGACTTCTTAAATTTCCTAGAGGCAAATTTTTCTATTAATAAGTGGTGGAAAATCCATAGAATTTTGCTACATAAAATTGTGATATTATGCTGTGTGGCTAACTCAGCACAAATTCAATTTAATGTAATTTCTCCACAGTCACATCAAAAAAAAGCCTCCCATGTTAGAGAAATTCTATATGTATTGTAACAAATTACATACTTGAAAAGTGAACATTTAAGTCTGTAATTCCATTTCAAGGATTCAGTGACATTGATAAATCACTCAAGCTTTGCTCACTCAATTTGTGTCACCAGAATCTCTCGGTGGAATCAGAGTCTCTCCACATCCTGGCGAGCACACAGCGCTTTATTCGCCACATTACAGCATGTACTTAATTTAAGCAAAAATTAGTCCTTGAGGGATGACTTCAGATTCACAGCAAGGCCCCCGCAGTGTGTGCTACTGTACAAAACCACTCTCCTCCCTTTTCTGAAAGCTCCCAGCTTTTCTTTATGTCTTGCTCTGCTCCAGAGTGTGTTATCTCTCTGTGGCATGACTGACTCACTGCTCAGCTGCATGATGGGAGATTTATCTGTTTACTAGTTACTATTTGGGTTCTGATAGCCACCTTTTTGGGACTGGTGTGAGGAGTGCAATTTCCTCTTTATTGTATGCTATTGTGTTCCTGTCTTTTCTTATAAAAGGACTTGTATGAACGGTGTCAGGAGCACTATAACAGTTAATATTCATTAGCATTTAGGAAAGTACCCTCTTTCCTCTTTCTATGGATATTAAATTAGCTGTTATTACTCAGTAATAGGTAAGCAGCTGTTAAATCCCATCAACCCTAAGTAAATCACTTTATTAAATGTATTCAAATCTGTTTTTATTGTATCCTTAGGAACTCCTTGGTTCCTATGGGTTTGGAAGGATTCATTACTGAGGAAGTATGTAGTCATCAAAGTGTCTGACACCTTTGCAAAGGAAATCAGGAAGCTCCTCTCTTCATTTGGGAAACAATCATAATATTCCCAAACTAGAAATTACTATATTGAGGTTAACCCTCTGGTGAATATTTCATCACATATGGTTTTATAATACAAAAAGTGTATGAGGTTTTTGTGTACATTAACATGAGAAAATACCGCCATTTCCATTTAGACTGTATTGAAACACAGATTTGGGATTTTTTTAGAAAATAGCTGAGGTTATATTTCTAAAAGGTGTCACATCAATAGCTCTGCAGTCCTCTGATGATGCACAGACCACACTCCCCTGTGTGTACAGAAAAATACAGCACAGACAGCAACAGTGCAAGCTTCCCTGGATGTTGTGGCTTGCAAAAACACCTCCAAGCTGCAACACTTCCAACTGCTCTAAGGCAAAATCCCTCTTTTGGAGTAAAAGCCTTCATTGTGCATCTAAAAATCATGGGATGAGCAATGATACTTTCAACCCTGCCTGTCCCTCTCTGTCCCCACTTGCCCCTTGGCAGGGAGTGTCCTGGATGACGTCCTGCTGGATGGAATGATGTTCATAAGGGAGGCTTTGTAGCCAGTCCTCAGAAACTATTTGCATCTAGAAAGCTTTTGGGAGTGTGGCAGAGGTTTTTGATTAGTTTAACTTGGTGCTTCTTGCTGCATTTTAAGAACATTATTACTTGTCCTGTCATTAAGTGTAGATAAAACAGTTTATATTCTTTGCACTATCTGCATTAAAAGACTGCATTTATGTCTCTTTCTGAATCATCTTTTTAAAACTAAATGATCCAAAGCATTTTAATAATGCCACATCCATCAAGTGGTCTAGACCTCACAAAGGATCATTCCATGAATATTGAAGTGTTCATAGCTTATTGTTATAGATCGTTCTATTTTGTTTGTCTTTCCCTCTTTCCCCCCTCAACAAAATAAAATCATGGAATCATGTTTAACTCAAAGGCCACTTCAGAAAACTGGAACTTCAGACATGACTTCATGCAGAACAGACCTTTGTAGAAGCCACAGTGATGACAATGAATCTTTTCATTGTGCCAGGTTTGCAAATACCCTACAAGAATTTTTCCTGTGCAGTACTTCCCCTGCTTACTAAATGTGTGAACATAGTTTAAAAAATGCATACTATTTAAGAATCTCTCTCTCTCTCTCTCTCTATATATATATCTCAAATGAACAATGAGCATCTGCAAGCTTTAAGTTACATCAAAATACCCAAACCACAACTTACCTTTTGAGTAAGTAGAGCCTGAACAACCTGGTTAGCTACCTGAAAGAAATAAGTAAAAAAATGTGAGTATGTTTTCACACGTATTTATGCATAACAACACCTTCTTCTGTGGCCTGTCCTGGTTTCAGCTAGAGCACAGTTAATTTCCTCTCAGTGGCTGTTACAGTGCTGGGTTTGGATTCGGAATGAGAATGGTGTTGATAATACACTGAAGTTTTTTTTCTGCTAAATCGTGTTAATCCTAAGTCAAGGACCCTTTTTTATCTTGTCTCATGCTCTGCCAGTGAGGATGTTCACAAAAGAAACTGGGAGGGAACATTGCTGGGACAGGTGACCTGAACTGGCCAAAGGGAAATTCCACACCACAGAATGTCAGGTGCAGCATAAAAACTGGGGGAGTTACCCACAGGGAAACTGTTCTTATCTCAACATAAAAGTTTGATGTTGACTCTCTTCCCCATTCCATCGGGGTTGAGCAACAGGCTGCTTGGTACTTAATCTCCATCTGGGCTTAAGACCACAATAGCCCTTTTTTGTCATCCAATTTGGGGCTCAAAGGGTTGACATAAGGACAGATCCAACCATAGTGTGTTACAAGATTGTTATAAACATTGTATTGGTTTAACAGTTGCCAGTGGCTTTACACTCCACTTTCCATCTACAACTACCACCAGTTCTGGTATTTTCATTACTTACTAGTATTTTAATCAAATAATACTAGTAAGAATATATGAAATGCACACCAACTACTTCCGTGCTAGTCCTCATTACAAACAAATGTGTATTGTATCAGTTGCAGTGTGACATGATGGACATTTGGTTAACTTCTGTCATCTCTTCTTTGGAGTAGATTAAACTTTCCCAGTTCTATATGCAGCTGGTGTGCATCAGCGTGGATTGACTGCATTCACTAGGGCGGATTTTTACCAGCCAAGGACGGAGTCTTGAATGTTTTCATGAAGTTTAATTGTTTCTTGATTAAATATTGACAAAATGGTACATCTATCATGACAAGCAGAAACCATAAAGTGCCACAGAAAATTAAAGCACTTACTGTCATCGAAATGTGGTTGGAAGGCATTCACCCCACACAGCATAATTGACTTGAACGAGATTACACACCATTGATTAGCAGAACCATATATTCAACAGGGAATTTTTGAAGTTATTTATTTTATACATGCTTTCTAATTTATATTTACCAGCAAGGATAGAGTCAGTGAAGTGGAAGACGGAGGGAGAGAAAGAGAGACTGAGATAAGATTTCCTGTTGATGATGTCTAACTTGGATGTTCAGAACTGTATATGCACGTGTTATCACACAGTGTGCTGAATTTTTGCTCCTGCATTTAGGCAGAGCAACTAGAGATCTCTCTCTTTGAACAAAGATTTTTTAATTTGGTTTTGGTTTACGGAAATTACAGTAAAGCACATGCAGGTATCACTAAATCTGCATTGATTCTTCTTACTCTTGGCAAATTAAATAAAAACCCCCCACCACTGATGTGAACTCAGCTGGGAGAGAAGAGCTGCAGCTAATTCACTTCTGTAAATAATTTAGTTCTGTTAGATCCAAAAGTTACATTTTATTCATATTCTTATAAAATTGTGTAGTATCAATTTTTTTTTTCTGCAAACTGGTCCCTAACTTCAGGCAGCCTGTGGAACAATGCTTCAAAAAAACCCAGCTCTATACATGATTTAACAGAAGACACAGACTAATATTAGAACAGTAATAACCAACAGAACTAAACACGTTAGGGTTTTGAAAGCCCATGTGCCTTGCCCTGCAGGCTCTCAGGCTCTGCATCCGACACTGTTCCTTCTGGCAGGCACTTTAAGGTCTGTTTGCTCTACCTGAAAATTGAACAAACCGCAGCGAATACATTATTTCTCTACTTTCTGACACGGAGTTACTTTACCAAGGAAGGACTAAAAGGTTCTTTGAAGTGTGCACTAGTCACTCACAACAGCATAGCCCACAAAATGACTCCTACAGCTTTACATATTGTACAGAGGAGTGTAAACGGCATAATATTCCAAATGGGAAAAAACTGAACCAGCTGATGCATATATGACAAATTTCCCAGCTTTTGAGTGAAGATAGGTATCCAAATGGAAGTACCTGCCAGTGATCCATAGCTCCCGTGGATCTCAATAACAAAGATATGTAACCAGGTTCTTTAGAAAATGTGGTTATTTTTTTCTATTATCTAGCAACTTGGCAAACTGTGTTGTTATTATCATTCAAGACTTTCAGGTCTGTATTTTTGGTATTCAGCAGGAACAGAGGTGGGAAGCCTTCAGTGAAATGTTCTGCAGTTACTAAAATTAATTTAGCACTCAATAAGTGGAACCATAGCCAAATGTTTGCATTTCAAATGAGGTTGCCATTCCACTCCTACAGCATATGGAAATAAGCTGCCAAACTCAACAATCTACTTCATTTTAACTTACAGGTATTAGGAGACACCATGGATATGAATGAACAACATGAACCAGGCTCTCCAAAAACTGACAGTCACGACTACCAAAAACTGTGGAAACTGAGACCACTGAAGGCAGAGGGACTGACTTCTAGATGCAGAAAATGTGAAATTACCACTTATATGAGGCATAACTGTGGCTTCATCCCAGTAAAAAGCAGGCTGTAAAATTACTTGACCTGTGATTCATGCAGTTAATCAAGGTGAAACAAGGAATAAAATAAAGATGGCTGGTTCCTGGTCTGCTGTTCTGCAGAAGATGACACTCTTTCCTTTCACACTGCCTGCCTTTCCCTTGAACTTAATAGCCAAGATCTTTACGTGACGTTTCCTTTTCTGGATTGCAATAACAGAGATAAAAGATCCAGCTTCACTTTTTCCTTAGGCGATTATGTTTACAAATATATGTCATAAAGTGGTCTTAATAGAAAGGTATAAAAGAATGAATCAAAGAAAAGAGACCCTAATGCAACATCTGTTATGTCTTTTACTAGTACTGAGATTTTACACAGCTGCCTTTAACGTGTGATTCCATATGCACAAAGACATTTCAAGTGTACTAAAAATGAAAGAGTTATCTTTTATTCAAATCTTAAAAACAGAATGCCTTTTTTAAGATAACTTTGCATTTTTGATTAGTTAATTCTTAAAACATCAGCAAAAATATCAACTACCATAAGTTGCATGTAAGTATGGTGAGGCTTGACAGAAATCTCAGTTAGTACAGGGACGTGAATAACCATGATATTATCCCCTACCCATAAACTGCCAGCTGAATTCCAGGATAGGAAACTGGGATTAAGCACGTTAACCTCAAAGCCCAAAGGCACAGGAAGACAATCCTGGGTTTTGCATTAAATCTTTCAGCAGCAGGAAGATATGTTTATGGAGTATGTCTGAAATTAAATAAGCTCTTTTCTTATTTATTAAGTACCGGAACATTTCAATGACATCTTCTTTCAAATACTGCTGTAAGTTTTTTACATGTACACTTCAGAGAAGAACAATTATATTAAAATCAGTGAATAATTGTTACAATTCATAAAGAACTCTGTTCAGCTTGACCCATACGCTTTCAGATTTAATCTCTGAACATTTGAGTTTCATTGAATTTTACCATAAAAATGATTACAGAGCATGCATTTTTATGTCACAGTTGCAAGCATTCATACAATATTAAATGTGGGACATTGTATGAATGAAAAGAACTATGTAAAATAGCTGATAAAAAATAAGGAAAAACAACAGAAAATAATGGCAAGTATAGCTTTAAAATACTGAGATACTCAGCTCCGGTATCTCCTTGCTACAGACAGACAGAAAAATCACAGTGGCTATTCCTTTATATTGAGTTTAATGGCCACCAAGACGTGATCAGAAGGCACAGCGTGCATAGCAAGAGTCCTTATCCCACTGCTGAGAGGCCTGAGGCACCACGCAGGTCACACTGCCCGGCTGGCCGGGTTCAATGGTGCTCGAATGCCCCGAGCACAGTTTGCCCGTGCCCAGGGGAGAGGAGCTGCAGTGTGAGGTTGCTGAGTGATGAGTGAAGGATGGCAGCATTCTCTAGATAAGTTATCAAATGATGTTCCCAACCTTCATCACCTCCAGGGCCTGTCAAGCCTCCCAAACGTGTAACAGCCAGAACGGCCACGTGGTGGCTTTGGAGGGAAGCATCCCTTGTGCATCAGCTCAGGAGAAGTTCATTGCACTCACAATCAATTTGACTGCAAAATTTAAATAATGGTTGTAGTAGGCACTCACATGTTTTGGTGGCAGCTTTAGCTGTCTCAGGTTGGGGTGTGATCACAGCCTGGTGTTCCCAGAACAGCTCTGTTCCTCACTTCCAACCTGCCAGGCCCCCTGAGGCAAAGTGGGGCTGCAGCACAGACAGACACATGGCTGCTCCTAAAATACATCTGCTCCTAAAAACACCCAGCAAGTTCTGAAGGCCAAAATATGGAACGTCTGAAGAGATTTTCACTTTCAAGTAGAGGGGTTGGTGTAAGATGAGTTATGAGCAGAAGAAGCATCAGACTTAAGGTCTTAATGAAAAGAAATTTTCAAGCGGAGGAATTTTTTAATTGTGGGGTTTTTTTTAATATTTATGGAAAGCATTTTATTTGCTTCAGATCTCCAGTAACAATCCCTGTCTGGAAAGGACTTTGTCACATGAAACACACCCTCTGAAGACTCTGGTTTGAAGTGAAGGTTCTGCAATCATTGTTTTGGTTATTAACTAATTACATTTATGAATCATCTCCTATTTTCTTTATTGTCATTATAAAGAAAGAGGGTGAGAATGTGGGATTTCTTGTGAAGCTCCACCAAGGGAACGTGCTCAGGTGGATGCTAACCTGGGACTCCTGCAAAACTCGCAATTATTAAATATGGATTTCTTGCCTCAGTCACTGGCAACAATTTCTTCACCTCAGTGGCCAGAAGGCATTAGGTCCAAGCTTGTGTCAGCTAAAACAATGCTGGTTACACTGCCTCTGCCAAAGCATTGTGAAACAGAACACACACAAAAAAGAACAAGATAAAGAAAAAATAAAATGGGGAAGCCCAAACCCACAGGTGATCAGAAGCACTTTCTCCTGACAAAGTTGACACAGTGGGAGAAGATGGATACAGCTGTGGTAATGCAGAAGAACTGAAAACAACGTAATGTTGAAGATAATAAAGTTCAGAGCATAGTTTGATATAATTACATGATCTTTAAGCTCCAACAGTGTGTGAAAAACAATCCTGGGTCAGAAATCCATTGTGTTACTGCAAACAGAATAAAAGCATATCTTCTGTCCTTTTAATCTGCATGGAGTGTTTTGCTGAAATGGACAGTTACAGCGCTTTACTCATTTCCAAAATTAATTATGTAAGCAGATTTTGTCCTAGACAATCAGAAAATAATTTCAAGTCAGGCTTCAGTAATTTAAACTGAAGTTAGCAATTATTTGATAATTTCATCCTTATCACCAAGATATCCGTATATGATTCATTTGCGCACTGAAAGAGTGACTCAGGCCAATGCAGACGAAGGCTCTGCTCGCACCCCAGAGCCACAGAACAGCCAGAGCAGGGCCCAGTGGGAAAGTGTATCTGTAAGTTCCCTGATAAGAATAAGCCACAGTGGCAAAAGAGCAGATTTGCTGATGAAAATCTGCACTAAACTGGAGGTTTCTTGTACCAGAGCTGTATTGCTCATGCCACTAAAACTTCAGAAATGCTGATTAAAAATTTAAGAAGCTGGTGGGGAGACTGGAATTGTCATCTGCTCTGGGTGGTTTGCATGCTCACGCACGCTTTTCTCCAAGGTGCAGCTGGAGCCCTTTTTGTTTTGTTTGCAAAATTGCATGTTAGCCAATTACTTATGCCACTACACATCCTTATTATGGAATGGGTAAACGATTTCTACCAAGCAACTCTTTGAGCTACTAAAAGTTTTTAAACTACTTTAAACTCTTAGTTATGTGGAAAAGCCTTATTTCAGGATAAATGGGAGGAGCAAGTAAGCATCAGTGTATGTATGGAGAAAGCTCCATGCAATAGGAGGTAGTAGACACTTCTGGAATGTAGGCATTGCTGGAGTGCTCAGACAGTAAGTGATGGGTGAATTATATTCTAGCTGTAACTGGAAGCTCTGATCTAGCAAACAGCTAGGAAAAACCAGCATTAAAAACTGAGTATGTAGCCCTAAGGGGGAGCTGAGAGACTAAATTCCGAGGTTATGGAATGTATTATACGGGCAAGCTGGGGAACTATTGATAGAAGAAGCCACTGCCACACGTGTTCCATTCTACAGAAAAGAAGTACACAGCACCTAAAAGGCAAATCATAATCTCCTCCTCCTAATGAAAGCAAACCAGTTCTATGTATTTGTCACAGGGATACCCACTTCTCAGTGGAGTGGAGTGGTCAAAACAGGATTTACAGCAGAGGTCATGGAGAACAACACCTTTGACTGCTAGAGACATGTTCTTGGAATTAATTAGAATGAGGTAATAGGAAAATTGCAGAACAATGTCAACCCTGTAAGAAAGGGAGAGATTAATCTGTATTAATTTAATTATAGTACCAGGTAAGAACAACCTTTTTATCTACCTTACCTCATCGAGACATCTTTCATACTGCTCTCTCTGATTTTCATTTTCCAGAGCCAGCGCTGAATTCTCTGCCTACAGTAAAATGGAATAAATAAGTAAATATGCAAATTAATCAAAGGATATCTTACACTACATGACAATTCATAAAAATTCTCAGGGCGCTCACTTACTGTACTTCGTCAAGATCCAAAATAAAATGCACCATACCATTTATTTTGTCACAGGTTGGTACTTCGAGTAAAACCAGAAGTGACATTCATTTATGAGATTATTCACACTGTGCATTACAATTTGGAACAATATCATAGCAGATATTCCATGTTTGTCCACAATCTCATCTTGTCAGGTGCAACAGAGTTGGCAATGAAACACCACAAAAGATATTGGCTTATCTTCTCTTCCTCTCCCTTTTCTGTTCAGAGTGAACTTGCTACCTGGAACCACTCAGACACAAACAGAGGCAGCCACTATCAGAGGGAAAAAAAAGCCAATCTTATGTAAACTTTTAACTGTGCAGCTCCTCACAAGCCTGGTTTCTGCAGTGGGGAACTCCAGGTGCACTGGTCATTCTACAGCTAATTGGTGAATTACACCCTTTACCTGAACCAGATCAATTTAATAGTCTTTACTTAGAAAAAAAATCCTATTATTTCAAGAGTGAGAGGTATTTTACTACATCTAAATGCAATCTTGCAGTCAGAAATTTTTTCTCTCATTTTAAATATGATAGTTTCCTGTACAGTACGGCCATTCATCTGTCTTTAATTTTCATTATGCTCACATTTTTGCATAGTGAAAACTTCAAAACAGCACAATCTGGTACGTAAGTCACAGTAAATCAAAGTATTTTTCTGAATATGTCTGTACTGACTGTAGGAATTCTTACAGTACTGGAAAAGGAAAATCTCTAAAGTGTGATGCAGTTTCATCAGAGCAAGTTTCAACTAGTCTTCTCTTAAAGACTGAGAAACTAACACAATATATATAAAAACCTATGAGTTAAAACTAGCTCTAGAAATCTCTCTGCCTCCCATGCATAACTTCACATCACATAACCGTAACAACACAATCAATACAATCACATAATTACAACTATTATGCAATTTACAGTACTTGCTTTACTTTAACCTTCCGTCAACCTATAAAACTTAAACAAATGTTGTTTCAAAGGAATTGTGGTTACACAAAACAACAGTCATAAATACAGTTAACATTTGTAGTTTTAGAGGAAAATTAATGTAATGTGCTGTACACAAAAATTCTGTGGAAAGATACACAGTTCCTCCATCCTTGTTAAGAAAAGTCAAAGATTCAACAAAATAAGAATCCCAAAATCTATTAAATTGATTCACTAATAAAACTTTCAAATTCAGCTGAATCATAAAAATAAGGCTAGGAAGCAAAATCAAACATACATTTTTATTCAGCATATTGAAAGACTAAAGAGTGAAAGCAGGGTAAGAAACAAGGGCATATAGAGTTTACTTATTTAAAAGTCTAAATAAGCAACTGTACAGAATCTGTGCTTTATCTCCAGGGTACAATTAAAGCCAGCAAAGGTGGTAAAATGCTCTGCATCATATTTTCACAATGTCACCTACGAATGGGTTCAACATATGGCTATAAAAAGTCTATGGGTGATCCTGCAGAGAGCACTGTGAGATGAGGCAGCAAAAAGTGTAAATGCAGAAGTACCAAAGTAGAAGCAGAAGCTGCAAAAGCAAAAGCAGCAGTAAGAAATCAGAAGCTGGAGGGTAAATATTCCCCCAGACTGAAGAGGCCATCATACACAGTTCTGTTTGCTTTCACAGACACATTCTTGTAAATTGATTGACAAAATGAAGAGATGTTTGTTACATAAAAATGTATTTCTGAGTTAAAAGATTTTCAGATGTTTTCTCTATGAATACCCCCTAAAATGCCATCCAAAAAAAATTCTTACTGTTTTGAATCATTAAAGGATTAGTCTGCACAGACTTTCACTCACACATGTTGATATACCTACAGATTTAGTTTTTAATTTTCATTTTCATTAACATAAAAATATATTGTATGATTTTATCCTAAAATAGTTTGAGCAGACTGCTCCCACACAGAAATGTGTAAAAGAACTACAAAACACACTTGTGCAATATGAAATACACAGAGAGCTCCCCATGCTTCTCTTACTCCATATTTCGGAATGCTTTAAATGGAATGCTAAATCTTGGATCTGCTCACCGAATCTCTGATTTCAGTGAGCTATTACTCTACAAATAGGCTACCTAAATTACGAAATCTAAACTTGACAGCATTATAAATAAATGCTACATTTCACCTCTTATCAAGCCACAATGGAAACATCTGTATAATAAAATCTATTCTCACATCACTGGCTTTAAAATTGTAGTGAAAGGATGTAACGCAGTCAATGTTAGCTTGACTTTTGTGCTTCTTGATTGCTGAGCAAATCATGACTATTTATTTGGCATTTTTGTAATGAGGACTAGACTAGAAGGGAACACTTGACTGACTTTGCTTAAGAATCTGTGCCAGTTCCCACAACATGGGAAAACCAGTACTTGATATACTAAATCACTCTATATTGCAACTGAATACTTGATAATAATCCTCATTCCCCAAAAAGTACTCATTTGGAAAATTTGTAATAGCATTTACGCTCTCAAAACCCTGCCTCCTAATCCAAACCTTCATTTATTTAACAGAAATCACTGGGTTTTGATGTTATTGTAAGGCTGCTCAATTTTTGCTCAGAAGGATCTGGTATATTGTATATTCCGGGCATCCTTTGCCAGTTAAGCAAAGTACATCTCCTTGAAGGAAGCTATTCAATTTATTTCCATTTTTATTTTCAGGCCACACTTGGAGAAGGCTAAGCTGCAGTAAGAAGTCCCCCTCACTTCTCACAGCTTGAAAGCTATTGCACACGTGGAGGCACCCAGGGGCAGTGACAGCACTGACCCCAGTGCAAGCACTAATCCCATCCACAACCTGGCAGGGGACGATGCAGGGAAAATCGAGCTTGCTGAGAACAGGCAACTGAGAGCACTGGGAACAGTTCTTAGATATCCACTGATTTCTGTAGGGGATTCTAGTTCTAGGCACAGCTGTCCTCTAGGAATTTCTGTACATTTTATGTTACACACAGAAATGAGCAATCATCCTCTGTCCCTCAGCCCTGCTAACAGTGAAGGTGATGCAGCCCAGCACAGCCAGCAGAGCCGGAACGCTCAGCGCCTGCCACCAGCACCTCAGGCACACACGGCGTTCCTTGGGGGGACAGCTCTCAGAGTACAGCACCAGCCAGCCAGCCAAAAGCAACTGTGGCATAACTCACCACTCAGTGAAACAGCATTACATGTTGCTTTTGGATCATTACGGATTCAAGGATCCTAAAATGTCCAAACAGACGGTCCTTCCCAATTCCGATTTGGGAGAAAGTGTTTTGCACGAGAGTCTCTCCGAACGCTGGAAAATTTAATTATTTCAATCATGACTGGGATAATGCTAAGCAGCCTCCAACTTCCTGAATTAGAGACAACATGGTTCTAAATTGTGAGATTGAGTTTAAGGATAATCCATTTGAAAGGTAAAACTTCAGACTACTTTAACAAAACAGAGGGTGCCTTGTATGGATACCACTGCTAACATATAGTCATTATCACAGACTTTGTCAGCTGATTTTATTTCCTTCCTCGGGATGAAAAACATAGCTCTAGGAATGCTAAAAATTCTTTGGGTCAACTAATAACTTTCTGTCTCTTCCACAGATGTTGAAGAAGAGTCTGTTTTCTCCTGCAGTGAAGCTGTTTGCATGGTTTCAAAGTTAGTAAAAGCCTACACACTTGATGCTTCAACAGAAAATTTAACAACCACAATGAAATTAATTAAAACATTGAATTTCCTACTAGAATGCATGAACAAAAGAGAAGCACAAATAAAAGAGAATAATGTAGAAGGTAGTTTTCCTTACTCAACCACTGCACAGTTGAGACAAAACAAAAGGATGTGAGGAGGAAGAGAGATGAAAGCAGGGAGCATCATGCATTTTGCACTACAGGAAGAGGAGATCGTAGAATCACAGAATGGTTTGGATCAGAAAGGACCTTTAAAGATCACCTAGTCATGGGCAGGAGATGGGGTCTAAAGGTTGTACATCTAGTTAGCAGCTCAGCGTGCTCTCAAGGTATCATCAATAAAGGTCAAGAGGAACAAAGTTATGACAGTGAACTTTAAAATCCCTGACAGAATGCTGCACCACGGTTACCATGTGCACTTCTTTGTTATTCATACTAACCCGTTTGTCCATTTATAGAAAGCTTTATTGATTTACACAGACACTCATTTGTCATGCCCACTGCAGTGTATTAAGAGCTGTCCAAGCACTTCAAATGTACTCAGCAATTTTTTCCTGCTTTCAGCCTCTGATTTCGTATAGTTTTGTGGTCACAGCTTCCTACAGCACGAGAGGTCAAACCGTGCTGTTGACAAAGTAAAAAGTGGTTTTTTCCTTGTGTCCTTAAAGCATTTTTGGTAAGCAGCTGTTCTAGCACGAGTTTAACACTTGAACCACCTCTGTGTCTTTGGTCACAGGGAACTTTTTGCATTATTCCGTGCCTGTTGCACAGAAAATTTGTCCTTTCAAAGATGAATCCAACAAATTGTCAGAGAAAAGTTTAGCACCATTCTTATGCTGGTCAGAAGTACTGAAAATTACATTTGTGCTTTTAAATCAATGCAATTGTAGCAACAAAAGCCTTAATTTAATTCTACCACTATAACAGCATTTCCACTGGCCACTTTCCAGTGCCTTTTATATTGCTATAGACAGCTCTTTGCTAGGAGTAAAATGGTAACTTTTTGGCATCTCAAGGCCACCTGTCTACATTTGGATGTTTCCACATTGTCCTTTACACTTTTCCCACGACAGATCAACACTGGGGCAACCTTGGAGCATCTCCCTGCTGAACAGCTCTGCTTCCTGGCTCCACATCCCCAGGACACTGAGACTGGGGAGTGCCAGCTACTGATGAAATAAGCAGTAAATTTAGTGGAATAATACTTAAGAAAAGTGCATTTTTTTTCAAATGTCCTAGTCTTAACTATTTCTTCTTGATCATGGAGATGGGAGAAAAAAAACAACCACCAAAAAGAGTAAATTAGTGATATGATGACAGCCAGGCTTCTCACCCTTGCTTCAAAACACTTAGCCTTCTCAGTTGCATCATTTTCTGTTTTATTTTTTAATGGCCTATTATATTTAACCTCACTTAAAACATGTGACATATTTTATCTGAAATACTCAGCCACTGTAATAAATATGTGATGTTAAATAATAAAGCACAGAACCTTACAACTGTCAATTACAATTCTGTCTATAAAAAGGTCACATTAAACCTTACAGGGCAGCACTGGTGGGGATCACTCCTGCAATTCACAACTTCAACAATATTTTTTTAAATTCTTTACCGCTACAAAACTATATTAAATCTCCAAAGCAGTCTATCTCCCAGGCCATGCTATGCTATAGCTGTGCTACCCATGGGTTTGCAGACTCATAGAAAGCAGTACAACCTTCTAATGTACGCTAGGAATTAGAAGATTATTCAACATCACAAAAGTAACCACTGAAGGTTACAAAAAACCCCCTTGGGTTTAAATGTTGCTAACAAAAAGCAGCCCAAAGTCTGTGCAGCTGCATATGATGCTTCACCAGTTATTGATGAGCAGATTCATGTATTTAAACATGAATTTACAGCAGAAATTATGTAACAGCTTTAAAATTTGTGCCGATTTCATGCTGTCAGAGATCGGAACCCAGAACTTGCTCATTGATCTGCATATTTTCAGCAGACTGCAGGGAGAGACTCCCACCCAGGGTCCTGGACAGGGCTCTTCACCACGGAGAGCTTTTCCTCTCTGCTGAGCGTTTCCCAGCTCACACAAGAAGAAACAATGGGTGTCCGACCTAAATGATGAAGGCTTCCTTTAGAAAGAAGGGTATAACCAGAATCTAATCCTTCAAATCTACTTATATAGAATAAATGTACAAACTCCAGGAGTTGAATCAAACAAACCAAACCCAAATGAGATTCATACACTGCTGATAAGACTGCGTCCTGATAATGATTAAAGTAAACCTCATATTCCTGGGAACCCCTCTGTGAAATGCCTTTACTTTTTATTTATTTATTTATTTATTTATTTTTCAGAAGTTGGAGCTGGAAATTTTCAACTAATTCAAGAACGGCAAAATTCATCTTTTTTTTTAAATTTTGTTTAACTCTAAAGTAGTTAAGAATGACAAGACTTTAAAACCTTTAATATTTTCCCATCTGACACCACAGAAATGTTTGGAGTTGACATTTTAAAGAGAAGGTTAGGAATAGATCTAGGAAAACAGAATGCATTATAAGCACAGGCTTATCTTCAAGCAAATAAATACCTAGGCTACCAACAGATATATCAATAATGGTGTTACATGTTTACCTGCATGCAAATTGTAGAAAACAGCAAATTCCACCAGTATTTATAGAGATAATAACAGACTTACAACATATCCACTGGTAAAGCACTGTCAGTACAGGCCTTTGTACAAATAGGTTGAAATTGGGAAGGATGTTTGGGTTTTTTTCCCAAAAATTCTTTGAAATTACCACATGTAAAACATTTTTTGAGGACAAGCAGTAACAGAAATCTGGTAAGAAGAAATAGGCAGCAAACAACTGTATTTGCTAAAGACACGGTCTATATAACACATATACACTTGTTAAAGCATAGAAGTACAAGCACGGAGAGCCAAAAGTCCCACTAATACTCTCATTCCATTCTTTTTTCCCCCTCTCTTGTTTTAAGTAATTTGTTCCCTTATGGAATTGCTCTGGAAGAACAACTGGAAGAGCATTTCACTCTGACAGACTTACTGTGCTTCCCCATGTAATGTTAACAGGCAGTTATTTCTTCTATCGAAGCACTAAAAATCCCTGGTCCGTGAAAAAAGGTATGAGACCCTGAAATTTTAAGTGAAACTAAGATTCCTATGATTAACATAGGCAGATAAAAGCAAGTGGTGTGGACCTGATTAATCTGAAATGGCATTTTGTGTTTGATATCAACTGGTGTGTGACACATACCAAAGCATCTTTGCATTGCAAACTCTTACAGGGGCCATTCACATCAGATTTGGTCAGTTGCATTTCTTTCAATTCTTCTTCCAAAGGAAAATTCTAACTCTTTGAAACAGCAATTATGTGAAATTAGTTTGAAAACCATTGTCTATCTGTAAACCCAGTGCTGAAGCTCAATAAAAAAATTACAGTGCAGTCATTTTCAAAAAAAATACTTGTTTTGCTTTCAAAGGAAAGATTTTGGAGAAGACTTTTATCAAATTTATGAGTGACATTGAAACCAATAACTAAATTTTGGCCTTGAATCATTCTGAAATGACTCATATGGCAATCACTTTTTTTAAAACTTAAAAAAAGGGGGGTTTGCTTTTTAAATTCCGATCTTGAGAAAAACTCATATATTTTAGGAGAGTTTTTCAAGCAATAAGAAAGGCCACTTCAGAATTTACTGTCAATGAGTTATCCTTGAAAGCTGTGCAATTTTGACCATGAGCTTACTGACACTGTGACAGTTTTGTGCTTGCTGTGATTCCATTATCCACACCCGAGTAGCACACTCAGCTTCAAGGTTCATCTAACGTGGAGGTTGAAAAGAATAGGGCATTTCAGATCTGTGTATGAAAATTAATCTTTGGGTGACTTTATTTCAGCAGAAACCACTTGTTATTTTTCCACACCTGTCTAGCTGAGATGTTCGGAGCGAATACTGGTACCGGGAAGTGGATATGGAAAAAAAAGATCAAGGGACAAACTGTCTCTACAGGACACACCTCGATATCTAAGCATAGGAATAAGTCACACAGGCCTTCAGCTCACTTTCTGCAAAAGCTGAAATTCAAGAATTTAGATAATCCTTTTAGCAAATTTAATTTACGTTTTCAAATTTTGGCAGATCACACCGAACTATTAAACATAGGAATAGAACATAATTTTAGAATCTGACTCATTTTAAAAGCAGTGACTTGTTTTTCTTTAAAAACTAATGTAAATTAAAAATTATAGTCAATGGAATTATGTAGAAAACCTTGAAGTTAAGTATCAGGAAGACAAGGATTACATAAAGTATATTCAGGTTTGGGTTTTTTTAATTCTATCTATCAAGAGCAGCTCTTCTCTAAGAAGAGAAGCTCTAAGAGAGCTCTCTCTCTCTCTGTCTCTTCCCTAAAGTAGCTCTTATATGTTTTTTCCTAATAACATTGGAATGAAAATAAAATATAATTTCACAGGTCAGTGCAAAAAAATGGCTTTAATGCTGTAACTAGTGCTTTTAGGCTGCTCAATGCACCTTAACCGAATGGCTACTATTAAATTATAGTAAACAGTAAAAATTTGGAGCTCAATTTGGCACTGTCTTCAAGGAACACCAACACCAACCTCCTCTCCACTCACCCATTCCACTCCCCCAGGGAAATTAAGCAGCTGAGTGTGCTCATGGGGGCTGATGACACAAAGAAAGTATTCAGAGCATTACTGCTTTCCTGCTTTTTTCACCCACATGTCATTTAATGTATAATCTACAACACAAATGTATCCCATATCCAATTATTTTGTATCTCACTGGAAGGTAAAACAACAGATGTTTTGCTCTGACTTCGGAGAAAGTGGATGCTGAATATTTATCAAGAAATATTTTTTCCTAATTATTTATCCTAAGTTTCTTCGTTTAGTTCAAACAAAAATAATTATGAAATAAAATGATTTAAACTGACAGTCTGGAAAACACTGATTCCATATGCTTAAATGTCACATTCACTGGCTGGGTGATGGGAAACTCACATCAGTTCTCTGCTATCCAAGTCAGAAAATCTTTTTTTTTCTTCTCCAAAGAAACATGTATGACATTTTTTTTGAAACGGAAAAAAAAATATACAACTGGTTTTCCATTTAAAAAATGTCCCTTGAGCTTATTTGTATTTGAATTCTGAGAAAAAGAATGACTTTTCTCCACTATACTATGCAATAGATTTAAACTATTACGTGATGATATAATTGATACTTTCACAAAATACTTTTAAACATAATAAAATACAAAACATATTATTTTCTTCCTCCTATGCTGAATCATTTTACTCTGTGCCTTTAAACACTTCAAGCTAAAAGCTTTCCACCACAATAAGCTATTAACGTCGACTGTTTCACAGCTCACAACATAAATTTATAACAAGTTCTTCCGTTTTAACTACATGGGAGCACTGAGTTATTTCTGAAGGCAATGTTTCCTGCAATTCCAGCCTCTTCATCAGAAGTCACCCATAAGTCAACCGCCCCAGGTATTTCAAAATGAACTTCCCTTGATGGCTTCAGTCATTCCCGTCCCTCCCAGCGCAGGAGCCGTGAAGCCGAGCGGAGCAGGACAGGTATTGGTGCTGTGCTGCAGAGAGCATCAAATGCCACGTAACAGGCAGCAATTGTTTTGTAGCCAGTAGCCAGCTCCTAAGAACTGAATCACAAAATTACTGCTCATTTCTTGCTAACCGAAATGAAACTCTATTTGCAAACATCACCTTGTTTCTCCTGAGAGCTCTGGACGTTTTTCTCTTTTGTTCTCACAGGCACAGCGAGGATCAGGCAATGCCCCTCGCTCCACACAACACCACATTGGTTTCCGCACTGACATTCATCAAATTGAAAGTTCTGGCTCATTTATTTTTTAATCTTTTAGGGTGGAATAGTGCATTTGCAGAGTATTGCATTTGGCCCAGGAGAACAACACCACAGACCTCAAACTCTGTCTTTTAAAAGATTCAACAGATTGCAGTTTTGTCTGTTTTTTCTGCCCTGTGCAGGCTGTGCTCGCTTAGAGGAGATGGATGCAAAGGGATGAGGATCCCTTGGACACTGTCTGATGTGGCAGCACCTGGCTGTGATCCTGACGAGTGATGTGAAATGTCTCCTGTTGCGCTGGCTGACATCGGGCCCATCTACACATCCAAGCCACATCTGGCCTTGTGGCTTGGATGAGCAGTGAGTGCCCTGATCTCACCGTGGTGTGCCCTCGGATCCAACGGATTGGGCTTCTCTTACATGAAATGGGAAGAGGAACTCCCATCTCCAGCTGCTGCTGGGCTCACCTGGAGCTCAGCCAAAGTGGCCTCCCAAAAATGTACACAGCACAACAGCTTGGTGCTAAGGATCTGCTCCTGCTACAATGCTGCAGTGCTCCCCAGGCAGACACACAATTATAACAGGATATCTTCCCAAATTAATAGGGAAGCCCTAAGAAAGTCAACTGCCAGGACAAAAATGTATTCTATAATACCAAAGTAAAAGAGAGGCCTGTTGGGAAGACTTTTTCCTGCACACAGAGATGTGCCAGAGGTGTTTTTCTACTTGGATATTTTTATAGCTTTGTACATTATGAAAATAGAAAATACAAATTTGTACAGAAACATATACATGGAAAGTAAATTCTATTGTAATTATATATTACTAAGTGCCACTGTGCTATATGAAACACTTCCTCAATTATTTACTTAACCTTGCTCAGATTTTGTTCTTTGCACTTACATTTGTTGACAGACTATGTCCTAGGAGGTCCAAAAAAAGCCTTAGACTACAACTTTGGGAGAACGTAGCAAACTAGAAGTTCTTAAAAAACCAAGGTTTGGCTGGCAATAACAGTCTCATATGGCACATACTGTAAGTCAAAGTTGATGGGATTCAGCGGTGCCTCAGTAAGAAGCTCAGGCGTGAAAAGCACAGCAGCAGCAGCAGCAGCCCAATGGCCCAGCCCTGATCTGCAGCATGAGCCAAATCCTCATCACACGTAAGTCAACACAGCTCAAGTGCAGCCACTGGAACTGCACCCACCATCACATGTCCAAATCTGATAGCAAATACAATAACAGTAGTATCAAAAATGAGGAAAGGTTGCTGTTATCTTATCCCAAGCTCCTGTGCAAGAGCAGGATCAGTGATTAATCAATTGGCCTAAAGGGAAAATGCAGAGAAAAGAACAAAAATAAATCGATGTATGAAATACTATGCAATGTCACACATACCTGGAATTGATCACATTACTGCTCTGTCAGTTTGGCCTGCAATTGGGAAATATTCCTGCCTGGCAGATGTCACTAGCAAGGCAAATCACTTGCTCAAAACCACAAGCAGTTCTCATCTCTTATTTCTATTCAATGTCTGCGAAAAATACAGGTTTTTGCTAATACTAGCAAAGTCCTTTTCTACAATGAACTAAGAATACCTATTTTTACTCATCCAATTGGATAAAATTTTGAATAGTTACTCTGAGGTCACTGCAAAGGGCAAAATATTTGAGATGGAAGTATAAAGACAACCAGCACTGGAATGGACAAAACCCCATATTGTGCCACAGCAAGAGGAGCCAAGAGGAAGACGTGAACTGTTTCCTTTAAAATGAAGTTATGTCAACACTATCTGCAAAGATCTGCTAAAGCTGGCTCAGGCTGCTCACGCATTGTTCTACTGGGGCCAATACCCTGGTTTTCAAGAAGAGCTAATTAGCTCAGAGGAAAGCTATTCCATGCAGCTACACTGCTTCTGCTACCTAAACTACCTTGCATGGCAGGGCATTATATAAAAAGACTAGGCTGTTTATAAAGCTTATAACAGAGCCTTTTTCTCTGTTTCACACCTCCTACCTTAATTAAATCAAATTTATGCATGTATGTGTGTAACAGTAATCTCTGCATGGCACTGAGGAAATGCTCCAATGTCTAACAAAATCCTTTTTCTGATAATACAGATCAGACCTAAGGTTACAGAGAGAAAGCTCATTGTTTATTTAGAAGAGGAATATTACAGTGGTCATTATTGGTAACAGCAGCTAAAGTATAATGACAGCAAATGCAATATAGGACTGAAGGAAATTATCAAGGAGGATGCAACAGGCTTTTCTCTGATACATGTCAAAGGTCTAAATAAGCAAACTCCATAATGCTCAAAAGATGAAAAAGGAGGAGCTCTTGGAGGCAAGTCAGAAGAAACTTCAGCTGCTTCAGCCACATGACCTCTTCACTGAAGAGACTCAACTCATTTCCAGCTTACCATTAACTTTTAAGAGAAATGCTAACCAAGTATTTCAGCAGGAAAGACGCAATACAAGAAAATATTGTAATTTCTATTTAAACACACAGCAGTCTCACATAAAGCACAATCCTCACACTCATTTCTCAGCTGATCTGAAATTGTTGCTGCACTAAAATTACAGAGGATTTAGTCTAGCCAAGCAACCAATGTGTAAGTACTTCTCAGAGTTTAACAAAAAGCTGAATGAAAAACTCAGGTCTTACTTGCTTCCTCTATTTAAAAGATCTTTTTCCTGAAGAACTTAAACATTAAGACCCAGAGCACTTAAAATCAGAAGGATTTTTCTGGAGGAACAGACCATTTGACTGAAGACAAGAAGGAAACTTGCAGGCTTATTAAAGGGAAACAGCTGTAATTACCCATTGGGCACTTGTCTTCTCCTAAGTAATTTCCAAGTCTTGACCCTGTCTGAGTACACACTACCCTGAAGAGGAATAGGAAAATCCATGAATCACAAAGATGAACGAGCACTGCCACCACATACGATGGAAGGCCAGCAGGGATCACAGGTATTCCTGTGGGAAGGGAAGAAACTCTGCCCTCTAGATGGCATTATGTGCCTGTATATCCCAGATGGAATGGTGAGCCCTGCCAGGCAACGTAACCAGGTCTCCACCTGCACAGGGAACATGGGCCCAGAGGTGAGGAAGGTGAGCTCTTGGTCTGTGTGGGAAGGCGAGAGCTGCACACGCTGAAGGGCATGGCAGGGGCTGTCCTGGGCAGAGAGCTGCTTTAGCTGTCCCACGTGGGAAGCAGAGGAACGGTGCTCAGCCTGACATGAAAAAGAATGGAGGGTCTGACCCCATAAAGGGAAAGGCAACTGAACAGGAAGGAATGGGCAATATGTGAAAAAGTATAATTTAAAAAAAACCAACACCAAAACCCAAACAAAAACAGAGAAAAAACCACTGTCCTTATGAATAAACAAAGCTCTCCTTCTTGGCATTTAATAGCATCTGAAACAGGCAAATGTATATTAAAATTGCATGCAGTATACATGTCCACACACATGATGTTATATTGTATCCATGTATAGCTGTATTGACTATACACTGAATTTAATTCTTACTTGGTGAGTAATCAAGTATCTACAGAACATCAGCAAAAATCAGTTTCACGCATAATGGACTGAAGTCAGACTATTCCACATTTGATTTATCTATCCTCTCTATATATTTATAACTAATCTTAAAATCGGGGCTTGTCACCATGACAGATTAATCTGACTTAAAAATAATCTTTGAGTATTTTCTGCTGTGGACTATCAAATTAGCTGCATAATAAAGCCAGTGAATATCGAATTTCAGGAGCATGTTAATCATAAAGATTTCACATGTGTAGTTAAGCATTTCCCAACAGAGAAGGCAACACTTACAGGGTAGAATTCAGCACAGTGCCCGTAATTCTAGTGTATGAGTGTAAGTATACCTGCCCAGAATCCCTGCTATAATCTCCAATGCTGTATTCTACAACATGAACAAAAAAGCAATCACTGCCAAATTAAGAAAAAGTGAACAACTGCACAGACCTCATTACTGTTTAAGCATTTTCAAGGTCAATAAAGAGAAATTAAAAGAGAAATCATTTTACTATGTAAGAGTTGCAAGGGATTCAGCTCTAACAGCTGAGGTAAATTAATTGGGATTCCCTAAGCAGCCAGCAGAGAATGTCCACAGAATACTGGGATTTTTAAAATAATGTTAGTTTGAAATGAACTGCAGCTTTTATTTAGTTTATGAACTGTAGAACTGTCATCACTGTCAGCCAAATTGCATGCATTAGTATGTAAATTAAAAATATAGGGCGTGATTCTAAAATCTCTGTCACATAGAACCTTTCCTCTGAAACAAGTGCCACTGTGAGTAATGAGCGGGCTCACAGAAAGGGCTTGTGGAGGGCCAGGCCCAGAGTGCACAGCTGAGAGAAACTTAAAAAAACTACTGAGTCTCCCTCTCTGCAATGATAGATGTGTTGGGATAAACACAGCCACCTAGATCTATAACACAGTGTTGGAAAATCTCATCCCGTTCAGCAGGGAGAGTGAATTTTCAATTGTACCACAGGCCTGATTGCTAAAAAAGGTAACTTACATTAACTGCCGATTATCTGCAAGAAAGCACTACACAGGGAAAGAGGGGCACTGAAAAACTGTCATTAGATTATAAAAGGCAGACAGAAATAGCAGATTCCTTCACTGCAACCTAGCAAGGGCTGTGTGCAGAATACAGTTAACATTCATTTCAATAGAGAAAATCTGACAGGTTTAATAAAACCGAGATGATTTTCCTTGACTTCTGTGACTCACCTTTTCTTCACAGACTACACCTATTCCTCAGACCTTCTGCCACCAAATCATTATTCTTGTAGCCACGTTCAATACTTTGAACTATTTAAAGTCTGCTCGCTATGTCAGCCAAGTTAGCATCACAGAGCTTTCTCTGGGGCACATAGCTGTAAGAAAGGAGCCATTGGACTGGAACTTGGAATATCACAGATATTCCTGCTTTTACAAGGAATACATGTAATTCCATTCGGCTGTAGTAAAATGAACATCAAATACTTATCTATGTTCTCACTTGTTTTGGTAAAAATTCCAGATCTCAATATAATGTCTTGTCTCTATAATTTTTACAACTCCATGCACCTAAATTTAGGAAAAAAAATCAACATTATAGATGAACGAAAGGATATTCTAAACAATACCCTGACTAAAATATTAATGTGCAGTTAAAAAATGCGTCTAAAAAATTTTCTCCCACCTGAAAGGTGTTGGATTCACTGCCCTGGAAAAGGACAATTTATATCATTCTACCTTGAGAAGGAACAAATCAGGAACAGCATAAGTTACTCACTCTGCCTTTCCAACGTGCCTTGTACCTCACTTGTATACACTGATGTGTGTGATGAGAACTGGAATATCTGAAGCTAGAAAGTGAGTAACTTTCCTCAAAACCTGTTTACTGCATGAGCAGGCTAAAGGAGAAAAATTCTGATATGCAGCAAAATTCCGTTTCTACAAGTAGTTGATGGGGTATGACACAATGACACGTTTAAAACTATTAAATGCCATTTTAAGATGGAACAGGAATAATAATTGAAGTATACTCTGTTGAGCATTTGGCTGAATTAGCAAATTTCAACAGATTACTGCTGTAGTAGAAAACAGAGCTGAGCTGGAAGCTTTTACCTTTTCAACATGTGCCAGAATCTCAGAAGCTCTGCATGTTGTGACCCAAAACATTTAACTTCTGAACCACTGCCATGGTGCGTCACAGTGGATGCAATTCGATATTCTTCTATCTTCCCTCAGACTTAGTCAGAGAAGAAAACAATGCCATTTGTTACTCAGACTAAAATTCCCAGGAGGCACCATGGTTGATTTTAGAAAGCATTTTAAGCTTTCATTGAACTGAATAGTGAGAAAAATGCAGATATGCATGGCCTTCTCCATAACTCTTGCACCAGTCATGGAGACAATGACCTAATACACAGTTATTTATATTAAGGCATTCTCCCATTTCAGGAGATGGAACTGTTTGGTGGAACAGTGGATCAGCAGTCTGCCTCTAATGACAGCAGCAAATGGTTACAGAGTAAATCTGAACAGCTCTTCTTACATCCAGTGGGCAGAGCTATTTTCAACACCCCTGTTGTAAATTCATATCCCTACTAGATCATCTTGAGTTTTCCATGCCAAAAAAGAAATTGCCACGAATTTCAAGTGGCTTAGGGAAAAAAATGTAAAAGGAGAGAGAAAAATAGAAAGATCAATATTTTACATGTCTGCAAGAAATAAGTCCTCTTCTCTTAAATACTCACCACATACTAACTGAATTGAACTGTCTGCCCAGAAGAGCCTCTTATTAGTCTTCATCTATATTATTTCCATTAACATTCCAACCAATAAGGTGCACTGACCACTGAAAGCTCTTCAGACTCTATGGAGCTTCACACCCTCGTGGGACAGCTGGAGAAGCCACAGTGGAAGATGTGAAGTGCAGGAGGGCATGAGCTGGCAGGAGGAGGGGCACAAACATCTGGGAAGGATGTGCTTTTGAAGAGTTCAGCACGAGCAGGTGAGGACAGACAGCAAGAAGAAAGCATCCCAGGGCATAAAGCCATGAGACTTGCTTCCCAGAGATTAGGACCAACTGAGCCACTGAGTACCTACACTAGACAAGTTCAAGCATCAACAAATTACAGAAAACATTCAGCTTGATAGTACTTGTTCGATTTTCATTTAAAATTTACTCAGTTATTGGACAGCTAAAACAGTTTGCCAACATTGTCATCTGGAAAGAGCTGGAATAAACTGGGCTGGTTTTGAAACCAGTGGTGCAATTCAGTGCTGATTCATTATCAGCTACTCTGTAAGTCTGGAAATAAGAATTTCCCTGCCTCATTGTCTGATCCCTCACTATAAAAAACAAAAGAGCTCTTAGGCACTGTTCAGAAAACTAATTATAAAAGTCTCCTACTGAAAAGATTTAAAAGTAAAATAATCCAATAATTAGAATTAAGTAAGTTGGCCCTTGGTGACAAATCAGCATAATGAATCTAGTTACATGGATGGCCAAGACATTGGACTAAGAAGAGGCTTCTGGCTGAATCAGATTAAACACATTGCCTGAAACAAGACTGGTTGCTACAAAATTTTTAGAATGTTGCTGCAAAATATTTAAAGGTTTCATGATTTTTATATGCCTCTAAATCAAGTGATTAAAATTTCCTATACACCAGTGAATCAGCTGACTTTCAATAAACAAGAAGTCTTTCCTCACACATATTTTCAGAAACTTGGGCTCTTTGCCCCTACATATGGTCTATTTCTTTCCATGGAAAAGAAAATAATTTTTAGTTTTCTTACCATTTTACATTGCAGTACATGGAAAATAAGAAGGAAAAAAAAAAAAAAAAGGGAAAATAAAGAGTAAAATAAAAACCACCAGCATCCCACTCAAAGTTATCTTCTCAATCCACTCAGAGGAATTGCGTACCCTTCTCATTATTTCTTTTTTATAGTTCATAGTTCATTGCTATCATGTCTTTCTTCCTCTGCAGGATAGTAAAAACATAATATCGGAAATACTTGATATACTTCCTCATTTGTTTAATGGTGATAATACAAGGGAAATTACCCCTCTAATATATTTGAACATTTAGCTTATTATCCTGAGTGAGCTTTCTCCCAAAGCTCAATTTATTAAAACAAAACATATCTTTCTATGATGAACTGCAAAGGGTAAGAGGGCAAAATCCTTTAATTAAAATTAGAGTGGTTTCACGACTCTGCCCCAGCAGATCTTGCTTCTACTGCAGCTTAGTTTACTGAAACTTTCATTGAGTCTCACTCACCCGCAAGCAATGAGATTTTCACACATGAATTAGGCTTTTCATTTGATAACTTCAAGGTTACAATCTAATGCTACCCCAGTGGTTTGCTGTTTGGTGAAAAATGCAAGGTTGGGAGCAGCCCTCACTCAGTATTTTAGAGGCCAATAGAACTCGTGCCCATTGCAGAGGGAGATGGGGACATTCAGCAAAACAGGGGAACCACTTCTTTGCTGGCAATGTTTATTTTAATTTGAATGTAAATACTGTGGTTTTAACAAGGTGTTAGTCGTGCACTGTCCCAGGCTGTGGTGGGTAAATCATCTCTTCTGATTACAGATGTGCTACCAAGGCACAAATAGATCAGACTGTCGAGGATGTAGCAAATCTGCAGCTTAGATGGGAACTGAATCCATTCTTTCTGACTCTTCATCCAGTATCTACTCACACTCCCCTTTCCTCTTGAGGAGTTGGGAGGACATGAAGTGTGTGAAAGGACATAACACCATCCACAAAATTTGTGCATCTCACAGAATCCCTTTCTTCCTGTCAAAGCAAAGCATTCTCCAATACAACCCGCATTAGGTACTCCCTGGTCACTTAGTTTGGAGCAATCCCAGTNTTGTGCATCTCACAGAATCCCTTTTTTCCTGTCAAAGCAAAGCATTGTCCAATACAACCCACTTAGTTTGGAGCAATCCCAGCCCCTTTTGTCATGACCAACCAACAGCAAATACTTTCTAAGAAAGTTGCACTACTGCAGCTGCAAAGGAGGAAGTGCAAAAGAGCTGGAATGTTTCATAGAGTCAGACACAGTTAATTCATACTGAATTATCCTCGCTGCATAAATGTCTGTGCAAATGACAGACTTTAATAAGCCTTCAAAGCTGACACAGTAGTTATCACTGATTAAATTTTTAAAATCAAAGTAACTATAGCTTTTACAGACATGTTTAGATTAAGACTGACATTAATGCTGTATATCAGTTTAAATCACTTGCAATTATGCAGGTGCTCGGGCAGCCTGTATTTCAGTCATTTGAGGCTAAATTGGGGCAGAGAACCCATAGCTCCATGTTGGGTAACAAAGCCCTGGGACAGTCTTAAGGCCTTTACAGACAAAGTTTTTCTAATATAGAATATTCTTAAAGCTTTCCTCTGTGGACTGTAAATGTGTAAATTGTTCTTGCTGGGAAAAAGAAATTAGTAGACAATCTTGAAATGAAAATCCATATGACACCTAACATACCCAGGAGAGCAAATTAAAGTTTTGTGAAAAATCTCCAACTTACATGTATATGACTTCAGAAATATAACATTATTGTTTTACTGTAATTGTGAAAATTGTGAAAAAGTCTGGAATTGCTGTTTGGGGGTTGATGCCTGTTCAGAATAAATTATACTTTTTGTACATTTCTGGATACAATTGAAAAAAAAAATTACAATTCTTCTGGTGATGAAAGCAGAATTTAAAAAAAGGAAATTCCACCATGGATTTCATATGTTATTCACCATACTTCATTAATATTTCAGTTTTTCCATCTCTCCAAATACACAGAGAAGTTATCAGAGAATGTTTTTTTTCTTTGTAAGAGTTAGAAGGCATTTGATCACAACTGCTGAAGTAAATTAAATGGCATTTCAAGAGCAGCCAACTAAAAACGCTGAAGGCACAAAGGAGTTTTGATATCCAGGAAATCACAATTAATTTCAACTATGTAAACGGGATACAAGATGGTATGAACCATTTTTTATTTGTCATCTGTTTCATTTGATTAGAAACATATGGTATTTATCAGTCAGTAGAGTGGAAATAGAATTTGCTGTAAATGATAAAGGATGTAAAAAAAATTAGGCAAAAGGAGCAATGGGAGAATATGTATAGATACATCTTATCAAAGTATATGATAGCTTTCACTTGGGCTGACTACAAAGATACTTTTTATACTGATTTGTAATGTTCAGTGAGAAAATTTCTGGGATAAACAGAAGCTAATAAAACATTAAGGTATTACAGAAATGTATTTGGCAATACAATTGATAGCAAAAAAAAAAGAGAAATGGTAAATAGAACTCCCGTGGTATGGAAGCTATTTAAAGAAAGTTTGCAGTGAAAATGAAGCTTTGTCCCTTTTTTCATTATTAGATTTGATAAATCCTGGTCCATATCCAACCGACCAGGGTGACTACAGGTTTTGTCACGTTCACAGAAATTCCTGAAGGAAACAACCACATCCCTCACATCTACCATGTCAGTACTCCAGGAGGGGCAGAAACAATTTGCTTCATGTATGGAACAAGAATTATTTTCCCATATAGATACTCCAAATAAAAAACCTAAAGAACCTATTGTATCGTATATGTACTGGCTAAACATTTACCCCTGTGCTGGTGGATAGCCTTACTCTTTTGGTATTTCAGTCACTTGAAACTTAGATCTGACTTACCCAACCTTTTTATGTGATCAGGCAAGAGAAGGTATTAACCAGACAAAAAAACCCTACCAGCTGAATCTAAACCTTTATGGAATAAAAACTTCACGCCACTTGTGCAGACTTTTCCCCAGATGTGCACTGTCACATGTATTTATATACAAATATAAATGTAAATTTATAATGTATGTACAGGCTTTAATCGAAGCTCACCCAGGCAATAGGCCAGTGAACCCAGGTGAGGAGGAAGAGGATGGAATAACTCTACAATGCTCTAACAGACCAGGTTGTCATGAGCTACATTTGAGTAAGAAACAAATAGGAAGAGATATCAAAAACTTTCTCAACAGTGGTGATATTAATGAAATTACATTAATAGGCATTAATGGATTAGGTCCCATTCTGACTATCACTTTTAATAGCTTCTGTTTACTGGAAGTCTTCAGGTTCTAGGGGGCACAGATGGAGGACCAACTTTGGTAAGCACTTTATTAGCCCTTCTGATTTCATTAATTGTGTATGAAACAGTAACATCTAATCATGTAAAGTAAGATTAAAGATCCTGACACCCACAGCACACAAACTAACAGTAATTTTTTGTTTCTTTCTAGATAGACTAATAAAATATTTAGAATAATTAGTCTGAAAATAGTAAAGAATTAGAACTGTTAATTGCATGTAGCTTTTAAAAGTCTCTTAATTAATAAACCATACAGTCTTTGACATTACAATTTATATTCTTCAAGAGAAAAACAAAGTGCAAAAATACATAATGTTAAACAACACACAATTTGCAACACTTTGTTTTGATTATATTGGATCACAATTAATGTTGGCCCTGCAGTTCATCGTTCCACTTTGATAGCTCCTTAGACTACTGATGTAATTAATCCTTGAAGTATTGGCACCCTTTAATATGTGGTTTTGAACAAGCCACTGCCCAACACTGACACCAGCGAGGAGACGTCTCCACCGCCCTTCCTGAGCCAGACCCTGCCTGTCCTCAGTGCCACATTTTATATCTGGGCAATCTGCCACAACTGATAAAGGCTGTGACATTATTGAACACCTACCCACCGACTGAGGACATAAGGAACTGCATATGTCATGCAGACTGATTAAGAGAGAGGCAAAGCAAACAGAAATCATGCATAGTTTGGAAACAAAGGATCACAAGGAATCTACAATCATTCTTCATCAACAGATAAACAAGACTATATTAAACTGTACATTTTTTAGAGTTTTACTGCCTTAAAAACTTAGTAGTATGTGGTTTTTTCCAAGGCAAAATTAGAGTTATTTAACCGTACACATGTGTATTTTACAAACAGGCTAAGACCATAAAGTAAAATTGAAGAGACTGCCTATACCTTCTGGATTTCAGATTTCAGGTCCTGTATTTGGATCCAGACATGACTGTAACAGTTCATGTTTTACTTTTAACAAAGTCCTCAAGAATAAAAACCCAGTTTTAATTTGATCAGAGTACAACTCAAAAATTACCATGTAAAAGAGTCTTCACACTTAACCAAAAATGAACAGGCCCAGTGATAAATCTTTGTCTACCATAACCCTACATAGGCAAAATGACACTATGATCATTCTAAGGCACTCATTTATCCATACCTATAATGCTAGATTGATACTTAAACAGAACAGAAGAGAGGAAACACTTGATAGGTTAAAAATATGACTTTGTAGCAGTTAAAAATTGGCTTAAAATATGAAGAGTCTTATTTTTTCACAGGCATTGAAGCCCATGCTTCTATCAAGGAGCACAAAATAACGTATATTGTGGTTAATAGTTTTTCCCACACCTTGTGCATGGCTGCCTAAGAAAACTTTGAAACTCTTCCTCTAGGTAGAAACTACCACAAGGTGCAATATTCTGCAGATCCTAATTTTCCAGAAATGCACTCAAAATGTAGAGTGTGCAGTTCTCTGTGTGGTCTGCAAGGAAATAGATTTTCCACAGCCTGGCAATAAAAAGGCCTGAGCTCTCCCAAGCAAGCAGTCCAGCAATTAAAAATTGAGCAATAAACTACAATGAAGCAAAACTAGTTTTACAACAGTTGTTAAACCACCTATATTAGTCTTGCAATATTAATAATTGAAACAAAACGAGTAAAACCAATTTTTCTTATTAAATGGCCTCGATGGAATTAAAATAATGTATTAAGTGCTTTTTAAAGATATCTGAAGCTCAGCATTAGAGAGGGATCCTTTCAGTGATTCTAAGCTTCTTGTTCATCCCTGGTAAATGAATTGTAAAAAAAAAATACCCCATAACACGAAATCAGGTGAACTGTGAAAGATTAGATTAATACTACAGGGTGATTCAGTGCCAATAAATGAATGAGGCAGGGGGAAGGGTGGTCTTTTATGTGTGAAACCCTTGTGCTTCTTACCTCCAGAGCTTTCAAACGCTCCAACAGCAATTTTGTTTTTTCTTTTTCCTCCTCAGTGCTGCTGCTTTCACTTCTTGAATCTTCATCTGCCAGTGTGCGAATTTTTTCCATGCCTTCTTTACATCTCCTACTGTCTTCTGACAGCTTTTCCTGAAATGATTTTTTTAAAATGTCATTACTCACAGGTGCAAATGAAGTTAACTATGCAAATATCTCCAATTCTCCTTTGTATATGAATGAAAAAAAGACAGAGCAAGTTGTTAGTGACATGATTAAAGTACGAAATAAGTGGAGTCATGAAGGGTCTGTGACACATACTATGCCTATTCTGCAAGTGTATGCACAACTTAACTGCTACATCTACTTCAGATTTTTGAAAAGCAGAACTTGTCATCTCTTTAATAACTTCCATTTTGTTCTTTAAAAATTGCAATGAAAATTGAACATTCCAGCTTTCAATGGAAGCATTTGCCACTAGCATATGTTCAAGCCTAATGTATTTCACCTTTCTTCATCTAGAGCTAACATTTGAATTACTAAATGATGGGCTGAGAATCCAGCTACCACATGAATACTGATTGAAGATCTGCACTAACATGTAACTGGAGAGCATCAGACTGACAGCAAAACTTTCAGAAGTGCCCCAGTCTATCTGGAGTCAGTCAGGCTGAGTTGTTATCAGCTGCACCTGCTGAGTGGACTGTGGCTGATGAGTTCTGTAAGAGGTCTGAAAAACGATAGGATTGAACAGTGAATCCTGCTAACTCTGTCAATTATGTGTCCAAGTTCTCTGTTCACAGAGAGAGAGTGAGATAGAGCAAGCAAAACATCGAGACTACAAGCAGGCAACGTAAAACACTGCCCAAAATGACACAGCAAGCATAAGGGGTAAAAAGAGAACCCCACAGATGTGGAGAGGGAACCATCATCAGAGCACAAACCAGAAAGGAGAGCTCCACCTTGCAAACCACCTTCTCTACCTGTAGGAGCAGACACAGTGTGACAACTAATGAGCAGATGAGGAACGGAAAATGTGAGGTAAATCAGCATTAAATAGTGGGTGTCAAAACAAATCTAGAGAATTTCCTCAACGAGTCTAGTCTTCTTTGTGTGTCTTTCTGATAATCCTTACATACAAAGGCTCGTATGTTCATGATCTTTGGGTTAGCCTGTGAGATGCATTCCCCATAACTACTATACATCATGCACTCTGTCTCAGCATAAAAGTGTGCATTTTCACGAAGAACCAATCCAGCTTGAAAAACTGTGCACATACAACTCTTTGACAGTTAATAACAAGGCATTATCTTAACTAAACCCCATAAATGTAACTGAATGAAAAATCAGCACCGTGGATCACATTCATAACAATGTCTTTTTAAAATATTAACTAGCTTAGAAATTGACTATTACCATGTTAAAACTTTAATCAAGAATTAATTTTACAAGATATGGGCATAATTACTGAACATCCTTACACAAACCATGAGGCATTCTGAGCCCCAAAACTTAGATGTCAAAGAGCCATTCCAACAGTTTTCCAACATTAGTGCTATTCTGATCACAAAGGAACCATAAATACAGTACTTGGGATTAATTTTTTCGTGCTTGCTACTCACTGATATAACAATCAAATATCTGTACAAGAGCCATTAAACCATTTTTGCTTCAAGTTGCCCCAAGGAGTGCATAAAGATAAAACACTTCAATGAACTCATGGGAAAGAAACAACAAAGGTTTATCTCTGATGCAATTCAAATATAAACAATTATTTTTAGGAGAGAATGTGACATGAATCGGATGTGGCTAACAACAGAAGAAAACAAACATGCACAGGGTCACCCTTCCTGCACAAACTCAGGGCAGCAATTTCAAAGGACAGGTAGAAGAAAGCAGAGGTTATGACATTTCATCACAGATAGGTGAGCAATGCAACTTCTCACAGAGCAAATCCCAACCACATAAAGAAGTAAGCTGTTCATTTTCTAATTAAAAAATTCAATGAACTTCGAACACCATAACAGCATAACCAAGAACACACATCCTGTTTTACTGTGATATGCACTAGAACACCTCAAGACTCTTACTACTGTTACCTCCGCCTGAGTGTTGAAGTACAGTTCACACAGTTCCCAAAGAAGTTTATTAGTGAGTAATAAAAAATGAGTTTGAATGGTTTAGGCATGGGCTAAAAAGGTCCCCGATGTGTCACCTACCCTACTTGGAAAAGGTGCAGAACAGAGGGAACCACTACTAACCTTGGAAATTGTGCTTAGATATGCCACGTGCTGAGGGCACTGCCCCCTCACGTCCACCAGCTCCACAGTGAGGGCAGAGGGGGAAAGCCACACTCCAGAAAGCAAAGAACACAGGTACTCCTCAAGCACCCTTTGTGCTAAAAGCCAAATCCCACAAGAGGGAGGATGACAAAGACTTTTGGAGTGACAGAAACCTCTTGCAAAATCTGTTAATATCAAACGCAGCTGACCGCTGGGGGAATAAGGAAGGGGCAGAGATTTGCAAGAGGAGATGTGCATCTCCTGTTGGCCAAATCCTACAGAAAGCTCTGGAGGCAGTACACTAAAGGCAGCAAACAGTGGTGTAAAGCAGCTTACTCCTCTTTGCTGTACAATCCTACACTTGTGTTACCTCAAATAAAGACCACCTTTTGCCACCCCTGGACAGTCTCTGCTCATGCCTGACATATTGCACAGTCACAGGCAGGCTTTTTTCCAGCTGAATAACAAAATTCTCCCCAGGTCTGATGTCCACCAAAGGCAGAGTAAGTGCTATCCTGCTGATCAGTGCAGTTTAATTTCTGTGAAAAGGTAACAGATGGAAATGGTGCTCTGGAAGTAAGCTGAACAGCTAAAAAAGCAAAAAAAAAAGCAAAAAAAAAGCAATAACGCTGCTCTGGGTCTCCCCAGACCAATGAGTTTAAGATACATGCCTATACCATGGGAGGATGCAAACACAGCAGCCTGATGAGAATTCTGCAGTAAAGGCTCATCTACTTCTCTAATGCTCTGTGTCAACAAAGAGACAATAAAAATATTAAAAATTCAAATCTTACTGAAACTAGGATTATGCTCGCTGTAGACTCGTTCCCACAGAAATTAATGAGGAACTCCCAATCGAGTCCCACATTGCATAAGCTTCTCAAGCTGCTTTAAACTCGGTCATTGCTCTTCTGAAACCAACAGTATTTCGCAAATCTTAAATGACATCCTGCCCTGACCATTATTTCTAAGTATTCAGTTTGCTCCATAAATCAAACAAGCAGCACACTGATGATGAACCCTTTGATGAAACACTATGGGCCCTGTAGCCAATAGCAAACAAGGGATGGAAACAGTCCCTGCAGCCTAGGAATGGCAAGCTCTCCAAAATCAATGAAAAGATATAAATCACTAAAGACATTGATCTATGAAGCTGTACAATGCAGTGGCCTGACTGAGACTTATCAGAAAGCTGGATTTCAGTTAGCTGAACTAGGAAAGAACAGTATAATATTCCCTCTTTCCACTAATAAATAAAGTAAGAACAATACATTAAGAGAGCAGGAAATCCACCTGAAATTGCAGATGATAATTTACTGGAATTTGTAGAATGTAAAGCCAATCTTCTCTCTTCTACCTACCTTTCAGAATACTGAACAAGAAGGTGTTTTCACTGTTTATAAACAGGGAGTAACTATAGTGACAGAAAAGCTCATATGGAAGCTTTCAAAAGATAAGAGAACAAACTGCCTATTTCAGAAATTACCTCTTTCTTCATCTCAAGAAAGGCAAAAGGCTGCTAACCCTACCAGTCATTGAGATGCCTTTCCTCTAAGAACTGTCACCTTTTCAAGGCACAGACCAGTGTCAAAGGAACACTTAGCCAGCTATTTATTAGCCATTATTATTTCAGAAATCATGTTATTTTAAAAGTTTTATTGGCAGTACCATCAGTTGTCCTTTGCCCTTTCTTCTTTCTAAGATGCTTTCTAGGAATGACACAACACACATACACACACAGAAAAAGGAGGAAAAAAGAGCTCAATTTAAAGTATCTCAACTTGTAACTACGAAATTTCAAACCAAGAAGAGTAAATGTCAGAAGATGCAAAAGAAGAAAAAAGTAGCCGGCAAAAATGATTCTAGAATTTCTTTTTTACAGTGAAAACTATGATTAGGCACTGGACAAGTGGCTATAATACTACAAGATAGCATAATCTAATAGTGATATAACTGGATCTGAGCTCTAGAGCACTGATTATAAACACCAATCTTTCACAAGCACATGTGACAAAAATCTGATTGAACCAAACAAGAATTAAAACAAGATCAAGATCTTTGAAATGCTGATTTTCCCAATGAGCGTTGGATGACAAGAATTGCTTGTCTGGAAAGTGATAAGTAATAATTAGAGATGACGTCTTTGCTTGCAGAAGCTAAAGATCATTTTCATGTGATAAACACAAGTCCTTCAGAGAAGTGAAGTTTTTCAGCTGCAACGCAGTAAGGTTCCCTCAGATACAAAAGATCTCTATTTCAGTTTAGGGTGTCAGATTGTGATGCCTGAGTGGGATCTTCTTTTCTGAATTCCTTTTACTTCGTCAGCTTCTGAAATTTACTATAGACAAAGGTTTAATAATGGTAACAAATTCAAATTCTTCTGAGAGTCATGCCTGCAATTTTCCAAAAACACACTTTAATCACGCATTAATCACCCAAGAATAAAATATATGTAGGCTATATAATTAAATAGTGCTTAAGAGTGCTCATAACCACTTATTTGAGGAAAAAAATCAAAAAGATTCACAATGTAGCTCTTAACTGTTCTCATATAGATGCAGTGGTAACAGGCATTCAAGAATCCAGTCTATGTGGAACCCAAGCTACGCTGATAACTCAGCACCTCAAAACACTTGGTGCTTTCTGTGATGTGTCCAGAGCTTCCACAGGACCTTCTAACTAAGATGTTTACTGAACAGTTATCTTAGCTTTCAGTGACTGAACGTGGTGATCTCAGTAGAGTACACTACATTTCTAACACTCTTTCTGTAATCAAGGCAGACTCTTCCCTCCAAACCCAAACTGCAATTTACAGATCCACACACAGAATTGTTTATGTTTGCACTGCTTTTGGCTGGGGCAGAGTTATTTTTTTTCACAGTAGCTGCTATGGGACTGTGTTTTGGATTTGTGCTGGAAACAGTGTTGACAACACCAAGATATTTCATTACTGCTGAGCAGTGCCTACACAGAGCCAAAGGATTTCGTGCTTCTCAGATGGGGCTGGGGGTGCACAAGGAGTTGGGAGGGGACACAGCAGGGACAGCTGACCCCAACTGACCCAAGGGATGTCCCAGACCATATGGCTCATGCTCAGCAACACACAGGGGGAAGGTTGGCTGGGGTCCACTGCTCAGGGACTGGCTGGACATCCGTCAGTGGGCAGTGAGCAGTTGTTTACATTTGCATCACTTGTCCTTCCAGGGGTTTATTTTCCTATCTTTGTTATTCTCCTTTCCATTACAATTTGTCATTTTTGTTGGTTTTTATAACATTTCAATTGCGAAACTATTCTTATCTCGACCCACAAGTTTTCTCACTTTTACCCTCTTGATTCTCTTCTCCCCATCCTGCTGCAGTGGGGTGTGGGGCTTGGTTGCCAGCTGCAGTTAAAGCACAACAGTGCAATTATGAATTGTGAATGCTTTCCCTTGCAAGGCTATTCTACAGTCTTGATGCATTCTTAGATGATGTCTTTTCAGTGTTGTTTCCACTGCAGATCTCCTAGTGTTCAACACTATTCACTGCGAGCAGTATGAAATGAGAATTTCCAAACTGTTGATGAAGATAAAAACTGTAGATGAGGGTTTATTTGTACTTTCATTAAAAAAACAGCCTCAAGCTATGCACAAATAGCTCAGTCTGATTGCAGAAGCTGAAAAAAGGCAGAAATTGCTCCAAGCACTACAGACCTAAAATTCCAACAAGGTGAAATCTGTTTTCCAGTGTCACATTGCTCCTCCTTCTCCCACACCATGACCTCTTTTTCCTAAATATACCCTTTGAAAATTTGCAGTATCTTCTGATATGCTTTATAATCTATTTTCTGAGATGTGTAAAAGACACATATGTTAAGTGTCAGCAATGTGAAGTAAGTGATGAATTCTCAAAGTGTGTCCTGCATGATGCTCAGTACAGGAGTAATCACTGATATCACTGTGACCTGAATATGTCTTTTCCATATGCAACTCTAAAGAAAAAAATTTCTTTATTTGCTAATGGGAATCCCATTAGACAAAATGGCCCAGGTCTGAAAAAAAACACAAACCAATTCATAACTGAACAAACAAGTTGAAATTTAAAAAAAAAATAATTACATACTAAAATTGCATGCAATCTAAATTATCTCTGAGTATAAGGCTACAAGTATGACTTCTGCTTTACCTTCCTTACTTTTATCTATGTATTCAGCTGGTTTCCCTTGCTTTCTTTTCTCCCAGTGGAAGGAGAGACTAAAATATAGCTTTGCTTTAGATAGCACATCAGTAAGTGTAATAATAATATATTTTTGTTTAGCTAACAGTTTTTGTGCAGAACAAGCTGACCAAAATTGAAGGAAAACAAAGGAACGCAACATATCATGAAAGTTTACAGAAACATCCCAAATCGTTCATGATTTAACATTACCCTTGTCAGAAAAACATATTAGATTCTTCTTTTTCATCTGTGGATTTCACTTACAAAGTAAGCAGAGCGAGCAGCAATGCTCCCTAGATTAAATACATGTGATGGATAAGAGAACCAAGTACATACTTTATGCTTCTGATCTGTGCCTCCTTCCGCCCGCGTATCAATCTAAATGTACTCCATATTATTCTTCTCTCAGAACCCTCCTCACCAGTACAAGCTATCATCCCTGCTGAACAGCTCTGCACCAGCATTAATAAATTTCCCGATGATGCTTTTATTGGCTGTTCCATGTATCACAAACATATATTTCTTTGGAAAAAGTTCAGATCAGAAAGGATCTGAAAGAAAGAAGAAAGAAGAAAACCTTCAGAGTGCACTTCAGGATTAAGTGTACTCCTCAGATCTGCAAGAGGAGATGGAGTTTCTTGTCCCCAGGCCCCAGCTGGACGCCAGCTCCTGTCCTTAGTGAACGGATATTCCCATTACCAACAGCACCATCGCCTCTGGCAGTGCCAGAGCTGGAACCAAGGACTGACCATTCCGGAGATGCCTCTGCCAGGCCAAGTCTCGGGCACAGCAGTGGCAGGGCAGTGTCCAGGAGCTCATCCTGCTCGTGGTTCCTTCTCAAGATGAGAGGCTTCAGTTACACTGATCAGCAAAATTATCAGCAGAAAAAAGAACTGTTTAAGAAGCTGGTCCTTCTTCATATGTGTATATATGGTAATAGGAGAAGAATATGCAGTGTGATTTTTCATGCAGATATTCTCTTAGAAATTGGTTCATTATAGTATCATACCTATAGTAATAATCTTTCCTTCCAGGAAACCTATAGATAGCTTTTAAACTTTTGTGAAGGAGTTTGTAAGTATTAAAGTACCTGCACTTGACTAAAGCTACAGTTTTAGAAAAACCTACCTTTGACTGAAGTAGAAATAAGCCCAACTATTCTGAAATTCAAATTCAGTAAATTTTATGTAACAGCAATTAAGGCAACAAAATTATTCTGGATTTAAATTGCTAGAAATAAGCCAATTTTCCTTCCATAGTATTTTGGAATGAGAGCAATGTTTTAATTGACTAGTTCTCACCATAAGCACAATTGCAGAAGCTGACCTGAGAAGTGGCCTGTGGAACTAGGAAAAAAAAAATTGATCTATTATTACATAACCACGTAATTTTTTTTTTTTTTGCAAATGCCAGGGAATAGTTGCCATGTCTCCCAGTCTCGTCAGGAAAACTTCTAAAAGAAGATCAGAATGCGTCTTCACTCAAAAATAAAATGTAGGAACAATAATACCACATTAGATCAAAACTTCAACTTTTCAAATATATTATTATAGTTCAAATTAACAATCTTAACTTTTCCTGATCAGAAGAGCATATTCTTTCCAAAATAAATATACTGGCATACTCCTAATTGTGTTCTTCTGTTAAAATAATTTTCAAAGACAGATTGATTGTGAATTCAGCATAATCTCCCCTTTTTTTGCCCCAGAAAATAAGCCAGATGTTAGATTTTTTTTTCGACTTTTCAAAATTTAATAAATAGCATTGCTTTCTGCTGGTTGGAAAATATCAAGGAAATAATGTCAAAATACAGAATGAGCAACGTCTTTTATGGTGATGTGGAAGAAGGGCAGAGTAGGTCACTTGACCATATATAATGCCCAGCCTTGGAATACCAAGAAATACAAACTGGTTTTGCAACTTTTCTGTCCAAACACTTCAGTCAATAGACAGGTGACTGCAGTAAATGGTGTCTATTATTTTTTAGTCATTATCCTAACTCAGAAAACACAAATGATTTCATGGATAAAAATGCTTATTTAAACTCTTCAACACCTGCCCAGGTTGGGCAATGCTGTGTTGGGCCAGCAAAGCACAGCTGGGTCCTCATGGGAATCAGGAGAGGCTAGGGACAGGCAAGACCCCCTCACTAAAATCTGCTTTTAGGCAAGGGCCAGGAGGCACATGACAGACCTGGGCACTGCGAAAGCAGCTGCCAGATGGGAGATGACAACAATTCCCCGGGGGGCTGGAAGTGGCACTGGGTCCTGCAGGAAATGTCACAGGAGGAGGAACACACCGGAGAAGGAGCCAACAGTTGGCCCTCACATACAAAGATAGCAGCATCTCTCCCTGCAGCAGGTAGATGATCTTAAAACTGGCATTTGCTATAAATTCCAGGAGTTATTCCAGTGTCTGAGACTACCAAGCAGAGCCATGCTAGAGCCATAGCCTTTTCTCTCAAATACATCCCCTGAAATAAAAAAAAGGCAGCCAGAAGAACACCATTAAGGGCAAGACTAGGGCTGCAGACACCCTTCTGTGCACAAATGGCAAGTCCCTGTATACATTAGGATGACCACTGTTGGTCAGGCTGTGAACCACTTCATCACCTTGCTTCCCAAAGAGTGGCTCTGCATTTCTGTTATGCCTGGCCTGTCAGGACTTCCCACTAGCAAGCATAAAAGAAAGACTAAAAATAAAAACCCACCAATGTTTTAGGCTTTTTTTTTTTCCCCCCTTTAGAAGTAGTGAATTAGTTCATTTGTTTGGGGAAAGTGAAACATTCATGTACAGGCTTCAGGCAATGTATATGGGTGACTTTTGTGGATTCATTCTCAAAGTTAGAACCAGAAGAAAGATCCAGCAAAAGACAGAAACACTATATATTAGAGGGAAATGTAAATCTAGAATTACAGATAGTGTAATACAATATAGTACCATCAAATCAGTCAATCTTCACCTCCTGATACTGTAGGTGTACAGAAGATGTGTGATGGATTAAAGTGGTTGTACAATGGCACCTGCACACTGTGAAAATGTAGATCTATATCTGGGACCTCATCTCTGCTTCTGCAAACTCAGTACTTCAAGGATTGGCACAGCAATCTCAAAGTAACTCCCTGATGGCAAGAAAGATGGTCAGAGTCAGTCAAAAACTGTGGGTGACTGGATAGAGTCAAACACCATGCAAACATGTAGATAACTCTTGTGGAAAGACAGGACAGCCTTGTTTTGCTTTCCCTTTCATTTTACTATTGTACTTTGTTTTGAGTTGTAGCCAAGGCCAGGTTGGATGGGGCTTGGAGCAACCTGGTGTAGTGGAAGAAGTCCCTGCCCAGAGCAGGGGGCTGGAACGAGATGAGCTTTAAGGTCCCTCCCAACAGAAAAAATTTTGTGACTCTCTGATTCTGGGAAGGAAAGAACAGCTTGTTTTCTGAGAAACAGGCACACAATTGGCACACTTCACTTATGAGACTTTGCTGTGTTGAACACAACTCCATTGCTGTGTTTCTGTATTACAAACAACCAAAAAGGGAAAACTTTGCACATACATCCCTTGCAACAAAACTGCAATTTTGAAGTGTCTGAGGGGCACCATCACTCTCTTTTGGGGATAAGAATCCAATCTCATTTTTTCTTAAATATGGGAACAAATATTCATCAGAATCTTTGCATAGTGGTGGAAATCTACAAAAGGCCATAAGGTATTAGCTGTTACTGAGCTAGCCCTGGATTCCTCTGTATGGAAAAGCAGTCTAACAGCAAAGGCTTGTGTCCTTGACAGCCCAGGATTTCCAGTGGAGCTCCCAAGAGTGCGGATGGCTCCTCTCTATCCTTCTCTATGAGACACAAATCTGCTAATGTTTGCCCAGTAATGTACTCCTTAGTAGCTTCGGAGGCCTGGTTCCTGCTGCAGTCTCCTGTGGGCACTTCCAGAGATACACGTTTAATTTGAAGGATATGTTTCCTCTTTCTGCAATCAAAGTTAGCATTAAAAATCCAATGTGGATTTTAGCTAGGGAATTCAACTACTGCCTTTTTTTCAATTCATGGCCATGGCCCATCTATAAAATGTTACATATCAATGGCCTGAACAATAAGCTTGTATAATTTTGTGTTAAGATAAAATTATACTGCCAATAGTTACAGTTTTTCTTCTCATGAAAGAGCTGTTGACACCAACGGCTGTGCAAATTAGAAGTGACAGTCACAACAACTGTTCCCCATTTGAGTATCACAAAAGCATGCAGACAAAATATTGGGTTGATCTGGCTAACAATGCCACCTGAAGTGTGCCTGTATCACTTCTGTATGTTTTTACCTCTCCAGTGTGACTGCACCATGTCTGTCCTGAGCTTCAGTGCACATGTTGACAATTCCAGAATTACAACAAATTGTGAACTTCCAACAAATTCTCTTCCTCATCTATTTCAATCACTGTACACTGACATAAAGTTAAAATGAGTTAAAAACCCCCTGAAGTCTTTGAGTGATCTGTAATCAGGTAAGACTTTACCTAGAGTATCCAGTATTGTCATCAAACAGGAAAGGCTCTAGATTTTGATACCCAAATCACAAGGGCAAACTTAGGAAGGAAAGTCTGTGGGGTGCTTGTTTTGATGTCTGGGGTTCAAGTACTGCACACAATTATTTCTGGGGAATACATGGGGATACATTGGTTTGGCCTTTCATGATCTTACTTTAGGTGGGCAATGTCTCTTGGAAACGTTATAAAGCTCTTAAATACTGAGCCTCTTAGTCAAGTAAACTTTAAAGCAAGAAATATGATGGTTCATGGCAATTCAAATCACACGCATTCTTGTCCACATTTATGTGAGCGTTCATCATAATTTTTCCTTCTATTATTATGTAAAATGATAACAAAGGAGAATTTTATCTACAATCCTGCTTCTTAATTCATTTTCCCAAAAGAAATCACGTAACTCATCTGTAAGTCCAGCAAATTAAAATCCCACAGGGCATCTAGCTCTGTGGAAAGAGTTAGAATGTTTTGCTTTAAGTAAGAATACTGGCAAGACCTAACACAATATTGCAATAATCCTGCATGCTTTAGGCCCCACCTTATTATTGCTATTATTCTAACATTATCACTATGCAACATTTAATGTTCGTTAGCAAGAATATTTATTCTGGACTCAGGCATATTGGTATTATAATAAGAACTCAATTTCATACATCCCAGAACAATAATTAGATTTGTAAAAAGCAAATATGTAGACAATGGTCAATAGATCAAAAGCATTTACTGCACAGAGTTATCTTTTATGACTATTCAGATATTAACTTGAACAAGCTTCACACACTAAAACTAACTCACCATGGTGTCAGAGAATAAGGGACATATGTTGACAAGTCACACTGGAGATCACCTCATTTGTCCCCATTTGTTATGAAATACAGGGTTGTGAATCTGCACTAAAATCCCTTTCCCTGCTGCACTGAGTGATCATTGCAGTTTTGATCAAATCACAATAATCACAGAGAAAAGGTGAGATTCAGGATTTGTTCTGTAAGGTAACTGATTGTAGAGAATGGCTCTCAGAATGATGTTAGTATTTATACACCCAATAAGGTTTCTGTATGTATATGCATATATAGGTAGATAGATCGATAGATAGATCAATATAGATAAATGTAAAACTTCATCTATTCTTCACTTACAAATACAGGTTGACAATATGGTTATCATGTTCCCAGAAACCTGAATATATCAGTGATTTTAAGGAACATTACCTGGGTTTTACATTCAAGTTCTATTCCCATTTGTGAATTACCCTTATAAATAGATCAAAAAACTGTCTGAGTACATTTGGAAGAATACAAATGAAATGCCTTTGTTGCAATATTGATGCATTCTGTCAAATTTGCACGCAGCACTTACAATAAGAATCACGATGCATTTGCACGGTATTTTTGTCCACGATTTCCACACGGCTGGTTTCAGTAACATATTAATGATCCATATAATGCTTCACTAATATGTTTTTCCATGTTAAAATACTTTGTAAACATTTCAGACCAGAGATTCTTTGCCAATACCTGTTCCAAACAGCCTTTCAGGTATGAGCTGTAGCACATGGTTGTTGCCCACACCCCACTGCACAGCTTTTGCCGTGTGACTGGATAACAACCACACACCGAGTGAACCCATCCCTGACCTACATAGCAGGGAGCCATCCCAGGGCAGGAATGTGCTGTTCTGCACGTGAATGCAGCCATTCCTCGACATTCCCAGAAAACAAGCTATTTGTTCAGAAGTTTGTCATAAAAGGGAACGAAAGGGATCTGAGGATGAATGACTCAAAGAGACATTCAGAAAAAAACCCCACAACGTTCACAACACGACACAAATGCTCTGCATTTCTGATCCGTTTTACCAGTCACAGACTGGTGTATGATGCAGCAGCCTAGCTATTCCTCCAGGAGAGGAAAACTCATTGCTTCTGAGTCATGGATTAGGAGAGGAAATTCGTAAGCAAAGAACATTGCATACTGGCAATATGGAAGAAATGAAAATTGCTAAAAAACGAGCTGAGTGATACCATGAGTGAAAATGTTCCCAGGAACAAGAAGAGAACAGGAAGGGAAGAAAGCTGTAATGCATTAAAATAATCCTAGAGAAACAGGTATATGGGTGTTTTAAGGTCCTGGGACAGAAACAACTTCACTCTGTAAGAAAGTAAAGCTCCAGTTTCGGGAATATGGCCCAACTACCACCCAGCAGATTCAAGCAAAACCTTGTGTCCAGAAAGAAAGGAACAAAAGGGCTCTGTTTTCTAGGTGGAGGGTGCTGTTTGCTAGAGCTGAAGGAAAACGAAGAACTGCTCTTGCTATCAATAACTGGGCAGAACTGCCTTGTTCTTTTGTTGGTCAGAAAACAAACCCAGGCGACATTACACAAAGCACACCACGGTGCCCACTCTCCTGCCTGGCTGTATCAGTATGTCCCAGAAAGAGAAAAAACCAAGAACATATCCAAATTCTCTCTTTTTTCAAAAATTAAGAAACAAATAGAAGATAGGGAAAATACTACACAGAAATATACAAGCACCGAAATTGGAATGACCACTTTATCTCCCCTCTAGGAGGGGAGATAAATTCAAATTTCAAATTTCAAAGACCACACTGCTAATTTTTTTTCAAGTTTAGTACCCAAGAGAAAAATAAAGAACTCCAAACCCTCAGTGTCATGAAACAAAACTGCAGTATTTTCTTCTTGAGAGTGAAGAAACAAAACCCAAAGAAGCTAAAACCTAATTGTGGTACCACCTGACTGGGGTTTCCACAGTAAGCATACAAAAAAAGATAATAAAATCATTCCAGAGGTCTGTTATGGACAGACAGACAAGTAATCCACCTTAAGGAGAGATTGACATCCAGCCCACTTCAGAACAACCACTGTATGGTGGCAGGAGTGAGCAGGATGTATGGATTGGAACCCTAAAATAAGAGAAGGGAACTGAGTTTCAGTTTTGCACCCGAAAATGATAGCGCATAAAATAGAGATGCCTTTGTCTCCAGTTTCTAAAAGCACGATGTTCTATTATAACCTCAACAAAAAAATTAATTTGTCCTAAAATTAAATTTCACAGGCCATCATTTTAACAAGAAAATTTGATTACATTGAAGGTTAAACTAAAAGATTACTTTCTCTTCAATCCAAGCTTAAAATGAAAATTTAATTACAGTGATAAATACTCTTAAATATACATTTCTGTTTAGCTATATAGCTGTATTTTTGATCCATCAGCTGTAAGAATGGACTAATATAACCAGAATTTTTGGAAAGTGTTTTATCTGATGGATCACTACCTAGTAGAAATTTTAATATATTATTTCAGTATTTTGTGCTTTATAAGAATGCTTATTCTCCTTAAAAATAAACAGCACAAGACTGACTTCATTAAGTGTTTTTTTTAAGAATTCATATGCCTAGTATTTCATTAACTGGGATGTATCTCACTCCTGTGTACAGACTCTTAAAAGGTTTTCCACCACCTCAGGTTCACTGTTTCCAGAATGCAACAGTAAATTAGGAAAGTGTAAAACTCTTCCATCTTATAAACAGACCTGGTTCCTTTTGAAAAACCTCTAAAATCTTTCTCTCCTAAATTCTGCCCTGAGACACTCTCTCTCTACCCCACATGAAGGTGATAAAATGCACCTGCCAGAAGCAGGGATATGAAAATGTGAAGCTTGATATGGATCCCCACACCCAATAAAAACATGATTGGATAAAATTATCCATCACAATCTGAAGGTCAAGTTGTCAAAAACACCTATGTTTACTAGAGATGCTGGAACACAGGACTTAAACTATTAAGTGCTTTAATAAAGGCTTCAAGACTAGTTTCTTTGTCCCCTGTGAACTATGAGGAGCACCAAATGCAGATTACACGACGACAACAAAAGTGAAAAACCTTAAACTCTGGTGAGTGAACACCTGGGAAAATGTAGATGGAACCAACTACCACTTACAAGTATTCATAATTAATAAACAAATATAAGAAACAATGCCAGACACATCTATCTCAGCATTGGGATTTATGTTTTAAAGAACTTTTTTATCACAAGAAAACAGGTAAGAAGTCACTAATACCTGATATACCTTCATGATATTGACAGTTCCTTCTCCATGCTGGCCTGGGGATCCTTGGCTCTGTAGCAGATTTCTCACTGTCTCCTCCATTCTAGAGAATAAAAATATTTATAAAAGTCAACTGTATGGAAAAAATTTAAGAGTTGCATTCAGTGTTTTTGTTCTTTACAAGAGCCTAGTGCATCCATGGCTACCATGAAATTAATATTTAAAGACAATCCTAGCCTTGCAATGTTCTCATGCTCCATGTTATGAATAACACATTAAGGGCACTCTTTTATCTTTTGAATATGCACAGTAATTAGTTGTATTGTTAAAATCCTACTGGAGCTTTGTTACAAAGACTAAAACCAAATGTGTGCAAAAGACATCACCTTGTTAACAGTATAAACAGCACCACGATAAGATTATTGTCATTTAGGAACAGTCAGAGTAAAAACCCCACAACCTGCTGTGCTCCAAGCCAATAGCCAGGTTTGTGCAGCTCAGACAGCCTGTCTATGGCATTACTGGGATTTATGACATTACTGTGTTATGGGTGCAGCAGCCTGTGCCAGGGCATTGGTTTATAGGGGCACAGCTGCTCAACACGCTCACCCTTCTCTGCCCTCTCAAACAGGTGTGAAAAGCAAGTGCAGGATACAATCTGGAACCACCAGCTCATGACAACACAACCAACATCAGCTCCCATCAGTGAAAGGAGGAAGGTCTGCACTTCCATTTTAGAGGGTGTTAATAGACACCATCAAACTCGTCTTTGATCTACACACATTCACCAAGAATGTTAAAACTGATAGTAACACTAACCCTGCTGAATGGAGGCTGCTCAGAATGGAGTCCTGCTCCTTCCCACAACAGGACTGCTGGGAATAAGGGAAGCCACCCATGAAACCCTGGTCCCATTCAGGGTAGATCAGAAATTAAATTCCACGGGCTTAAGAGATGTCACCGAGGCTGACCACAAGTAAAGGTCCTGGGATCAGGGCTGGTTTCAGCCATGGATAAGAGGAGGAAAAGGATCAAAAGCCAGAGGAGGAGTGATGGACACAACAACAAAGACACTGTGTTTCACAACGAAAAATGGTGAGTGACAATTCCAGCCAAAGGTCCTCATATTTCTCCCTGCTCCCCATGTCCTACACAGATTCTCACCCCTTTACAACTTCTCCTCAGCCATGTAGATGCAACAGTTTTCCTCACTCTCCCTTTCATATTTTCTGCTCTTTTCCTTTTAAGCAGTCTCAGTCTCTTGAGATAGCTGGAAAAACAGCCCAGATGAACAGGGGCTGGAGAAGGGAAAATTGCTGTGGCACAAGCATAGGGGTGACTCAAAAGCAGGAGAGAGAAAGGAACACCTTAAATCATCCTGCCAGATACACTGTATATTAAAACAGTGACCTTGAAGAAAGTGCCAGTATTCCTGGCCATATCAGACCAGAAACTGCCTGCTGTTGTTTATTTCTACTGTGTTTAGGGAAACATGACTTTTGTGTAGTATTCTTTCCAAATGAAATTGAGCAGAAGAATTATTCACAGTGCATCTTTTTTATATTTGTTTATTTCTAAGGTAACAATCCAGGAAGACAGAAAATATTAGCTAACTGCTCTGGCCAAAGGCCAATAGCATTATCTTTTATATGAGCCTCATAGCTTTTCTGTTCTTTCAGTCTTATCAGAATGAATGGCACTGACTAATTTAGCAACAATATGATGTTATTCCATGTTTTATCCTTTCAAGTCAGCCCACTACGCTACTTTTCAAGAAGCTGACACTGGGTGTTCATTCTACTCAGATGAACACTGACATCCTACTTATTCCTATGGTGTTTTTTTTGTCATTGATGTGCAGACTTCTACACTGTCAGAATGCCCACAGAATAGTTTGACCATCTGTTGACCAAATGTGCATAAAACCAAGCCAGCTCTAATCTCTAGTGCAGACAGTGGTGCAGTTTTTCAGTTGCAGATTGGAACCATTTCTGCTCATAGGCTGACCTTAATCAGATGCCTTTTACATGAAAGAACAAATCATTTTGGTTCATACCATAAATTCCTGTGCAGTCCTCACTGAGAGATTTAATTTCTTAACATGCTCATCATTTCATTTTTAAATGAATGGTGTAATAGGATTCTTAATTATTGTGTTTATCTATGCATATGCAGTTCTAACTCCAGGCCTCCACAACGTTCTTCCAAATTAACAACCAAGCCAAAATGGGAGAAAGAAGAGATTCAACAAGCACTAAATCACAGTTTTTCAATTTAGACCTAACAGTATTAATGAAAATAAAGTCTAGTTGCATATTACTACGATCGCTTAAACCAGCTCAGAAAAATTATGAATTCTTAAATTCAAGAGGTCCTTTAATCTTCAGTCAAACTCAGATGATCTGTTTTGGACCACAGGCCTGTCTTGTTGAACAGCCTTTCAGGGACTGACAGCACACAGCTCCCTGTGGCAATCAGAAACACCTCCCATCAGCAATCAATTACTTCCAAGCAATGGAATAATCTTTGCAACATGACCAAGAGCTCACTTAAACACAGTGGAGACTTCTGTGGTTTTGCTGTTTGCAGCTTTTACAGAAGTTTGTAAGAGTTGACAGCTACCAAGGTGAACCACGGGCAAAACAGACCATAGTGGTCACACCACTATGGAACCAGCCCTGGGAGGATCTTATAAGGTTTGAGTACCCATGGAATATCTGAAAAGAAGAGAACACTAGTTTCTGACAAACAGGGAGGTGAATTATGCTTACAGTCAAATTTACTGCAGAGCTCTGATGGTCAGGGCTCTCACAGTTTGTGAGCTGCTGCTTCTTGCATCCCAGTTGTCCATTTTCAGGAAGGGCTGCCTAACCAAACATGGTACAAGGATAATCTTGTTTCTTATGAATGAGAATTTTTGATGCATGAATTAATGGCACCTTAACTGAAAAGCGATTGTTATATTACGATCTGTAATACTCTCCACAGCAACAGTTCACGCCAGAATAATTTAGTACAAATCCTATTTAAAGAATGCAAAAATAATGGAGCCTCTATAAATTTAGCTTGAGATCCCATGTTTTGCTCACTGAACAAGGCCAAATTTTGGAAGCGAAGCAGAAAAATTATGAGCTTTATGAAAGGCTATTTCTACACACCGACCTATATTTTTGCTCCTTGTGGTAACCACAAAAGGTTATCTGCTCTTGGTCGTGATTCTGATATCCCAGCTGGACTCACTCCAACATCAAGCACTTCCTGATTACATCTAGGATACTTATCCCCACGTGTGTATTCTGCCTTCTCACTGGACTGTTTTGCCAAGGATTCTCTGTATCTTATGTAACTACCAAGCTGTTAAAAACTGAAAAATCAGTCTCTAAAGCTCATCACTTCTGATTCTACATTCTTCAAGCACTATTTAGGAACATTTATTTTCCCCTTTCTTTCGTGTTTTGTTTACTGTCTATTCATCTGAAGCATCTCACATAGTACCATTACATTTCCTGTTCTATTATTTGAATGGAAAATTGACGTTTTCTTAAACCTCAAGTGCCCCTTTCAACTTTTATTTAAAAAAAAATAAATCTAGGCTTTTTAAGGGGGGAAAATAAATGAAGCCTATGTTTGATCCAAACTTCTTAGGTTTCCTGACAAAATGCCAGTTTAGAGTAGGAGAACAGTTCTCCACCAGTCCTAACCTAAGGATAAATTTCTCAAAGCACAAAACAGAAGAAGAAACGAGGCATTCAGGAACCAGAATCTCTTCATGAAATATAAGAATTTAAGTAACATAAAATATTAATGCTACTGTGGAAAGCACTGTCAAGAGTCCATCCGGAAGATATCTGCAATTACAGCCACCAGTGTTCAGGAGTGGCTCATCCAGAGAGGATTCCATGAAGGGATTGCTCTGAAGCTGTTTAGAAGAAATGACAGTCTGTGCTACGAGAAGACACTAAACAACTTGCTTAAGAGATCAAGGGCTTAAGAGACCAGGTATGACTTAGACAAAAAATCAGTGAGAAAAAGTAAAATGTGAAAGAAAACTAGATCAGCCTAAGGCCAATGATTCACAAAACAAGCTGGGAATATAGTGGTTACAAATACATTTAGGCTGGAATTAGGACATTTTTAACCATTGAAAAAATGAGAGTCTGAGCCAGCCTGCCAGATAAAGTAACAGGATGAGAAATCCAAACAGCTTTAAGCCACAATTGAGTCATTTACGAAATTAATTACACATCAGGGTCAAGAGCTGACTTGGATTTATGATCTACAGATCCTTGCTGCTATTCTTCCTGAAACAAAATCAGTTATTCCTACACTTAAAATACATAATTTGTCCTGTGCTGTTGAGAGAATACCAGGAAATCAATCCAATTGCAACAGACATTTATTTTGGCTTTCTTTCTGACTGTGTTTCTGGGCAAAGGGGGCAAAAGAAACCTATGGAAAGCAGAAAACGTCATTCCCCGCCCAGGGGGCAGCCCACAGCGCACAGATGCTCATGTGTCCGAGATGGCAGGAGGAAGTTTCCTCTGGATTTTTGCTGGAGACTTGCTTTTAACACTTCTTGATGTCGTGTTTCTGACAGCTCTGCTGCCTCCATCTCCTGCCTGGCCCCACTGGTGCAACTCATAGCAAGTGCCAGAGCTTGGTTTCAACCAGGCCAGGCTGGGCAGACCCTGCTGGGGTTGATGCAACATTGCTGGGCAATTAAGCTCCTGAATTTCCTCTGAGTTTTCTCAGGACCATCACTTCCGTAAGCAGACACATCCTTTGTGCTATCCCACAGCAATGACACAGCCAGGAAATCTGCCTGCTTTGTGCCTCTCCCAGTTCTGTCACAAATAAATAAACACTCTCCACAGCCCGTGCTCTGCTCAGCCACATCGCACACGGCCCTTTCTGCAGTTCTCCCTCCAAGGGACAGGTAGCACGTAGTTGTTCCAGCACCAGGAACAGCTTCAACCCCTTCCCCCTTGACCTACTTCCTTCAAGATTTCCACAGGCTGGCAGGTACCTTTTGCTAGGTGCTATCACCTTCCCTTCTCATCACCCTCAAGCTGATGTGACAGTACTTGGTGGTTATTTCGAATGCATGTCACAAGAATTCCTTCAACTCGATACTGACTTTGTCTTACAGAGATGTATCCAAAGGTTTCTACAGAATCTTACTGCAGCAGTTGAGGTTTGTATTTCAGCTTTTTCCTTCTCATGCCATGCACCAGGTGCAGGATTCTTTTTAAAGTCTTAGAGAAAAATATCAATAACAGACCTTTCCCTATCTTCAGCTTAAGTTACTTCAGTGTAGTTTTCTTCCAGCTCTTATCTGTGAGACAGTGAAGCTTCCTGCCTCTCTCCTGGGCAGTCTCAAGTTTAAGTCTCTTGACTTCTATGTTTAGTTATAGATTTCCTGGAGATGTGGTCTGGGTTTTAGTTCCTTGAGCTGTCTCAGCCCTCCCTACCACCTGATCACAGATGAAGGAACAGGTTCCCATGTGGTTTCTCAGCTCTTTCAGCTCTTGTTCACCTGTGAACCAGCTGGAATTTTCACCAGCTGGATTTCGGCTGTCTCTTTGGAGACCGCAATCCGTCTGGTCTTGTGGCAAATTCTATGCCTTGTCCAAGCCTCCCAGCTCTCTCTCCAATCTCATAATCCAACCAAACAAAGAGCTTTTCTCTGACTCAGCTCTCAGATAAATCTGTTTTCTTACTTGTTCATAGTTTTGAACTTCAGGTTTGGGGTTACCTGCATCTCACTTCCCTCAGCACTCCATTCAAAGTTCTGCAGTGGATCAGGTTAGACTTTCTCCTTACAGTGAGTCCCTCAAACAACCAAAACGCTTCAAAGTAAACACACATACACACCCCCAGATCCTGAACAAATAAAAAAAAAAAAATCAGATTTTAAGTAAGGCACCAGATCTTTTGAAACAGGGAAAATATCAAAGTGGCTTTACAAGATGTAACAGAAAAAAAGAGCTCATTAACAGCAGTTCCTGTTCACTGCAGCCTTGTAGGAGTATCCTTCTACCTGGTTTCAATTAAATTAGTGGCTGTCTGAGCTGCAGATGCTGCTTACTCCTCTCTGTCTCCAGGGATTCCCCTTAGGAATAGACATGGCTGCCTGCTCTCCTCAGCTCTCCCCCTGACCTGTAGGCTCACCCCCAGACTGTGCAGTGTCCTGCCGGCCACACCGACAAGCTTGAAACCCCCAGTGAGCCATGGTGGTCCCCAGGATGAAGTGGGCCCCCCTTCCCGGGGCTGTGTCCCACCCTGCTGGCCACTGTGACCTCCTGAGGAGCCTCTGCAGCTGGTGTTAGCCCATGGCTTCAAGGGCAGGTGGCCAGGACACAGACACGACCTTCTCCAAAGAATGTAGATCTCGGAAATGGATTTAGAAAAGAGAGAGAAGTGAAAACGGGTATGTGAAAAACTTAAAAGAGGACTGACAGATGGGAAATACTGGGACTTTACACCCCAAGGGGTTTTCAGTTCTGCTTAGGATACAACATTGGTACAAGCCTTATAGCAGTGCGCCGGGCAAAGCCTGCAGAATGCTCAATATCTTCCTTTAATATTTCAGTTGGAAAATAGAGTAATAATACCCTTCATAATAGCAGCAGAAAGACACACATATAATGTATAATTTATGTTTATTCTTTCTGTTCATCAGTACAGGTGCTTATTAACCCAGAAATATCAAGGCAAATCCTCCTCCTGCGGCTCCATCACCGCCCTTTCCCAAGCACAGGCTCTGGGCAGTTCAGCCCTGTGGCATTTGCTAGTGGCAAATCCAAACCGCACAAGCCATGCTCTTTTCACACAAACCCCTCCTTCCAAAACACACTCAAAGCAGACTCGAACTGCTGCCCCAAGGGCAGCTGTCTGAGGAAGAAGAGCATCATAAACATCTTGTGCGTGATGAGGGCAACTATGGCACGGCCGTGCTGGAATGAAACGAGTAGAGGAGGATCCGTCCTTTGAATGGACAACTGAATCGGGTGCTCTGTCCCCTAGACCAGACCACCACTGACAATTACACAGAAAGGAAAGATTGAGCACAACTTGGAACCACTGGCCATTGAGCCCAGTGGAAATTTTCAAGGTATCCTTAAAATAACGTCTGTGCCTTGAGCACCAGAGAAGTAGGGTGGGATTTTGAAAGACCTCAGCGTTGGCACATCACTGCTCCCACACAAGCCTGAATTCTGTTATCACGCAATGGCAGGCCTGACATTTCTCTGAAACGGCTCTAACTACCATCTGAGCCAGGAAATGCTGGAAGTGTTTCCATTGTCTCTCTCAGTCATGCAGATTTCACTCATCAAACTTCTATCTACAGCAAAATGCTTCTGAGCTGCAATAGAAATCAGTGGTAATGTTTATTTCTGTGTTGACAGATAGACAAATGCCATATGGACTGCATGGGTGTCTTCCATCACCAGCCCTGTATACGATTTTGTAAGTCACAGGCATGGAGGAACAAAATCCAGTCCAAGACTAAGCTTTGCAGAAAAGCTGCTCACCTGCAATTGAAAGGATTGTTCAACTGGAAGGACTGTCCCTCCTACAATTCCCTACAATTCCAGTAACATATTTGGGACCTTAGGACAGGAGATATTTTCATTAACTATAAGTGGATAGAAGCAGGCACATACAGAAAGTTAATTATTGTGTCATCTTAAACATATGCTCATAAGTTCAAACTATATTCATGCTGGAGGCACCAGAAATAGTCACGACTAAAAAGCTTCAGAAAAAATTACAGGCAACTATATAAACAGACTGCAAATACTTCCAATTTCAAATAATGGTGAGGGTTTACTTTTTTCCTTGTTTTCTACATTTTAAACAAATATTTGTGTTTCCATTTTTGCAAACGTTTAGTTAGATGGAAAGATATATCTACCAGTTCTTCCAAATACGCATATTTAATTTTGCATATAAGCACCCTGATAGAGATGAACCACTATTATTATAAGTTAGTTACAGAAATGTAAAGCTGCTCAAAACTAAAAAGCTCTTGTTCAATTCTGAGTCACAGCTTCGAGGCAGTACCAAGACCACCATCACATAGCTGCATAAATTTCTGCATTATGTCACAACGTTATTTGTGAATTTAAGGACTTTGAAAAACTAATTACCAATGGAGTTAATGTGACTATAAATAATAAAAAAAAAAAATTCAAGAAACCATTCCTGGTTTGGTTCAATAACGTAAATCTTACATCAAAAACCAAATTCACATGACATTTCCAGCCCCTTCCTGACATTGTGCAGTCAACTGCAAGCACCCAGATTCCTGCACATGTAACTACACCAGACCCAGCTATGAGAGGAAATCTTCCCACTTTGAACTGGGATTCCCCCAAAATGGGTCACCTCTGATGTTCCCGAAGAAAAGTAAGAAACAATACTCTTGTTCCCAAACATGAGATTTACTTAAAAGTACTTTTAAAGACAACAGGGAGTCTTAATAAATATAATTTCTTCTGAATTTTTGGACTTTAGCCTTTTCAAATTTGAGCTCAAAAAGACTACAATAAGAAAGGAAAAAAATGGAGATTTTCAATTCAGCTATGACTTCCTGAAAGCCTCTAAATATAAGATCAGCAAAGATGGATGAAATGTGTAGGAATACTCCAAGGGATGTCTGTGTTACAAATAATGATACGATAGTATTTTAATTCCTAAAGGGGATAATGACCTGTTGTATATATATCTAAAATTTGTCTTTCCTCTTTTCTCCTCAGCACAGAGCTGGCTTTGGATCTTCAAACAAACATTCAAAACAGAGGGTATGAGACAGTTCTGTGCTGCTCAGCTATGATCCAGTGTCTTCAGGAGCAGGTGATGCCCTGATGTCCTTTCTGCATGGCTGGGACCTTCTCACACAACAAACCCACTGCATTATACTCTCCAAAGTACCAACTTATGGGATGAAAAATATATAAATAAAATGCTTCCAACATGTTTTGCCTCAAAGTAGGGCCAAAGTGACTGCCAGAATGGTGAATGCCAAGTATCTTCTCCTGAGCATAAGGAATGCCATCTTCCAGGTGGGTTTCCTGCAGCTCTGCCATGGAACAACAGAGTTTCCTATTCTAATGGTGCCCAGCTCAAAGGGAGTTTACCCTTCTGTGGGACAGATGCAGTAAACAGCACTACATATCTACTACCACAGAAACCTCAGATGTACAAGTAATTACTCTTGCAGTCTAATCCTGAGGTGGTGAGGAAACACCCCCAAGAACAGGTCATGTCAGAGATGTCAGAATGAAAGCCTCGTGGCTGCAGATTTCCAAACCACAGCAGCAGAGCAAGATGGCCTAAACAAGTAATATATGGTTAGAATAATGGTCTCCAAGGGCTTAATTACCTGTGTCATTAGGTAGTGGTAGTCTCTCTAAAATTATATTGACAGCTTTTCTACAACCAAGCAGTTGATAATGAGGCAATAAAAATACATGACAACGCACACAGAAGAGTGCTGCAGCAGTGTCATAAACAGCTCCATCAGCTTTGATACCAACAAACAAGAAGAGCTGCGTGAAACTAATTGTGAACTGGTCACAAAATATCAAGGACACATATATTTTTCATTAATAATTTTAATGTTCTTCCTTTCTGTATGTGTGCTAGCCTATCAAAAGCACAGGAAGATACAAAAAAGAATAATATCAGGGTGCAAATGAGATGCAAGAAGAAAAAAGTGACAGCTGCATTTAAAAAAAAAAAAAAAAGGCAGGGACACTTTCATGCCTCTATGTTAAGTGCCATAAAGCACTCCACCATCTTTCCAAACACAGCCATTATCCATTGTATGAAGTAATAACAAGAAAAAAACCACACCAGAACACACAGCTTCAAAATGCCAAATCTGTCACTATTGAAGCCCGTCTCTCTAAATTGCATTATCCTGGAGCTGAGCTGAATAAATGCAGGGGAAGGTTTCTGTATGTAGGATTTGCACTGAAATGTACAGAAATATCTGCTGCGTGGATGTGCTTCCCCTAGTGCCTGCTCCCGTTTAAGGAGAGAAAGGAGAGAATGGAGATGAAGAGAACAACACAAGACACGAGCACCAGAAACAAAAACAACAGAGCATGAAAGATGTAAGAGAACTTTGAGGGGGGAAAAAAAAAGACATGAAAAATTTAAGCAAGAGGTAAGACGACAGAAAAAGGAAAAGTGTAACAGCAACAAAAAAGTTAACTGTAAAGAGAACACAAGTGAAAGGACATCTCTAAGTGCAAATGTTTAACCATTTGTACTGTATTGGTATTTCTTTTGAGAAACAGGAGAGCTATTAGCTGGTCTTCCAACAGGAGATCATTTAAGAAGGGCTTAGAGAAGGATTTTCAAGTCTAGCTACAGTCCTAAATGGAGAATCACAACATCACTCCCTCCTCCCTGTTCAAGCACTCATTCTTTAATCATTTGTCTTCAGCACAGCACGGGATACATTTTCAAACAGCTCTGCAGGATTTAAGCCACACGGCTCCCATTGTGTTTAATGGGAATCCTGTGGGCACAGCTCTGTATTAAGCTTTCAGAATGTACTCCAAAATCTCTAAATAATGCACTAGTTGAACATTACCCTGTTTACTTCTCATAGTACATGACTATAATGAAACAAAGGTTAGATCATTTATAAAAGTAGTATTTATTGCAAAGCTCATTAATGTTTCCTATCGGGATTTTTTTTCCTCTGCAAAAATATTTAGCATGACTATTTAGGATTTACTTTTTCTGTAGTATCTAAACCAGAGTACAAAATCAACTCAAACCACATTTGCTTCAGGAAGGAAGATCCAGCATTTAACACATCACCCTAAGATTCAAGAAGCCTCTCTTCAAGACTTCCCACTGTCACAGGATAGCTCTGTGGCTTTGTTTCAGATTTTTCCTCTGAAAATTGATTCAACAATTTCTATTTCATAACAGCTTTATGATGATTCTAAATAACCAGTGAAGCAGTAATCAAAGATTCATCAGACACAGAAAAAAAGCTCCAGTATCAGCTCCCTCTCTCCCTTCAAGAGGAAGGCTGTTTCCATGATCAGGTCTGAGAGAACACAAAAGTTTTGAGAAGTCTTTGCCATCCATGCTCTGTAAAGACAAGGCCTTCATTTCTGTGCTTTCACCTTTCACAAGGAGCATCCAGAATAGCTCCATTAAAACACAACTTAATTAACTTCTATGCACCCAAACAGTAGATCATATTCCACCATCCTTTGGAATAAAAACCATACCTGGATACACAGAAAATTTCAGGGATTTCCATTTCAGGGGACAGATCCTCAGCCTTTTGAACACATGCCAAGTGAAACAGCATTTTTGCAGACAAAAGGCTGATACGTTCACTAGGCAAAAGTTTAACCAAGGAACAGCAAACAGAGCATATTTAACGTACATTTCTAGCCTCAGAAACTAACTTTAGATACAATATTAACATCACTAGTTTACTATAAACTGTCACCTTATCCATCCGATGTGTGCTGCCGTGAAAATGCAAGATCACCTCAGGAATATAGACATTTATGTTAAGATACCTGAAAAACTGGCTCAGCAAATAAAATTCTTGTGTTGTGAACTGGATAAGCACTTTTTTCCTGGACTTACAGAACAGACACTGGCTATGGCAGTCTGCTATGAAAACCTCGACAAATATCTGTAAGACGCAAAGTTCAGCATTTTGCAACATTCGGAGTTTAAGTCAGTGGAATTCAGAAAAACGAGGTTACTCTAGAAACTACTGTGTCTACCAGTTTCAAACTGGTACAGCGTGAATTATTGCAAAATTGCCTAACTTTAAGCAGAAGCCATTCCATTGAACTTAACAGTTCATTTCATAGAATCAGGGCCTTTGTGACTTAAGTGAACAGACAGCATGTATTTTAGCTAATCTGGTGGAAACAAAGCCTCACAAGCTTGCCTTGCTAAGAAATAATTTAGTGGTTCTCCTGAGGGACTTTTTTTTCCCTCTAAGCAAGAATCAACACAAAGAAAGAGGTCTCTTTGAATCCTTAATTAAATATTATAAAAAGTTGAAAGAAAACAATCATTATCTTATAATACACCATTACAATGCAGGAGACTGATTCCGGAAAACCAATTTAGATATCCATGTACAGGAGGGGAAAAGGGCAATAACAACAACAAAAAAAGCCAGAGTGATACAGGAGGGAGAGGCTGGGCTGGACATGCTGAGAAGGAATGTTAAGTGCTGAACAGCAGCATCTCACAGGGCCAAAGCTTTAAATATTCCATTTGTTCCTTGAAGGGAAGGACAGTTTACCTTCATCACGGGCAAAAATGCTACATAGGGCAGGAAATCTTGTGCATGACAGAGGATTCCAATAATGTGAGAAGAAGGTACGTCAGGTCCTTTTATATCCATAGCTGGGCAGGACAAAGGCTGGACTCTCAGCCTGTTAAGGAAAAGCAGTATCACCTGTGGGCACAGGAAACATCTAAGACTCCTGCTTGCTCTGTTAATTTAAGCTCTCTTTTATGGCACAGTTATAATAATTCACTCAGGTTTCAATGGTCTGTAGTTATAAGGAAAAAAGATCACGTTTATTACAGATGTGACCCAGAAGGGCCAAGTGAGCACTGCTGCCCCAAGCCCAGGTGGGCAGAGGGGACGAGGTGGGCTCTGGCAAACAGAAACCAGCACGGGCCAAACTTCTCTGTGGGGGCTGCACTGGAAAACACAGATCTTGCCAGCCTAGGTGGCTCTAGATGGATGTTGGGCATTAGGAGGCGAAAGGAAGAACAAAGCAAGAGGGCAAAAATCCTCCCCCTGCTAAAATCTCCCACCCAGAGCAGACCGGTTCTGCACAGCAGCACCGCGCCTGCAGAGCGGGTCTGTGCTGGCTGCCTGCGCAGCAGAGACAATCCTACCTGACACAAATGCAAGCAGTGTCATCCTGCACAACATCTAATGCTGGCACTGAGCACAAAATGAAACTAAAATGAAACTGAATTACTTTAGATCATCCACGTTCACTTTATTTTTAAAATAACTGCTATAATAGCAATTTGTAAATTATCCGTATTTGTCTGTTTTATTAGTGTGGTCTAAACAGCATTTTTATATCAAGATTCTTATAAAATAAAGATGCTGACAGTCTTTTTATTAGCACAGTGCTAGGACAGTATTTTTATACCTTTGTTAAGCTAGTTGCTAATGATTCACTTCGCAGTAATTTCAGAATGCTACAATAAAATGTAATAGATTTCCTTAATCTTCATCATCTCAAACCCTCTATCACTGCTGAAGCCACTAAACACATTGCACGTTCTGAGAAATCGCTTGGTCTGCAAAGGAAATAAACTAAACCCACTAAAAAAATAAACCTACTGTTTGGAAATGTAAAAATTATAAATCCAACAATATTTGGAATTGCTGAAGGAATATGGTGACTCATTTTACAATAAAGGCCACATTCTTCTTCACACAGGGTTTTTGTTTTGATATTTACACTGATGCATCTCTAAATGAAAAACAGTCTTACGGGAGGAAGAGAGACAAATCCTTAACTGGTGGGGTGATCACTTACACTGTTTGACTCCTAACACCGCTGGTTAAAGGCAAATCTTTTAGAATTTGAGCAAACACATCTTGATTTTATTAGATTATATCTACACCTCTGAAAGTGGAAAGCTTCTGGATTTTTAATTCATTTGGGAACAAGTCTTTCAGTCTATCACTGATGAAAAATTAAAGAGAGAGAGAAAAAAGCTATTGTTAACTTAAAATGTAAGCAATCAACTCATTTTACTGTTGTGTATTATTTATTATTTATCAGAGGCTGCTGTTGCCAAGAGAGTTGTTTCAAGCACCTGCTTACAAACAATATCAAAACACATACAAACTGGAAGAACACAAGTGTTAGCAAGCATCGAGGGCTGAAAAATGGTTAACAGACCTAAAAGATTGGGTATCAAGAGCAATCTGAAGGAAGAACATACCTCCAGCACAAACACGCCTTTAGTAAACAACAGTTTTCAACTGTGAATATAAAAATCACATTTTCCTTTATTCTGTAGAATACCTGACAGTATAATGATACCTGACATTCCTTTACTCTTACAACTTAATGCATTATTACAATTACACAGTTAAAAAGTCAAACACAGTTTCAAATTGTTCTTAGCACCAACAGCTGATGATGGGAATCTGCACTTGAACAGTATCTTATAAGATCCACCCACTACAAAAATTCTTTAAAACTATCAAGTGGACTGTATATGCTGTTTTCTCTGACTTTACTTCTAATGGGCACAGGTTTCACAGCAATAAATTGCCACCTTGGGAAACCAAGGCCATTTTACAAAGCCTTAATGTTGGACAACCACGAAAAAAGACATCCAAAATCATTTGGCATTTCCTACACTCTGTGTTTTGCCCTAAATGCGTTCTCATTTTTTGGTAAAAGTCACAGGAGAAGTGGGTAACTTGCCTAGAGTCAGTCAGTCAGAAGAGTTCAAACTTCCTTTCAGATTTCAGTGAAAGCAATACCTGGATGGTTTAGTAATTTAGTCAGAACAAAACCAGAATTCCAGCTTAGTCTTTTGTTACAAAACCACACCAACTATATTCTGCCTCCTCTTTTCTTCAATAATGTAAAGGCATTATTTTACATCTTAGTCCTTTATGTAGACAGAATACAAACTCTATAGATTGGTTTAGACTTTGCTCTGTAATCCCAATATTTATAGTACAAGCATTGTCTAAGCATTTCTTTCTTTCTGTGACTTGCCCTGGCATATGAACAAAACACACAGAACACAACAGACACAGAAGTAATAAACCAGCAAGAGTTTTGTACTGTCTTAATACAGCTACAGGTACAATCCCAGAATCAGAGAAATGTACATCAAGAATTACTGGGAAGCTGATTGACAAGAAATCATGTTTCTTCTAAAGTCTGGAGAATTTTTTTACCAATTAAATTTGCAAGTTCGTGTGACAACCTTAACAGTGTCAGATGCGTGTCTGGCTGGCTGTTTACCCAGTTGGGTAAGACTTACCCCAGTCAGAGCAACAGGTCAGTCATGAATCAGAGGGAGGAAAAGCTATGGATGGGTATGAGCTGCACCACAGATCTAACTGCTATAAAATTCACAGACCTATTATATTTGTCATACTCAGCTTTTAACATCTATGCCTGAATATTACTCCTGAGAGCTTCTTTTTGGTGGAGACATCCTGAATGGCAAGTACTTAGTTCCTTACAGCAAAAGACAGCTTAGAGAAGTGATGCAAAACCTACTAACTCACAAACTTACTAAACTTGGAGAGTGAAAGGACAACTGAAGCAGCTCACCTAACATAAACTGTGTGTGACTGAGCCCCTCCTGGTGTAAAGCTCAGGAGGAAAGTACCATCTATATTCTCCAGTAAATTAATGTAGAATCTCCAACTAGAATCATTTTGGGGAAAAAAACCTATCATCTCCTTCTGAACTGGGCTTTCTGAACGAGTATAGATCTAAGATAATGAATATTTTATGATGTAATACTGTACTGGGTTAAAAACACTTGCGTTTTAAACATGTGAAAAAAATCACTTTTTAACAATCGTAAAGATATTTTGTTTGGCAGTAAAAATGTACAGGTTACCTTCAGAATCCAAACATACATATGGGAATCCATCTATAAAACCTGCTTTAAAAAATATTATTATCCATTCTATATGAATGTCTAGTAATATACAAATGTGAAAGTATTATAAATATGAAAGTCTGATTTTGAAGAAAAATATTCCTAAAACTGCAATCTATTCAAGCTATGGAAGTTGAACTTAAACTTTGCTAGAGGACAGCCAGTTCCAATTGTTAATTATTTTTAAAATACCATGGGAAAAAAAATTATTGATGTCTATTTTTTCACTCATGTTTACTTTGGGATGAAAAATTTTGCTTGAGGTTTTCAAGCCATGCAGACTGCACAGATTATACTGAATTACAACACTCAGGCTTTATTAAAACTCACAAGTATATATACTAATGAATGTCATCTCATATAAAATTTATATATTTCTGCCCACACATTGCATAAAATTGAGATAAAATGCCACATATATAAACGAATGATAGCTAAAGTTTTATGAACTATAAACACAAGGTCAGTAGTGCTTCACTTCTGCAAGATAAATTTGACATTTGGACAGCACTGTGAATCACAACCAGAACTGCAATGGCCAGGGAATATAAACTGCCTATTAAAAAAAATAAACAAAAAATACAGCAAATCACTCTTGCACGGACTTCCCAAAACATTGTAGCACCAGAAGCTAATGCTTCTTTCAGCTACTGCTGGAACTGTACCACCCTCCAAAGAATCATGACATCATCCTCTGAGCCAAGGTCTTTCAATATGATTTTCAATCCCATCTGTATACAGAATTTTTATGAAACCTAGTAATAGGAGTAGGTAAGAATTTACCTAGTGCTGTCCATTTTTGTCACATTTCTTTTTTTAAGGAGGTATCTGTGCCCAAAATCAGAAGATGACATGCCTTCCTGTGAAGGCAGTGAAAATAATTCTGCCATCCATGGCGTGTATCAATACTGACAGGAAAACACATTCAGAAAAAAATGTACTTAAACTGAAAAGACAAGCACATTCAAAATGGATTTAATCCCACTAAATATTTTTAATTTTTTGTTTAACATTTTTTGGCGAGCATGTCTGCATTTAGGTCTTTGTATTTCATGATGCAGCAGGAATAACAGGGAGAGAAAGACACTTATGTATGTTTTTAAAACAATTGCTTAATTCAGGCCATCTCCTAGAACACAAATCTTATCCAAGTTCAGATCAGGTCCTCAACTTTCTTCAATGAGAAAAAGTTCCAAGCTAGAGCTGGATGATTGAATGGGTCCAGTTTGGTGGCAATTGAGCCGAGTTAGGAAATGCTAAGTTGTGCTTTTTTTGCTTCATTTTTTAAAAGAAGAATCTTTTAACTTTACCTTTGCTACTAAAGGGTTTCATTGTCATTTTGATTGAATTTTATTTACACCATTACATGTGCACATTATCAGCCTGGCTCCAGGGCTTCCTCCTTGGTGCCCTATTTTTAAATCTCTGTAGAAGCTCAGTTCCTGTACTGGATTACCATGTCTAATGCTGATGCTGCCACAGACATGATAGGCAGGTTTAATTTACTCCAATCCAGAGCTAGCCCAAATTTTCACATGAACTTAATATTCAACCAAAGGAAAAAATAGCAAAGAAGAAGGAATTCCCATAAATCTAATTTCAAAAATTCTGCTGGACAGTTTTCCTTAAATATTTTGACTGGTTTTATTTCTGCAGTTAAGAAAATGGTATCTCGGAGAATTAGCATTACTTTTACAAGAACTTAGGGCTGCAATTTTTTTTTTATCTGAGTTATAAATAACTAAGTCTATTCACCATTATAAAAAGCAAGCTGGGGGATCTTAATGCCATGTTTTTCTAACTTTAGAACTACATACTATTCCTTAGGAACACGTAATAAAAATCTATTAAAAATCTTCAATAATATCTCCTCCAGGAGATGCTCTGATGGCCTAGTCTGCATTAACCAGAAGTTTTACTTTGATTATCACTTTGTTGATCACTGTATTATTATGGCTCCAGTTCAACGAACAGTGGAGTACAAATTTTCAAAGTTTGCACACTCACACCAGTTTAACAGTAATTTGCAACTTTTTCAACAGAGAACCTTCTTTTGTTGCTGACTTGTTCTGTTCCATACATTCCGTAATGAACAGAAACATGCAGATACTACCCATAAAGGAGCACTGCAGAAGTGATCACCAATACAAGAATGCACTAGCAGGCATTTCTTCTCTATTCAGTTTTCACTTTAATAAGCAAATATTGATTTATTGAATGTTAAGGGAAAAAAAAAAATTATTAAAAATCTTCTAAGATCTCAAACGCAGGAGGAAAAAACTGCCCCACTTCTGGTCCACCCCCAGTCTGCAGTCACAGGCTGCTATACAACTTTCCCCAAGCCCACTGTACACAGCCACCCTCAGAAAAGGATAAATGGGATCTGGAATGAAGTGGATATTGCTTAAAACTATGATAAAAGATGACATAAGCACTCCAGAAATACTTCCGATGCCATTAATTTTTCAAAACTCACAATTAACAGAGACATAACATCTACAAATTGCAAGGAGCTTGAAAATTACTGAAACCTTTCATATCTGCCTTCCTTGTGGGGAACATAATCGAAGAAATTTGGTTGTAATTACATAGGACTCATATTCAATTTAATCCAATTATTTGGAACGTGTGCACACTGCAGGACAAGCTCATTAGGATGGCTCAGCAGTTTGTTTTCAAATGGGACTGGTAAGTCAACATTTAGGATGAGCCATCACAAAGGTTACCCATCCACTCTAATGGTTCAGAATAATCAGTTATTACAGCCAATTCAAAACAGTGCAGAACACTGAATAAAATTGTTCTGCAGTCGTATGTCAGGAAGATCTGATCTTCCTAGCAAGAGAAAGACACTGCTGGAAATTTTTGTTTCCCTTCCTGCCTCCTACTTGTCATTCAGAATAGCACATTACTTTGTGGGGATGCTATCCCCACTGTTTTCCTCAAAGAAAATGGACTTTAGAGTCTTCGGCCTGCTACAAGAAGCAGAGCATTGCAATAAAGAAGAAAAAGATGTTTTGACATCAACATCAACAGCAATAGGTTGACTTTAGTACACTGCCTTTCTGCAGTACATTAAACAGCAATGTTTCTATTTTGCCCTAAGCAAGAGTACAGTCAAATGTTGTCCACAGCAAAATTTTTCATGCATGTTTGTTATATTTTTCCTCTTCTCTCCTTCCATGTCATCCTCTCCCCATCTTAAACACTTTTGTTTCTCTCTTTTAGCAATTGTTGCAATATAGGAACAAACTGCTACAGAATAAACAGCAAGGGTTTGTGACACATTAACGTGATTAAGGGAAAATTTTCAGCACTTAAATAGATTTTTTCCTTTTAATCTTGGTATCTGAAGAGGCAAAATATGCTTCTTTTTCCACCATCAGGGATATTTTTGTAACATCAAAATCATTATCATAGTAAATCTGCTGGTTTGATGACAGCAAATGTAGTAAGACCTCAGGCATGAACAGGAGCCCATTGTACAAAAGCATGTCTGTGAAGTCAGACACAGCTAAATCCTGGGGTTCAGTGCTAGGTCAGTTCAGAGCTCTTTCAGTCAGAGTAAACAATTCAAAAAGAAATCAGCAATATCTGAAAACATTGCTTTAAATCCTTGTTTAAAACATAATGTTAATAAACCCAACTTTTTTATGGGATCCCTCTCTCAGAAGCACCACCAACAATGCTGCCCATGTACTGTGCTTTCCTAAAGCAGTCCAATAGACACTTCCCAAACAGTTATTCATATATTCATTTATTCAATTATGGAAATTCCATTAAAAAATAAAAAAGAAAAGCACAGTTATTTTATTTTCAGACTAATATCCACATAGCAGTAAGACAAAACAATCATAGAATACTTCACTTTTATTAGTTGGTCACCAGCTCCTCCAAATCATCAACATCATGCTGCATAACCCATTTCCTGGATCTCAATTTGGCCAGCTCTTGTCTGGAAGTTCTCAGCTTGTTTTTCTATCCTCAGTTTTCACTTTTTATTAGTTGAGTCATTGGCTGTGAGCCATTACTGAGGTTCTATTTTTGCCTTTTCCTGCAAAGTGTCAGGGAGGTCATTTAGTTTCTGCAAGAGTGGCTGCCCTGCATGGAAGAGATCCTGAGAGCAGGTGAGAAACTGGGGGGGTCTGACCGAGTTCAGTGGGACACAACCAGACTGAGGTTGGTGCTTTGAGTGATGCAACCTTACCACCAAGGCAAGTATCTTGCAACTCCAATAACTTCTATTTAAAAGAAGAGGAAAGTGATGTGAGTTTACATCTTTCAACTTACAAGAATCAAAAAGAAAGTATTTTAGAAAGGCAAAATAGTTATAGCAATTTCTCTACTGCTTATGGGTAGAAATTCAGACACTGAATCTTCCCCACTGACATGGGGAGTTATGACAAACAGTAACAGACCATAACTACAAGAAATGTTCCCAGATCTGCGTCACTGCTACACATGAAAATTTTGTAATTCTTTTAGAAAGCAACACACTGTAAAGTAGAAACACAACAGCTTTAATTTTGTTTGATGGCTAAGTGTACTCAAGTAATGTTTTTGTGAAGCACTAATGTTACCCCCAGTAACAAATTTGGGGAAATAAAGAGATGTTAACCAAGTACTTGCAGTAAGAACACCATAACATACATAGTTAAAGAGGTTCAGTGGTTGAGCAGGAATACTTATCTCTTCACTGCACCTATCATCTCTGGTTACTATTCATGTCATTACTTAGCTGTAGGTCACTCAAATTCATTTTCCCAGGCTAATATTATAACCTTGTAGGTATTTGAAGCAGACATAATAAAACAAAAAGGTTAATTGTGCATTCTGTCAGGACCATGTGGCATCAGGCCATGACCATCAATTGCCTGGTAAATCTTATCTCAGTTTTCTTTGCTATTTAAACTCTCCCTGGCTGAATGATAATTTTTCATTGTCTAAGCTGTCTAAAGGGTAGGTTTCAAAATAAAGATTCAGGTTCTTTTGCTCATACCGTGGTTTAATTTTCTAAAAGCCCTAGTTTTGGTAATGCTTAGTATACTCTTACAGCTCACTTATTTCCTAATTATTTATATTTGCTTTTGTAGTTTAAACATATTATGAGACTAGTCTCCCTTAGTACATGGCTACAAGTGAATGCATAAACCACCCTAAAAAGCCATAATAATGTGAACATAAAAAATTATATTCCTCGCTATCAGCAACCATGACAGAATGAGGCTTGTACACAATATAAAGAAGAGTAAAACATTAAGCACTGCAGGAATTTTTTGAAACTTTTGGCCAAATTCAACCCACAGAGGGGAAAGTTCAGCCATGCCAAGGACAATTTAGGACTTCATCACTATGATCACTGTGAGATGGATTCATAAGAGAGCTTGTGCACCTGAGACAGGGTTGAGTGTGATTTCAGAAGGCAGGCCATCCACGTGCCAGTCAGGGGACACCCTCCTGAAAGGAGAGCAGCCAGAAACCCTCACCCTAAGCTATGTGTAAGTACCGTGTCTTCCAGCTCTCACTCAGGTGCTGCTTTCACTGAGTGGTCAGAAGAGAGGACCCCCTCCACCACCATCTCTGCTTCCAACCAGTTAAAAGACAAATTCTGAGCAGTCCACCTGTGGCACTTGTTCACATGCATGAGCTCCATGAAGTGACACAGTCTGTCCCTCAGCTCTGGCTGCTTTCTCACTCAGCATGAAGACTTTTTGAATCACCCTTCAGAAGCACCTTTCTCTGTGTGTCATAGGAATTTGAGCACCTAAGTTTCTTTTTTTCTATTCCCTCTGCATGTATATTTTTATTTCACTCCAAAGTCCTTTCCTTTTTATACTAAATTCCGACTATACAACGGACAGGCAAAGCCCAGAGAAAGTGGAACTAATTCATGCCTGTGTTCCTTAAAGACAGCAAACACTTTCTCACTCCATTTAATATGATACTGTGCATGCAGGAGCAGCCAGGCAAAGATACTAATATTATCACTCTGTTCCAATAATTAATAGCAACTCCCCTCACAGCTCTGATAAGCTGGGAAACATTTAATTTCTTATCCTTTCCTGCTTGTGAAATACTAATGGAAGAGAAATAGGTACAAGACTCTTGCAGTGACCTTGTCTTAGGACTGCAACTCCTTTAAACTAACCCAGAGACAGCATGGAGCTTCCAGCAGTAAATGGTATGGGATACTCACTAAAAACTTAGAGAACATGCAGCTCAATGAGGCATTTCAGTTCTATCACAACACATTATTAATGCCAATTTTAGCATGAAAGGTGCTAATGTGAGGTTCTTCAGAGACCAAGCAAAACACCAATCCGTTCTGGAGATGAGGTTTGTCTTAGTCACCAGTTTTCCTGCTCAAGCACAGACTGATCTGTTGAAATTTTGCAACCTGTTTCCTTCCCTGTCACTTTCAGAGGTACCTAGAGCTGTAAAAATGGAAAATTAGGCAAAACCTTCCCTCTCCAGAAGAAGAAATAGCTAATAAATAGGATAAACCCACAATATTACTATTGTAGACATATTTTCATATTTAATTTCCATAAAATTTCCTCTTCTATTACTCTGGATGGAAGAATGACACATCCACGTGCAGCTTGAAGAGGGCTGTGGAACAGGCACGATGGTCATGATGAGACACTGCTGGCTGGAGACACACAAATACAATTTCATATGGCAAAAAGACAGTGTGAGCTGAGAGTGAGGTGCACTTGTGACAGCAAAAGGCACAAACCTCGCTTCAGATGCTGACAGAGCTTGTAGAAAAATATACTTGTCAAGTGCTAGATCTACACATCCCCAGAAGATAGGACATGAAATTTTGGGGTACCTTAAGAAAACTGTTACTAGTGCAATACACGTGAAAATCATATAATAAAGTAACACACACGTTCAGCAGTAAAACCAAGTTAATAAAGAAGTAGAATTTTGTTTTATGTTTCCAGTGGTCTAATACTAAAGAACATCATATGAAATGATGAGCTTAAGATTGAAGTTCTCCCAGGAGCGTATTTTTATGCTTTTTTCATTTTGTTTTTTTTTTTTTCATTAGAACTAAAGGCATATAGATGCTGATCACCAGCATGCAACTTAAAAGGTTGAAGTTAAAAATAAAGATTTTAAAAGAAAAAGCAAAATAAACGTTTTAGGAAACAAATTAGGATATTACCAAGGAACATACTGAGTGAAAATATATTTGACTGCCACACATTTTCTCGGTATTTATTATGCTTGTGATTTCTGCTGGATGGGAGCCATCACTAGCAAATCAATCAGATTAGATTTCTAAGAGAATAAAGTCCCCTGTTCCCATAAAAGCGAAGAGAAGTTCACATTAAAAAGCAAAACAAGACAATAGGGTTTGACTTTCTCACCATGTAACTCCCCTACTCAGGGTTTGCCATCCCATGGAACAGATCCAATGGCAGAGACATTGGGCTTGGGCTACACTGAGCAAATCCAGGTAACTGGAAGAGATCCTACTTCAGTACCTTGGTATCATAAGGAATATGAGATTCAAAAAGCTGCTGAAAACCATTTAAATGGCCAATAAGGTTTGAGTAAAAGTAATTCAAGTAATTTTAATTATAAAAGCTTTTACGTTACAAGAGTAAGCAGCCAAGGTGAAGAACTTGCACCAGAGAAATATGAGGCTCTGCTGAAATCAATGGGAGGTTTTTCACAAAAGAAAAAAAAATGAAGAATATCAGATATCTAGTAATGATATCAGGCTCCTGTGCAAAATCACAAGAAGTATTTGAAAAATGATGTTCTTGTACATGGAGAAGCTTTTGCTTAAGAACTCCTAACAAAATGACAGTGGGCAGCAAATTAAATGCTAACCATGTATTTACATAACTTACTCCAACATCAGCTGCCACATTCATCCTCGGCTGGGAGACATCTACTTTCCTCACTTGCAACTTCCTCTCTTCAGCAATAGCCACAGGGACTGTTACACTCTATATTCACATATGTCTTTCAGCACAAAGACAGGATTCTGAAGGATTATGAAAGGTTGGTTTATGTGCATGTTAATGTATGCCTATGAATTATGTAAGTGCAAAGAGAGCCAAAAAATATATCATAGAATACCTACCTACCTCTATTCATATAATGTCTAACTGTGGCTTCACAGAAGAAAGGTGACAGCCACAGTTCACACATTTTAGGTTTTGACTGCTTTTAAGTAGCTTCACATCTTTTTGCTTCTACGTGTCTGCTGACAAAAGATGCCTCTCCTCCACTACAGGGGGATTTTCAATCTAGATTAATTACTTATCAGATCCACAAAAGCAAAATATCAAGACAAAAGCTCCCAGTGAAATGTGAGATAGCGGTATTTGCTCTTTATGGTTAGGAATCTTGGTTTCTTTTTCTCCAGTGGTGCTATGGTTCTATAATTCGATTCCTTTATCAACAAATACCTTCCCTGTGTGTTTCTCCTTGGACGCTATGAATGAAGCAAATTCCATTTTTTATCTCACATGGTTTCAGTAACAGATGCAGGCATGTATGTGTCTTTGGACAAGTTGATAACCCTCCACAAAATCTGAGTATGTTAGGCCTTTGCCCATCCACACTGCACTAATCTTCAACTTCACAGTTCAGAATCACAGCTAGAATAATTAACTGCAGAACTGCAACAAAGACTTCTTCTTGCTTTTTGCTGTATTTGTAGGAAGTTTGATGACAAACTTTACAGCAGTTACATAAAATATTTGTACTTTTGTCACTTGCAAGTGAAAGTTGGGAATTACATGCAAAACAGGTATTGTCATACTTTTTCTTTTTTTCTCTCATGTGTATATTTCAGAAATTACAAGTTACAGGTGTCATACACCCAGCCGTGGAAAAAATATGTGACATCTGACATTTGCTTTTGGTTTGTGCGTTTTACCCTTTCAATTAAAATAGTTCTCTACAGATGTCTCTACTTGCTATGCCTTGTAGAGTCATAGAAGCAGATTTCCTGAATAACTGGGAAAGATTTTGCATGACTAATTGGATAAATTTGGATTTCCCCTATATAGTCTCCTCATTTCTGGAGCTGAAAACCATCAGTTATGTTTTGACAGAGGCTTATGGTCAATGAAGTATCTCCTGAGCACAGCGCTGCAATATGCAATGTTTAAACGCCAGATTTTACACATGGTAACTTTCCTGCAAGAACAAAAGGTATTCATGTCATTTTAAGCACATAAAAATTCATCATTGATAGAATTTGGTTTAAAAAATGAGTACCTTTAACACAGGCTTAAATAATGATTGAGATGATAGACTGAAAAAACCCTGAAATGCAAACCTAAACTGCCAAAACCCAGACAATTCATAAAACAGCCTTAGAATGGTGGTATCAAAAATTGTCCTATTTATAAGTCCTTGAGTTGTAAATACAGATAAGTTCTTTTAAGTCTGACATGTGAAAGCTTAACACATGAGAGCTCAAACTGAAGAAAACAAGCCTACATAGTGATTCCTGTCAGAAACCATTAACTTCACCTGCCAAAAAAAGCTGCTGTTGTTGCTGAAACAATCCCCAGGAATACAGTTCACCAGTTAGAAAGAAGGCTGCACACTTAGCACAGAATTTCTCTGTTAGGATTTTATGCAGGGCTGAGCCATACGGAAATGCCTACAGATAAATTTTCCCATTTTACTGCTGCATTACACTAAGTGGGTGGAACATACCCATGTTAGAGCTGTTCTGTGACCAAAATTGCCTTTAGTATTAAATTAACTGCAGAAGTTGAACTTGAAGGGACTGATGGGGAAGAATATAATTCCTGGAATTAAACATCCTATTATACATTTGTACCTCAAAATCTGCCTAACAAAAAGAAAGAAAATCCAGCTGTAAAGAGCCTGTAGTCTAAACAAATCTCTCACCTCAACTATTTTCACACAGGATAACACTGTAGATAAAATACATAAACTATTTTCAATATCCCTAGATATTCTATATGACCAAAGTGTGGTTTGTGGGTTTTTTTAATTTTTGTCAATAGAATCGTCTCAGAAAGGTGCTTAATCTCACAAGACAAAGAAAGGAAATACCCCAAGCCTCTGCATCAGTCTTGTCTCCCAGAGTACTGGCAGTAGATTGAAAGGAGGATAAAGAGTCAGCGTTCACAAAAATGTGATGAGAACAGATCCCTGGTGTCATCACCAGGAGAACACATACATCTACTGAAAATAAATAGATAGATAGATAGATAGATAGATAGATGATAGATAGATAGACAGACAGATAGAGAGATAGATGTCTTCAGCTGCCTGTTGAACCAGAGAGAAATTCTGTAGTTCACGGCTCATTGCAATCAAGCTGATCTATACAAAACCAGCAGTCTACAAAACATTAGATTGGCCTAAAAATTAATTACACCCAGCAGGAAGAATTTGATTCATCTAGATGAGTTACTAAAATGCTCGCAGGGGGTAGATATAATCTTTCCTTAGAAATGAAACAAAGATACAATTCCAAGTGTCATGCTTTGACCATATAATCAATACTCCCATTACCAAAATTTCCACTGTGAACCTCCTTAAAACAATATCAGCCAGTTTAATTTTGTGAGGTATCTGAAAGAAGAGCTGACAAGAGGAAAACCTACTGTTATACATGACAAAGGCACTCAGTTAACCTCGATGGGCACCACTAACCCCATTACAGAATGCACACATTTTCCAGCCACTTCTTAGGAATGACATGCTATGGAAGCACACTGAAGCACCAACAGACATATCAGGGTGTATCACCTGCAAATGAGAACACTTTTACTTCATGGACACAATGTTGTACAACAAAAGATGCCCACAAGGAGTCTTCAAAGATGTTTAAGGTACTGCTTTTACAACATCAATGCACAACTAATTTGATTATCAAACTGACAACACACAATCCACCATTTTTAAATATTACTTTTTTTTTTTAAATTCAATTACTCCTGTCTTTTTCATGAGGCATCCATCCAAAAGATGCTATAGAAGCCAAATAAGGAAAATTATAATCATATTTGATCCTGATCATAGTTTTAATTAATCTTGCAATTTAAGACTTTTGGTATTTTGGGGCTAGAAATTTAAGCTGCTAATACTTGAAAAATATAGAAAATACAAACCAACAGATTTCTGTTTCTTACAAAGACTGCACAGCACTGTATCAAGAACTTCTCATTTTGTAGCAATCCTTCCATAGATTTTCCAGACCTGTGCGCTGTCTCTTCCTAGACACCAAGGGCCTTTCTTGATATCAAAGATTAAAAATTCAGGGACTTAAAAGCACAAAAAGAATTATACAATTCTATTCTACTCCTGTGATGACTAAACTGGGCAACTTCAGACAGCAGAAGCAAGAAATTAAAAACAAAAAGAAGGAAAAAGATGGCTAGTACTGGATTTATTAGTAAGGGGTACTTCCAACTGTTTACAGCTATGCTCTCTCTTTCATCTTTGTTTTAAATGCTAGTCCTTAAAAAAGCAATATGTAACTGAGCAACAAAAGCCCAAGAAATGTGAATGTAACTGTAAGAGAGAAAACATATTAAAATCATAAATAGGATGGATGCTTAATGGCAACTGTAAAATTTTCTCTGAAGAAGGCAAACCTTGTAAAGATCCAGTCTGAAATGCACATGAGACAGAGCTGGTCTATGTGCAGTCAGCTCTCAGAAGTCATTGCCATGACAGCCTTTTAAATAACAGGAATTTTAAAGTTCAAACTAAAGTGGAGCGGAAGGAGAAGACAGAAGATGACTAAAATTTGGAAATTATTTTTTAAGTCAACAATAGCATTATCACAACTTGCAAATGAGATTAAGAAAGCTGTCAGAACACTTTTGTTGCAATGGAACTAGCCCATGATAAATCTACGAAACTATTATAATAAAAGTATCTAAATCATGGGTAAATTAAATTTGTGGCTTGCATAAATCACACATTGCTACCTTTCAGACTTATATGCTTTCCATGGCATGAAAAAGGATGAGATTTCACATAAAACACTGAAAGAAGAAACAGTTCTTGCGATCAACATTCCAAGTTCTGCAAAAGGGGTCTAAAGACCTCTTCAAATTGATTGCACACACGTGTGAACTCTAGCTACCAGTATATAATCAGCTTTATGGACTTTACTGTATCATTCATCTTAAATTCTCTCAGACTTAACACAATCAATAAGAAAAGTTTCTCCAGAAAGATGCAATACCTGCAAACAGCCTCTCTTAGCATGAAATTAAAGTCAGGCTCCAGTGAATAGGCTCTCCCAGGGACACTCCTCTCGTGCACGTTCCGGGACATTGCCAGTTCCTTTTTCTGACTTGGACAAATGACTTCTCACAAAGGGCTACTCAGGGACTGAGCTGCTTTTTAAAAAAGCATTAACGTGGCCCCACACTGAGCAGAGACGCTTCTGCATGAAGCCTTCATTACTCATACATTTCAAATCTGTTGCATAGCACACGGGACATCAGAACTACTCATCCTGTCTGCTTCTCTGCTCCAGAGCCCGCAGAGCCACTGTTTCCGCTTGCTACGGGGGAAAACAGGCTTTTTCTTCACCACATGTTAGCCAGTGTCTGACCTACATCAGGAAGAAGAATGAATCTTCCACTAATCCACATCCTAATAGCCAGACTTTCTTAAACCCTGAACAGGAAAGTCAGGCATGTGACAAGAAGCGTTATTCCTGCCCCCACCTTTCATTAATATTCTTGTTCTTCAACTTCTTTTTCACATCCTTTTGTTCCCTTTGCAAAAACATATCAGAGCAAATTAATGACATTTATAATAATCTACTATGTTCAGAAATTACAAAGATATGATCTGCCATTACTCTGTTTATCAGAAAGAGAGGTATCTCTGTTGTAGTATTTAATATAATAAACCTTTTAAATCAGCTTTAACAGAACTCAGTCAGAACGTGCTTGCAGTAAGCAATATTCTGCACTGGACCTGCAACTTGTTTATCGAAATAGCATCATCCATGCCACACTGAGTTTTGAACCCCAAAATTATACAGTGGATTGATTTTTCTTTTTCCCCTTCCAAAGATTCTTAATCTGATTCAGGAGCCTACAAGCTTAGACCAGGTAAGCAGAGCTTTCATCTCCTTGATTAGTGAGAAGACTGGTGCTGACTGAAAACTTCACTACACTGGACAGGCACCCTTGGAAATGTGTATCAGGTATTTTTCAATTTAGGGTTTTAGAAAATGTATTTGTAAGAGGTCTTGTATTGTCAATAGCATACTGGTGGTTAGACCATGTAACTTGAAAATTCAGATAGAAAAACAGTTTCTTGACATCCAGTAACACTGTTCTCTCCCATTTACCTCATTTTTCACAGGCAATTTTAATCTTTTTTAGCATTTTTTAAAATTAATTCAATGCTGCTTAATAGGCTTGATCAACTGCTACTTCCCTTTGTTTTTCAGGCAAACATTCGATGCCTGATGAAGAACTCAATCCTATTACACACCTTATGAAGTCCATCAGAGTCAAGACTGGCATCTTTTGTTTCAGGTGTGACATTGCTCTACTGAAAAAAAAGAAGATTTCCTTTGCAAAACACTATGAATTCTACAGTGGAAAAAAAGTCCCATGTATAAAAATTTTCATATATGTATGACAAAGAAAGAAGTATTTTCTTCCTTCACAGGATAACTGAAGATGGGGACTGAAATTCTTGACAAGAAGCATTGCAGTATTTCCCTCCTCACTTAGCACAGGTTACCTGAATTTACCATTCTTGATTCTGGAAAGGGAGACAAGGCAAGCAAAGAGTTTTTCCTTTTCCTGCTCAGTTCCCTCAGGATGGGCTGCTGTGGATCCTTTTTAATGAGAGTTAGTTGGCTGGGTCAGAGCAAAGGCACACACTTCCTGTGCTATAATCACTGTCTCTGCCCATAGAGCCTGTTTCATAACATAACTGCACAATTTTGATTAATCACACCAGATTCAGGTGGACTGTGGTCTTTTGTCACTCATTCATTAGGAACACAACACCAAAGAACATGCTGGATTATTACAAAGGTCCACAGGGCAGATTTTTTATAGACATACATGTACAACTACTTTGAAAGACATCAGGTCTGATGATCTGCCACTGAGTATGGGGTTAGAAATAATGGGGTCAGTAGCCACTTGAAACATTTTTATGGCTTCCATTAAATGCAATCTGTCTGTGAAAGACTTGACATCTGTTTAGAGTTCATTTGTGTCCTTTCATTCGTACATCTGTATTTTTTTCACATGGTAGATGGACACGATTTTCACCTACCAAGGGGTTTTTTCAGTGTTTAAATACTCCCATTCTATTTATTAATGCTATATATAATTTCGCAGCAATATTAGTGAATTGTTCAGAATTTCTCCATTTGCTTAGCTGTGAAATGTCACTATTTTCATTTAGAAGACAACAGAGAAAACAAATCCCAAGAGATTTTGAATCATTTTCATAATCTTCTTTTAAAGCCAACTGATTTAGATACAGAAAAACAAAGGGTGAAACATGTTTACACAAATGTTTCTTCAGGTCAGAAACAGAAAATTTCAAGCTACGTACACTCTGAACTATTAGACCATATAGTTTATTAGACTTGCATCAGCTTCTGTAACAAGAGACTCTACCGACCTTTACAAATCTTCTCTATTTCCATGAACCAGCAAGGCAATGAAGCTATTACTGCCATTTATAAAATTAATGTATTTTTCGATTTTTAAATTTCAGAAAGCGTGATTGTTTCTCCTCAAAAGCACCGCTTACCTTCCTAACATCCTTTGCTGAATGTTATTTCTGCAGGATATGCATACTCTTCATCAAAAGCAATGCTGCAGCTCACAAAACCAAGCTAACTTCCAACGGGCTGGCTTCGGTCCTGACCAACAGCACTGCATCCAGGAGCTCCCTGCACAGCAATCCATGGAATATTCTTTGGGGGAACATTGGAGAATACACTGATGCAGACACTACTTCTGGTGCTGTGCTACTCACTGAACACTTACATGTGAGCTACCACTCCAATATGGTCTTACCCCTAAATATTCTGGTGGGAGAAGGACTGTTATTTTAATTTGTAATTTATCTCTGTAGCTCTGCAGGCCATTAGTTAACTGTAAAACCAGCACTTGCCTTCGAAAATCATAACAAAGCAGGTAAATCAAGTAAGCTCTCAGAACTCCTAAAATGTACTCTTGTGTATTATTTGCATTACTATTACTGGTACATACACACAATATATAACAGCAGATGCATTTAACTGAAAAGTTTAAATACAAAACATTAAGAAATAAAAGATGGAGAATATGATACTCATCTTTTTTTTTGTAATTTAATCCCAATGCATTTACGAAATTGAGGGCAATATCATTTACAGAATAACCAGCAATGTGTGGGGTTTGTCTGTATAGCAGAAATAAACAGAACCAGCACAAGAATTGGCTGGTGCTTTTTAAACGTTAAATTAATCTCAATACTGCAGACACAAATTTCTGTTTAGAATTACATAAGAATATACAGAGACTAAACAAGATGCTTAAAATAAAATATATTCTTATCTACTATATTCATGGGATAAAAAAAACACTGGCCCACTTCAACTTAAGCATCATAGAATGAAATCACATCCTCAAAGGAATTAGTTAAACAGTCCTAATCCTTCATCTTCTAAATCCAGCACTACCTCTCAGGCTTCATATTGTTTAATCTGAACAGTGAAGAGGGCCATCATCCAGTCCTCTGAACAACATGACGATTAACCCTTCAAAATGAGAAGGCAAAGACTGAAGATTCAAGGTGATTAAGATCCCAGCTCTGAATCAGTGTATTTAACTGGAAACGTGCCTAACCACATGAGCTTTGCTAAACAGCAGATACAAAGCAAATATCAGTCTGTCCTGACTGCAAGGATTGTAATACTGGCCATTCAGAAATTCTGCTGGGTGTTAGTATATATTTGTAAAATACATATAAGAGCAAATATGCACAAACTGAGCAGAACTGTATGCACCTCAAGTAAGAGCAGTTCAGTAGAGAATAGGTGTGCAACAGCAACAGTTGGACACAACTATTCCACAGTGGGCATTGTGAGATCATGGAAGGATTATGTGCCACGAGTGCTCCTGATAGGGTGAGGTATGAAGCTTCTTGGCCTAATTTTAGACACAGAAATTTATGGGCAACAAATACCTATTAAATAAGTAGGGCGAGTCAAGAAAATAGAGAAAGTGAACTAAATTACCTGGTATAGTACAAATTACAAATTATTCTCCATCACAGGCATGTTGGTTTGTATTTATAACTAGATTAATATCTATATTAAAATGCCAGATTATTGTAAACAAAGACTGTATCTTTTAGATTTAAAACATTATTAACTACTCAATAACCTTCATAGATTGGAGGGGAGGGTTTTGAAGAACATAGACAAAATAATGAAGCAGTGAGTTTTTCTCATTGCATAATATTTCATTTCATTAGAACTTCATCAATGCCTATACTGCTCCATAGCATGTGCCAACCTAATGATAAAAGGTTATTTCAAATTTTTATATACTCCAGATGGCAATGATTCAGAAAGAATAAAGGAATCTTTATTTCAGCAGGATTAGGAAACCTCTTACGACAATCTCAATTGACATTTCTCATCCTGCCAGCACTACAATGGATCCTGATGCCTGTTTTTCACGTTGCAGCTGCCAGTATAATTGTACTATTACACCCTGATTGAGAATACACGTATAGCACTGCAATAAACACTAAATATGTCACAAAAAATGCAACACAGGGCTCACAGTGAAATGCAGGCAAGTCTGGAGTAGGAAAATATTGCTCATTATTTTGCAATGCTATCAGTTTCAGATGAATGAAACCCAGAATATTTAAAATATTTTTACAAGGACACTCATCAAAGTACAAAACTACTGAAACCAGTGACCCATTATTCTCCTCTGTATACACTAAACTTGTCAACAAGTACTTCACAAACAAATCCAAATGGCCTCTGTGAAACTCAAAATTTCTTTAACATTCTACAGTGAATTCACACCAATATAAGATACCCTCCCACTATTCACTACTGCAGGGGCTTAGACACAATGAACTTTTTTTTTCCAGTAAAGGATTGAGTTTATGGTATAAGAACAGAATTTGACAGACATTTGCCTTTTAAGGAAGACAGTTGGATGGTTTTGTGGTTTTTCTCTGCAGTTTGAGAATAAAAGCATAGCAGCAGCAGATATTTACAGTACTTGAGGAGATGAAGAATTACTTTGTCTTTAATAGTATTCATATTCTGAGATACACTTGCACTCAACAAGCCAGTGGGAGGGATCTCCACTGTAGACCACTTTTAACACAGGCTCACTTTGATAATTGTAACTGTAATTAAATCAGTCAACTCCCTGCCTTTTTAATCTACTGATTACCTTGCTCTGCCCTACCTACCTTTCAGAAAGTAGTAGAGTTGGTCAGAATTTGCTGTTTCCTTACTGAGTTTTCCAGTAAAACGTAATATACACAAAGGCTTATTGCTAATTGCTCATCACCTATACATGACCTATAAGGGATCAGCTTTCTCATGGTTAATAGATACAAGCTGGAAGGAATCTGCCAGCTTAAGACAGAACACAGCAATAAAACCACAATGAACTCAGTGCCTACAAAAAGGCTTTAGGATGAAAGATGAAACCTACAGCTAAAGACAGAGAAATGTTACCTTCTGATCAGGTGAGAGAGTGTCTCAACCCATGCCACATTCATTCAATTAACAGACTGCAGCTTGCAAACACTGATAAGGGTACAACAATTTAATAATGTAATCTGTATTCCTAGAGAATGAAAACTCAGTTCAAACACACAATTGGCTTGGATTTCCAGTTTAGGCACGATGTACAGTAGGATGTACTTTCTCTGCTATGTACTGGCATGGAAAAATGGACAATTAAATCCCACAAATATAGAAGAAGAAAAAATGAGGATTAAAAACACTTGCAGAAAAAGGTATATCAAGTTCTAAAATGCAGCACAACCTCCTGTGCCACTACAGAAACCTCTGTTCCCTTGCAGTGTTAAGCCCCATCCTTTCACATCTCCTCCTAACCACTTTTCTCATGATAAATGCAGCTCTTCCTTGGCATGCCACTTCTTCCTTCCTATCTGGAATGGTGGTGAAAAGCAAGAAGAGTAAAATCCCTCATCTTTCTGGGAAGCAGCTGAACTGGGATTCAGTTATCATGAAACAGAATGATGCAAACGAAAAATCTTCTCCAGGGTAAAATGTAAACTAAGGGTGTGGATCAAATACTCAGTGATCTGATGTGACTTGTTCTGAACAGGATTTGTAATTTCTCTGCATCCTTTTGAAGCGTATTCTTAATTATCTGGTTGTCACAAGAGGAGCTCCTTGTTTCATGCAGTACAATGTACTACTGACAACCTTTGGACAATGTTTTCAGGATAACCTATCTGTAGTTATTATACTGCACGCTCAGAAGATGGATGTTTTCTGAAATAGATATTTAATTAATGCTATTTAATACACAGTTTGACTGAAGGGTAGTAGTGGCCAAATCATGAAATTTGAGATTATGGGGCAGGCTCTACACATTAAATTAAAACCACATTAAACTCAAACAATCATTCAAATCAATCTACATTTGCTTACAGTATCTGCAAACTGAAGCACACATTATGACCAAAGATAATCACACTAAGATTTTTGGCAATGCTCTACAATAAAAGCTATCTGAAATACACAGTAATTGTTACTAAATCGTAACAGAAGCCCTGTGGAGTTAGGAATTATAACAATATTAGTCATATAAGTTCAGCATGATTAATGGCACTGCAAAAAAAATCAAGATTGTAAGTAATAAACCTCTTGGAGGCAAAGCCCACAGTAATTACTGAGGTCACTTCCTGCCGTAAACCAGAGAATACCTGACTCTTATTGTTGCGTTTTTAGTGCAGTTACCTGGCATCTTTCAGGAGCTGGTGAGGATCTGGTCCACCAAGTTTCCTTATTTATTTGAATATTTTGAATCATGTCAGATGACTTAAAACTGTTCCATTTGTCCCTCAATGTTTTATCCTTAGGAAAGGAAGCCTGCTCCTTTCCAAGGGACATTCCCTCTGCTAAGTCTAAATCTAAATTCAGTGAGAATCAGAAGAAAGACCCTACCTTACTAATGAACTAAAACCAAGCATCTTTTTGTCTTTAAATCCCATTTCCTCCTCTACATGACACATATCAAGAAAATTACCAATGCAGCTGAAAGAAACTTCTCATGCCCTCAGGAAAGAAATCCCTGAGGATGCATCTGTAGAGTATCTATGAAAAGGCAGTATCAGAGTAAGGGATGAATAATTAGAACTAGGTCTATAAGCCAATACCAGGATAATCCCACCTTATTTTCTTCATGTTTATCATTTACCCTCAGAAGCAGAACTCCACAAAAGTTTGCATCTAGTATAATAGCTTTTCAGCTTTAACTATACTGCAACCTTTAATAATCATATTTGAAATGTGTGCACAGAGGAAAACACACACCCAAAACATTTTGGTAAAAGAATAAGATTAAAACTAAATTTTTAAGTTGCCCTGTCTAATTTTGAGCACTGACAAAAAAATGAACTGCTGCATGGCCTGTTACATTAGAACAATACTGTAGAATAATTACAAGTTCTAAGATAAAATTGAAATTACCATAATAATTCTCCTGTGAAACAATCCAATCTATGCAGACTACGAATTGCTACTACATTGAAAAAATGCATTACCACCTCAAGTCAGGCAGACAAATAGTTCTATTTTCATTAGTTAGTGTAGATGCTTAAAAGGTTATGCAGAGCAGGATGAAAAACTGATTATATTTGCAAATTATGTATTGGTCACGTTCAAAGACCAGCTCTTGCACACCGGCATTAGAAAGCCAGCTATGCAAACTGTGAGTAAAGATGTGATTCTACAAATGCTTCTCACTGAGGAGAGCAAAAGTACCAATCTATAGGGCCCACCTTTGGGTACAAGAGGTGGTATCAAGACAGGGACATGTTTGTGCCTGTTTTCCTATACTGTTGCTTGTACCATTTGCTTTAGAGTACTTTCGAGAAAGGTCTTTTCTCTTCCCTGCCCCGTATACACATGAAAACCAAAAAACCCTGCTTTAAATCTAGACAAAACAAAGTATTCCTCTATTATTCTACTCAGAGAGACAACAGTCAGGATTTCAGCATCTTCTCTTTTCCACAAATCTGTACCTCTCTACTATTTAGGGCACTAAACTTCCCAGAGGTACTTAAACTTCTCCTTAATGAGAGGTGAATCACAAACTATAAAATGGTTTTGTTTGGAATGGTTTGTGTTGGAAAAGACCTTAGAAATGAAATCATCTACTTCCAAGTCCACTGCCGTGGACAGGGATGCCACCAACTAGATCGGATGTACAGAAGTCACATCAGCATCTTAAAAAGGATGAGCACTTTTCAGGATCAGATTTTATCTGCTTGCAATTAAAATGGGAGTGTAGGCTCCCTGGTTTAGTTTGATGTAAAATCACAAAGGTAAAACTTAGACTCAGTCAACCAATGAACCTTTGAAGTTTCCAATCATGTTCATAAAAGAGAAGAATAACTATGACGATCGTTTGATTTTATGTCGGCTTTTTAATCACAGTATTCCCTCACGGTTTAATTTGCTCTGTACCTACCACCGTCAATCTGAATACACACCACTGCCCATTAATGATACATTTATAGTTTACAACACAAGTTTTATAGTACAGAAAAATTACTAATACAAGCCACCTCAAGCATCTAACAGGAAAACAACCGCAAAAATTATGATCATAAACCCACATTTCTCTCTGATCCATTAGTAAAGAGAAACAGTCTATAATCTCCAAATTGCATATCAAGCATGGGTTTCCAATCCTGTGACCAAAGGAACCACAAGTCTGAAACGATCAGTAAAGTCAAATGGGATAAATCCATGTTACTTGGGTAGCAACTTAAAGCTAATCATGAAATCAGAGGATCAGTCTTATACATATTGATTTTAAATGTGTGTGTCTTTTTGACTCTCCAGGGGAAATGCTCACTGAAGAAATCAGTCTCAAAGTGTGGACAGCACGTGTCTGACTGGGAGGAGGAAAGACCACCAACTCTGCTAGACAATCCTATAGCTGAAACCAGACTGATGCTTTTAAAAATAGCCCTTTATTTTACCAGAGTCATCCATGACAGGTCCTAAGCTAACACCTGTTCTTTGCTGGCCTTCTTCTTCCCGTTCTTAGTTTAACTTCAGTCCTCTGCAGTCACTCTGAGCTCACTGCTTTTGTTCTTTATCATCTTCTGTATGAAAGTATTATTTCAACCTGATGGTTTCTAACATGAGAATAAGAATGCAGCTTTTGAACACATTCTTTGAAGGTATTTCTCATGTGTATGTACTTCCAAAACCACCATATTCATACACAGAAGTGAAGAGTGGAAAAAATTAAGCCTGGTATCAAAAATTACAAAATTTCTTTTTTACTTGCTGTTAGCAAACAACAGGAAACCAGCATATTTCATTCAAAGTAGCCCAGAAACTGAGTGAGGTCAAACTCCGTATACAAGTTGGGGCAATCTCCTCTTTGGGCTTAATTTAACGGGTTTAGTAAAATCACTCCTTTATTTTCTGTCAGATGAAAACTATTCACACAAAAGCTCCTTGATCTTACTTAGAATAGTGCTTGACAGTTCTGAGTAACTATTATAGATGAAATATGTCCCTAAGTGTTGTACATGCACATAAATAAAAATACTAATATACTCACCCCACCAGAGAAACTTCATTCTTTTAACTCTGTCAATTCTAATCAAAAGACAAGATCAATATCCTAAGCAGTAGGTCAGAGCCCCAGAAAAGCAGCATTCACACCACGTCCTGAGGCTCGGCAAGTCCAGCAGCTCCCCCCATAGCCCTGACACCCACCAAGCTGCTCAGGCAAGGACGTGGAAGAGTCAGGAGTGAAGGAATGAAGTTGAGGCTGGGAAGAAGTGTTACCAGTTTTGCCATTGGTTTTCACTACCCACTATATTTAATTGGCAATGAATTAAATTAATCTTCCCCAAGTCGAATCTACTTTTCCCTTGAAGGTAACTGGTGAGTGATCTCCCTGGTCTTAATCCACAGGGGCTTTTTTCTTATTCTTTTCTCTCCCAGGCCTCTTGAGGACAGTGAGTGAGAATGGCTGGGTGGACACGTGGCAGCCATCAAAGTCAACCTCCCACACCATGTTTGACAGTGGTCATCTTGCAGTCAGCAGCAAAGCAGGAGCAGGGGTACAAGAGAGAGACACACACCAGATGTGGAGAACTTACAGCAAGTCGTGTGTTATCCTCATTCAGTAGTTTTCCTTGAGACATTTCATACAGTACCATCTTATAAAATGCAGTGGTATCTAAACCTACAGGGCAGGATGACGAGGTCAGCCTTTGATGCAAACTCTATCTCTGGGCCAACCTGCCTCCTCCAATAACCCTACACACAGACCACTCAGGGAGAGTGATAGGAGGTTACTGCAGAAATACACAAAAGAGGAGGATTTCAGACAACTTCCTCTGTAATCTCCCTCTGAGAAAAGGAGTGAACTCCCACACAATATTTTACTCATCCCTGCTATGACAAAATCAAAGAACTACCATTAACAGCTGCCACGAGAGCATTTTAATCTCCCCAGAAAGGAGATTAAAATGTTATTAATGGTTGACATTAGACAAAGTGACCAACCACAGGGCCTACTGAGGTTTGCTACTGGATTATACTTCCCAGATATGGTCTTTGTTGTATGTGGATTACCAGTCATGGCAGTAAAGCCATGAAAGTGAAAGCAGGTGTGACCTCTAGATTAAGCAGGCCTTAGAAATTACAATGTGATGACTCAACATCAATGTGCTGATGCAATTCAAAAAATCTCAGCTGCTAGGAAATCAGTTATCATTCCCACTCACCTGCTGACAAGACAGAATGGAGCAAGGGGAATTAACAAAAATCGGAAAAACCCATGAAGGATGTGCCTAAACCAACAGTTTATGCCAAGTTTTGTAGCAGCCATTTCTCCCCCTGTCAGAAGCAACAGTCTTAATCCTATGGTCAATATTAATGTGAGGGGAACACTGAAATACTGAAATGCAGTCTAATGAGAATTGCACTCATCCCATTCACAGGACCCTGGCAGATCAGACAAGGACCACTTCCTGCTTTTCCAATAACATCTATTGGTAAAAGCCTGAGGCAGTTTTCCAGTCGCAGACATTGACAACAATGAACAACACAACCTTAACTGAAAGAGTTTTTGAAATTTACCCAAAGGGATTTTAAGATTTGATAATGGCCTCTTCAATTACTGTTTACAGATATACTTTATAACAGTGTTTATTGAACACTTGTTTCATTCAGACCAAAACAGTAATCAAAGTAACTTAAGTAAAGCTACCTTTTTTACTGCTTTAACATTTAAACCCAGTTTAGAGTCACCTGAACTGTATGCACTCAACAGACAACAGGTTCTATTGCTTACTGATGTACAGCAGGGAAATGCAATCAATTTATATGGTGTCTATTAGTGTGCTTTTTAGAATGATACAATAAATCACACCTACTGGTGCAGGCAGAGTTGTTGCATTTCTGTTCCTACTATTGTAGAAAAATGCTGGAAGTGGGAAAAGCATAGCTGAGACCAAGAAAAAGGAGGTACATGAGACACAGGGTATTTTCTTTTATCATGTCCAAGATGTGAGAAGTTCAAGGAAAAACTAATGTTAAACTTTGAGTGAGCAAAAAAACCCACTCAAAAATAAACAAACGAAAAACATGCCAAAAGGAATTAACCTAATTTATCCAGAGACAAATAAAGAGGCAATAGCCATAACACCGGTTTTGCTGAAGGGTTTCTCCACACCTTCAACATATTCATCCTCAATAAAATTATAAAGCAAATTTAAAACTACATGGATACACCATTGTACAATTTTGGAAAAGAAACTCGGTTTTAAACGCTCTTTCAGCAGCTATCACATATTTATCAAACTAACCACTGCGTCACTTTGAGGCTCTGGCAGATTTATACAGATGTTAAGAAAGAGAACTTCGATTTATTTCAGACTACTCACCTGAAATATTGCTTACTTGGTAAGAACAGAAATGCCAATCAATAAGAAAACCCCTCACCTTCTGAAGTTCTCAATCTCAAACTCTATGCTTATATGACAGATTAAAATTTTCACACAATTTCATTTAGGAATAGGCAGCTTTGTTCTCCTGATTAAAAAAGTCAATTTACAGATTACCAGCAACTACTATATTTCATTCTTTCAATCATGCAAAGAAAATAGTTTGAAGTGTAAGGAAATATATGTAGAAATGTCTATGTAAATCCACTCAATTCAGGAATTACACATATTTAAAAGACTTATGCTATGTGTTCTTGCATTAGTCTATCTACATCTAAAAGACAGAATGTTTGAGCCCAAAGTATTATTCTCTAGTCATCTTCTTCTAAAGTGCTTCCAATTAACTTGATTTTAACATTTCCTCCCATCTTGTCCTGTTTAATGGTGCTCAAATTGAGAAAAACAAGTTGCAAATCCTTCAAACAATACATAATCTCCAAGCAGCACAAGATCATCCAGCTTCCAGTTTCATTATTTGTTCAAGCAGGGTAGGAAAAAATACACTCGTTTAGAGAGAAAGTCTGTTTGTGTAAGCAAATATCTTAATATTCTACTAAACATCAGCAAAAATAACATTTAATATTCATCATAACAGACATAATGTTTCAAAATAAAACAAAATATTTAAGTGACACGTTCTCTTCCTAGCATCTGGCCTACACTAAAATAAAACCACAGCCTGATGAGGCCAACAGGAGTTTTCCTCACTGGTAATAACAGGGCCAGCCAGGCTTCCATTATTGAAAAGTGATATTTAAGTTTGCTTTCAAACAGTTTAGCCAACTTGCAGACAGCCTTAAAAAAGAACATAATGCTGATTTAGATGGCATTCACCTTTATCTAAATCAGAGGGACAGACATAAAGAGACAAACAACTTTAATTCAAAGGACTTGCATCCCTCTGCTTCTTGATAGATCCAAGCAAGCTTGACTGCAAATAGTAACGGGAGAAAAAGAATGGATTAATTTGAAGATAGTGGACTTCAGGGATCCTAACTAATAAAATAGTTATTCTTCTCAGAAACACGGTAGAAATGAATCAGACTACAGCAGTTCCACAGGAATAATGAAGAGCTATCCTGAAACGATCTGAATACACAACAGTTAAAATTTTATGAAAGTACTGGGAGCATCACTCTAGAGACTGACTCCCCCTCACCCCTTCTTTTCTTAACCATGGCTCCATCATCTTCGAAGTTAATTTCAAATGTTCCTAGCTATTGTAACCATACTACTGAAATCAGGACCTTGGGAAATTCTTCCTTAAACAAAGATTAATGAACAATACAGCAAAATATTCTAACCAGGAATACTCGTGGGGTGGATTTATTCTGTGTATATTACTCCAGGAGTCTCATCAGAATAAGTAAAATTGAAACCAAGGATCAATGAAGAGGAACAACAGAAAACTAAAAAAGAAATATCCTTAGCATTTTTATTGGAGAATTTCAGACTTAACTGAACACTTCATGGTTTTTCAAATAGTTTTTTTTTCATTCTGAAGAGAATTAATGCAGATTTTCCAAACACAGAATAACAGAGGAGAACAAATTTTATTATTGCTATCAATGGTTTTTGCAGTGTTGCCTAGGAACCCAGATTCAAATCAGAGGAACAGCATGGCAAACACTGAGGGGAAAAAAACCCACAGAAAATACCCAAAGCAGAAAACCCGAAAAGTCCCACAAACATAAACAATGAAAAAAATCACCCCCCCGTTTTTTTTCACCTTATTAAACTGAACTTGAACTTTTAACAATTCAGTGGTCCAGAGGAATAAGTTAATATTCAGTCTTGATGGAAAACAGAACATAAAACTCCATTGTCTCTTTTGATTTTCTGGATTGTTTTGTTTCTGTTCATGTGACGAAAACAATAAAAAAAATCTGTTTCATGTACAAGATCTCATCACGCATCATGAAAACAACAAATTGCTCAAATCCTTACTATTATCATATGAATGGTTTGTGTTAAATCCTTGTTCTAAGCTGGTTCTCTTGTAAGTGGAGCTGTTCTAGCCCAGAGCTCTGGCCCAGGCAATACAGGAAGAGATCTGAAGCATGTCCAAGCAGGATAAGCACCCAGCTGCTAAAAGGCTTCACTTTATTTTTCTCTCTCTTTATTCAGATTGATCAAACCCATCGTTGGTTAACAGAAACAAGCAGCCACAAACTGACTGATCAGTGGCATGTACTTCCTGAGAAGTGAAGACCTACACTCAGAAAATTATTGGGAATTCTAACAAATGCAAAATCCCTAGAAATTAAAATTTGCATGATTCCATGGAACGATGGCATAAGCCTTTTAAGGATTCTAACAACCATTAAGCCAATAGCCTGTGACATTTACAGAATTTCAGAGGGAGAGCAGTTTTTGCCTTAGCTTAGATCCACTCAAGTTATCAACAGGTCTGAGCAATGTTTCTGCACCTAAGTATGTTCTTCCCATCTTTTGAAGAGGGTTTACTCACGCAGCGTACCTGGAAAACTGTTCCTGCAGCCCCCGCATCTGCGCTCTGCTCCGCTCCGACTCCAGGGTCACCTCCCGTAATCTTTTCTCACTCTCAAGTCTCAAATGTCTTTCTTCCTCCAACTCATGTATCAGCTTCTCACGCTGAAACACCATAAAATTTACTTGTTAATTTTACACATAAAACGATGATTTGAGGAAAAAGTTAAGATTTAATTTGGGGAAAACCATCAAAAGATCAAAATAATTGCCGTAACAACCCAGCCCCATCATTTTCGTGCAGCAATGGTACAGAGAGAAAAAGTCTTTCAGAATATCCCATCACACTGAGCTCCCCTTCCTTGGCTCACTCACAGATGTCAGCATATGGAAAAACAAACACACACCTTTTCCCTTCAAAGCTTTTTTTCTTCATCTCCATTCAAAATAAATGTAAAAATTGACCTATAAATTGACCAAACAGTGACCTATCGTGCTTGAATGCAGACACGGGAAGCATGAAACAAGTCAAGAGGACAACTTGTGACCCATTCCTTAATGATTCAACCTCAAGAGCAGGAAAAGGACCTGATTCTGCTGCCACTGGTTTTCTTGTTTAGGCTGAGAGGAGCATCCCTATCAGTAGAACAGAGTCTGTTTGAATTTACTTACTGAAATACTATGACAATTAATATGTTTCTAAAAACTGAGTACAAATCAAACCAATATGAGAGAGATAAAAGTGACATTAATTTTACTAACAGTTCTCAAAGGCAAATAGCTGCTAAATCTTAAAACATAGAACCAAAAATCCAACCCAAACATAGAGCACTACCTGAATAAACCTACATATGTCATAGTTTAACCATTTTTTTATAAGAAAGAACATCATGTGAAAGGGTACCTAAAGATTTTAAAACTCTATTTCAAAAGTTGCTAAATTTAATTTAAGAGAAGCAGCGAAATTAACCAAAAGTTATAAAAAATGCTATTGCAATTAAAAATATGTATTTACAGCCTTCTCCATGTGACCCTGTTATACAGAAATTAAATTAAATTTTTCCTTGTGAATTGAAATGAGGTAACAAATCAACAGAACCCCCAAGCATTTACGTGGTACTACATTACACTCTGTCAGTGATGGGGTTCCAAGGTCTAAGAACAGGTTAAGCCATTGTAAAGCTACAGAGGGTTCACCACCCATATGCTTTGTGCCCATGGTGCAGGGAGATTTGTAGCCTGTCAGATAGCCTGACGTAGTTCCATGTCTGACCTAAATTTTCATGACATTCCTGCAAAAATTTATACAAAAATTATCCGTACAGTTTCATTAGTAAATAACAAAGGTATCTTAGTGATAAGCCATTAAATGGGGGAGACAGGTTATTTGTACAAATCTCACAGCTATAAATCTTACTGGATAATAATTTACAATAGCGGTAACCAGGGGACCAAAAATATGAACATTGCCAAGTGGAAAACGGATCTTAAAGACAGTGATAAATAAGCAGATGCCACAAAGGGAGGCTGCAAAGGTTTAAATGAAATATCTATTTGCTCGTGAAAAAATAAGGGGAATTACTCAGAGAACAGAGGGGTTCTGTCTGGTTGGCCATATGTAATATCTGGAAAATGGAAAACTGCACGACAAGAAACAAATTACTGGCAAATAAATACATTGTTCTAACTAAATTATCTAATTACTGTCCTTAGTGTTACACAACCATGTCCTGCCAGGTGCTGAGTAATCCTTGGGTTCTGCCACACGAAGAGGAGCAGAGAGTTCAGCACTAGGCAGAAGATACACAGCAGCAGTACAGAAGGCTCACAAAGGGTAACAGGCTAATGATGTGGGAAGAATATTCACAGCAGTCAGTATTGCTCCAGCTTAGATCCCATCAATGCCAGCTTCAAAATGATACAGCTCCAGAGGCTCTTGATGAATACTGTCAGCATCTTCTCCTGTAGGGAAGTTTCACTGCTGCTAAAGGGACATCTAGGACTTCCCAAGTCAGTGGGCAGCAAGGTAAATGACATAAAAGAAATATAAAATTACCACCTAGGACTTGAGAAAAGGTTTCAGAAGATACTGGTGTCCACAGAAACTGGGCTTAAAACCAAATGTGCAGCTGTGCCTACAGTAACTGAGAAGCCACCTTGGAGGAAACTCAGGTACTGCTATGAACACCTGAGGGGGGAGTTGGCACCAAGCATCAGGCTGGGCCTGAGCTACCTGACACAATAAAGCTTAATTACAACAATGGACTGAAGACCAGAGATCCAGCCATGCCTTCAAGGCTCATTCAGCATCATAACAGCCACAATGATCTTATCTGATACAGCAGCTACCTCTGCATGTCTGCTATGCTGACCATGCTCTGCTCCTCTAAATCTTTCTACATTATGTACAAAGCCAAATCTCCACGGGGCAGGAGAGACAAAAGGTGGCACTCTGGAAAGCAGAAGAGTATCCTGTTCTCCATCTCGCTGCCAGGGTGTTTTGCAGGTTGCTCACAGCTCTGCTGCCTGTCCTGCAGATTGACTGTGCTGTACCTACAGGCACGGCCACGCTCCTGCTCATCACAAACCCACACCTTCCAGCAGAGAACTGGATTCACAGCAGAGATTCACACACACAGACTACTCCCTACAGGTCAATGAGCCGTGCAAGCTATTTCTAGGTTTCATCTACCTCTTGCTGATAGGTCAGAGAATGCTGCTGCTGCTGCCATTTACTCCTTCTGCTCATGTGGGGAAGTCTGTATTATTGTCCTACACAAAAAGATCAGCACACCCACACGGGTTTTTTGAGTTTTTAAGAAGAAAGGATGTAGAAATTACCTCAAGAAAAGTACTCTTAAACCAGCAACAAATTTGCATTGCAAGAACAATAACATCACTGGAATGAAATCCCTAAACAATAGGAACCTCTGGAATGAGTTCAATACCCAGTTCCAATTCAGCCACCTCACGGGCAAGAATTACAACACAGTGTTTGTTATATGTGCTGTTGCTGTACAAATCTCCTGCTCCTTTCAGGGTGAGGGATGAACAACAAACCAGTCAGCACGGTACGTGACCAGAAACAAAAGCACTGACCTACGGCCCTGAAATTCTGGGTTCTCTTCCCAGCTACCAAAACTCTCCTGTATGAATGGAGCAAAGACTTGCCTACAGGACACCTGCACAGCAACATCACCAGCCTTCGCTTTGGTGGTTCTTCACAAGAATTTATTGGCAACCTAGAAGCACTTCTGCCATTTCTTGCAGACAGAAAGTAGATCTGCTTTCAGTCAGATCACAGATATTAAATAATGTAAAGTGGGGAGAAAGAGGAGTAAGAGACCACCCCACCTGGGAAGTGTTTGGTCTCCAGGACATAGAACACTCAAGTATACTACACACAGAAAGTAGCTCCCAGCAGTAGTGACCTTATCTATCAGAAAAGAGAACCTGATTTTTATTCAAACCCAGAAAAGCCATAATGAAGTGTCAGAAGTGAGAAGTGAGCCTAACATACAGAAAGGCCAGGATTAAACAGAGATTTTTTAGATTTTTTTGTCTCCTGGAAGAAGAAAACATATCCCTGAACTTTGCAGGAATTTTGTGCTGACATAATGCCCTTTATAAGCTCCTCTGTGCTAACCCCACCTTATTCCTGTGCAAAATAAAGGTGTGTGGGAAGAAATGAACACAGAACCAGTTAAAGGTTTTATGGTGAAGATAAGCTTAATAGAAAGCGCTAGAATTAGCATGCTACGTGAAGAAAAGGTTAAATAAAAAAAAAGATCGTGTGAAATGCATCAGTTCATTTTAACACCAGAAAAATCATTGCCATCTTCCAATGAATGCATGTGTTCACACCTGCCAATTCCTCTTTAATTGCAGATTCTTCTCTCCATGAGCCCTGCTCAAACTATTTTTCCCTGCTTTGTCTCCTTGCCTTCTGCAGCACAGCTGCACCCTTCTCCTCTTAGAAGCATAACCTTTACTTCACTCTTGCTTCCCCTTTTCAGCCTCTCCAGAGAGCCTCACTTTCATCACATCACCCAGTCAAATTCCTGATAACTTTCCAAACAGGCAAAAATTCAATGTGAACAAGCTGGAGTGAAAGGCAGTGTTAGCAAACTACTGATACTTTCGTGCAAGTACCAGAATATTTTAACATGGAACAAAGTTTCACTGGCTGCTCATTATGCTCCTGAGCCATCGTTTGCACTTCAGCGAGCTCCTTTTTGTGTAGCTGTAGAAATGTTCGTGTCAAAATGTTTCATTCCTCATCCCGTCAGGGACATGTACCACACATTAAGTCATCTTCGAAAAGTTAAGGAAGGAATCCAATTTGAGGTATTCACGATCAAAACAAAATGCATGAAAACTATTTATAACCAGATTGAAAGCAACGCATGTGTTTGACAGAAAAATATGATTTGCTCCTCCGCACTCCGTGAAGAGACCAAGAGACAACACTTATTCTCAGAGTTACTGGTTAATAGCTGTGCTCTCAGTCTAAGGACTGACCCCGTGCAGCCACACAAGTGTCTCCCAAGAGGAGCTCAACCATTTGTGTCTCCTTTGATTCCCTCTGGGATGTGTCACAAATGTCAGCACCTGGTTCTTTCACATTCTACCAAAGTGCAAATGCCTTGTCTGTTGAGTGAGGAAGCAGGAGCGTGGCTGGGGTGGGTGGCAGCTCTGGGAGGCAGATGGCAGCACACGGTGCTGCGGGGACAGGGGATGCACAACAGGTCCTTTGCTTCTGAGCAGTCTGGCACCAGCACGCTGAGTGAACGCGTGGCACAGCAAGGTTTGGTATGGGAAGGATGATGCTGTACCTCTTTTTGCTTTCAGGGCTATTTCGTTGTTAACTTTAAATCTAGACGAGGATGACACTCAAGCCCTGCACCAGGGACCTGGAGTTTAAACTCCTTTACCCATCACTGCTGGTAAAATCATCAGATGTCTCATCGGAATGGCAGGACCCACTTCATGACAATGCTTCTCAGACAAGTCCTCAGTGATTTCTCCACATGAGGGTCAAGCATTTCAGTAATTCAAGCAGATTTCTCATCCCAAAACTCTCCATCGCCCTGTCTTTACCTTGGTCAATGAGCATATAAGTAGGGGAAAGGGCTCCTGTTTCAGTAGAAATAAGATTCCTCTACTCTTGAATTTGTTCTTTGCTTCCCCAGTGCATTGTAAGGAGGGGTTTACTATGGTACTGCTAATTATGCAAACATGGCACCACTGTTTTGTCAAAAAAAGTCTACATGAGAATATTTAACACAGGCTTAATGTTGCTCAAAATCAGGCTAATAACCTTCACATTAAATTTTTAACAACTATTTTAAAGCATTTGCTAAAGAGGGTCACAATTTCTGTGTAATTAATATTGATTTCAAACAGATACTTTGCAATGAATTTAAATGATGGGAAGAAAAGACTAAGATATTTTTTGTTTAGAGTTTGAAGTACCATTAAGCCATTGCTAACCAAAACTAGGTATTTATGTATTTTTTTTTAATGCATTTTCTGTTGCCATGCATCTGATACCTTGCCATAAAAGTCATAATTTAGTAGACTCATAGCCTAGTTTACAACACAACATCCCATGAACCAGAGAGGATGCAGCCACAGAGTAGACAACAATGGCAACAGAATGAAGCAAACAAATAGCAACTACTAGAAGCACACTAAAATTAGCTTTTCTAGCAAGTCAATGTCCAATACTGTTATGAATAAATATCCAGATTGTAAGTATTCAAACCCACTATTTCATCACCTTTGTATGCCCCTTTGAAAGGCTGCTGCAGGCAGGAACCATAGAACAGCCTGGGACAAGAGATGAGAAAGGGATGGTGAAGCAGTTCCATTTTTCAAGAATTAATTATGAAATATTAATTGAAGTAGAAACTGGAATTTGAAACTTGGTCTCCCAGTTTGTTTAACGAAGTAACTCATTCTTTCTGATACAATGACTATTTAATTCCCCCAACAAAATGCATGGTGATCAAATGGTATTTGTTCAAGGGCCAGAAAATACACCCAAGCCCCAGCTGCCCACGGCCCAAAGAGAAAGAGAAAGTACAAGTTGGGAAAGAGAAGTACAAATGTTTTCTATGTTACAAGTATTTTGTGAGAGCTTGTGTTTGGGTCCTGCAAATCAAACAGACCAAGGATCCAAGGTGGTCTGCCCTCATATCTCTTACACAGAAGGTGGGTGAAATCTCTTTGGTGTGCTCAGCTCCAGAGGCAGGGGGACCTGCTTGTTCCCCTCCTGCAAAGCCCAACACTCTCCCCTCAAACTCCCCATGTGCAACCTGGTCCCAAATCCAGTCCTCAGGAAACTACAGTCCTCTGTCTGAACTTATTTCACTCACAAATGACAGGAAAGAAATGTGATTAAAAACCAGAGAGCATATATCATTTTTTATTTCATCATAAATTGCACTGGGTACTGTATTTTCGTTCAAATTAAAATGAGTCAAACTTCAGTGTCCTTTGTTAGCTACTCATCGATCCCTGTTAAACCAAATGTTTCTCATTCTGTAATCAATACTTCCCTGCAAAAATAAACCAAGGCACTGACAAACAACTTTGCAGAACATTGCAGTATTCCTTGTAGTGGACTTTGTCAGCATGAAAAAACATTACCCCAAAGAATGGGGAGAAAAGAAGTGCACTGCTTATTGTGCTTATTACAACTTTAACAGGCTGCTTACAGCTGAATCATTTTACTGAGGCACGACTTATTAAATTAGCCAGCTATTGAAACCAGGCCTTTCCAACAGTGGGAGTTTATATGCCTTTGTCTCTTGTTACTGTTTCCAGCCACACTGGGAATACCTAGAAGTACACTTAAACACCCAAAGCTTTCCCAGGGATGAAGTTATAGGTCTATTTAGAGCACAGTGAAGCATTAAAGTAAAAGCATCAATAACATAAATACCTGGAGGGTTCACAAAGGAAGAGGTAGCTTTATCTTCACACCTCTTCAAAATAAGAAAGTTAATGGTGAAGCTGTGTAGCTGCTTTGCAACCAAAGTGAATTACCTTTCACCTGACACACACTTGTATTACAGAGGCTAAAGAAGAAACTTCCATGATTTATAGTAAGCCTCTACTTTTTTCCCCAATTATTTTATGATGTAATCGTTTTTCCTAAACTTATTCCTGCTACAGCTTGGCAAGAGTAAGATATAAATAGTATAAAAAGCAGTATCCTAATTTTAGGTTGGTATCTTCTAGCTTTTTCCTACCAGTAAGAAAAAATGACGGTTCTTTAGAACAGCATTCTGCTCCCAAAATGACAAGCTGCCCAAAAAAACCCAGGAAAATCTAACAGACACTAAATAATGTTTTAGCATTTTCTAAAACTGCCTTGAAAAGAGTTAAAATTAAATAATTTGAAGCAAACAGTTTATTTTCCATTATGGCATTTTTATATGCTAACACATCTGTCTCTTTGGCCTCATATCAGACTAGCACATGTATCCCGTGACTTTCAGATGTAAACGTCAAGCTTTGCTTGCCTCTAAGATGAATAACAAGATAGGAAATGTTTATTATTATTATTATTAGTGATATTTTAGTGACAGCAGTTTACACACTTCATATTCTTGGGTGATAACACTGCTCCAGAGCAACTCAGGGAAATTAGAAACCGTTTCTTGGTGTAGTTACTCCTACAAACAAAATAAGATGCTAGCTTTCATTGTGCACTAGCTCAAAATTGCCACCATGTGGAAGGACAGCAACTTAATTTAGCATTATTTATACTGCATTGATATGGTTTTAATTGCATCTGTGCGACAGAATAACTGCTGTGCTGAAGCTCCTTTATCATTGCAAGCCTACAATTAATCTGAATTAGGCAGGCTATTACACCAGCAGTTCTGTATATATAGCTGGAGTTGTGATAACATTTATTTTACAAGAAAAAAAATAAAATTAAATAACTCGTAAAACCTTTTGGCTCGGAGCTGGATAGAGAGCACCACTGTCTGCCCATCCCTTCCGAGAGCTGGGGTGCACCACCAGTGCTCTGAAAGGGAGCTCTGACTGCCCAGCAGCTCTTCAATTCTGTGAAACACCACACAAAACCGGAGTCACCTTGGGAAAGAAAATTAAACACCAAAAAAATCCCCCTCATAGTCTTCCAGAAACTAACAGCCTGAAATGAATGGTGTGGACCTGTTCTAGCACCTGTCCTGGAGACACCTGCAGGCACAGAGCTCACACCCAGCCCCTGACAGCAACGCACGCACACGTAGGTTCTTACAGGTGAAACATCTGCCCCCCAGCAGCCATCACTCTCTCAGCTTCTCAAAGCTCATCTCTGAGTCATGTTTGCAATGTTGAATCAAGACAAGTAATACATATTTTGAAAATCCTGTCTCCCTAATAAAACTATTGCTATTTATTTAAATCCACATTTGATAGCCCAATTTCGAAGACTTGCACTGATCTTCACTTCTTAGCATAATTAATTTCTCCATTGCAGACACCATTTTCCTATACTTGGAGGGGTGTAGAGAGAATAATCCTAGTGAACCTGAAAGTCCCACACAGTCAGGTCATGATTTTTTTTTTTTTAAATTAGTAATTTTAGAATGATAACACTTTTAAAGATGAATTTGCAAATGTAATTGAGCTTCTAATAGCTTCTACAGACAGTAATTAAAGAAATCTCATCTCTCCAAATTAAACATAATGAAATGCTTTTCAAGTTCAAATAAAAACTTGCAAACTCTATTAAGATAGATATAATCCATATGAATACCTAGTACTCAAAAGCGTGGGGTAAAAAAGTCTGTCAATACCAAAACTGGAAACAGTGGGACTAATAAGTAATATAAGGAAAAAAAAATTCCCTGAAACATCTTCGATTACAATGGCTAATTATAAGTCCAATCCCTTTGCTATTTGCCTTTTCTGGACAGGTGACTTGCATTACATTAAGATTTGTAACTAGGCATAAAGCTGTTTGTTTGGTTTTTTATACTAGGTATTTACACTCTCTTCTTATTAGAAACAAAGTTTTATAACCAATGTAACTTGTCTAAAAAGAGCCTTTTCTAATTCAGTTGCCAACAAGCAAAAATTCGCAGTCTCTGTTCTCTGTCAGTTTATGTTTCCCACTTGTTTGATTCCAGAAATTTTGTAAGAATGGTGTAAAACAGCACAAAAGAGTGCGTAGAGTACAACTTGCAAGAGCCAACCCATCTGAGCCAGCAAAATGTCAGTTGTTTGAGTCTCCTATGATTTTCTATCAGATCTGCAATTCTTGAACACTTCCTGAAGGGATATCAATGTAGCAATGCAGAAAAGAGCAGGTAAAAGGTTGTCTGGCAAAACAGAAGCTTCTGTTCACAAAAATACAACTGAGGGTTTGCAACTTGAGTTTTCCATAAGAGAAAGCTATATCTGTGAATAAACAAAACTGGCACCAAAGCATTAAGTAGTTAGAGAGTTATAGCCTGCATTTACACACCTAAATACTTCACAGACTCCAAGAGCTACGTTCAGAGCTGAGTGTTCTACTGATGACAGACTGCAAGCCTCTCAGTCACTTTCTAGTGGATTTATTTAAACAAACTTGCCATGGGAGTGAACTCCCCACTCACAAAAATAAGAAAGAAATGAGCCCAGGTCCAGGAAGGATCCAGGTTCAAGAATATGCCTGACCTCAGGGGAGGTCTGTATTCGGTAAGAAGAAATTCTCTCTTGGGTCTGAAGTCTTGCAGCGATGGCCAGAAGATTTGCATGAAGTTCTCTCAAGCACATCACAAGTTCTTTGGGCTCTCTGTGACCTGCAGCAATGCTTTCAAAACAACTGTGCGCTGTAGAGGTGCACGAGATGAGCTTCAGGCCACATGACTTAGGGTAGTTTCCACACTTGCACCTCCTGAGATTACATTTAATTTTTGATATGGCACGGGATTCTTTAATAGATGAATCTTAGATATTTGCTGTCGGTTTGGATGAAATTTCAGCCTAGATATAGACTTGAGGAAGAAAGGAGTGAAGAGAATCCTTGAGCTCTGAAAACCAGGGTATCCCACAGCTAAGAAACATTTTCAAAGGGCTTTTTAAAAGTCAGGCATTTTGCAGGTCCTGTCTGCATTGTTTGGAGTGTCTATAAAAGATAATCCTATGAACTATGGCAGACAGTGATCAGCTCAGACTCAGAAGACTTGAGTTCCTTTTAACCAGGTAACAATATTTAGATAAGCCATTATGTAAACATTACTGCAGAACAGGATTTTTTGCGTATTTGCAGGTGGCTATGAAGTCTAGACAGACTGGGGGGAGAGAAGTCATTCATAGTCAGGCTGGACTTTGATTTCTGAAACACTGATGCCTGTCCATTTAAGGGAACTTGCTACAGTGGGATAGTGCCCAGTAAAGCTCAAACATAGTCTGTGAAAGGGCAGAAGAAAAGGGACAGGTGAAAAAGTCAACGAAAGGTGACATGTCACTCAGGCTATGCTTTTACACCTCCTATGGATTTTCACCCATGGAATCCATATGAATACTGCAGTATCTGCAGTGTTTACTGCTACACTTCCTGAAGTGTGCAGTGAAGGGACACAGGCCCAGAGCACAGGTAACTAGGAAGGCCCAGCCACCAGGCTGCCCCAGATCCAGCTGTGCTGGTAGACAAGGTCCCTGCCCCAGCCTGATCACTGCTGATCAGCAGCTGGAGGTCACCAGCCTCTCCAGGCAGCAGAGAATTGCCTGAGGCTCAGCACGGGAACAAGGCAAGGGTTAACTGAGCCCCCACCAGGGCTTTGAAGTAACCTGGCAGGCGGTGCAACGGAGCAGGAGATGGAGCAGCAGCACAATCCCAGCCCGCTCTGCTGGGGTGACAGTAACCCCCAGCAGGGACACAGCCACATCCGAAATGCCTCCCGCTTATCTGCAGTGCCTGTGTGCCTGCCTCCTCTGCAACTGACCAGCATGGCCTTTAGATGATATAAATGGTTTCTTTTCTAAAGGACTGAATGCTCACAGAACAAATGGGCACGGGGCTGAATCAAGCGTTTCCCGCTTGGATCTGTGTTAGTGAGATAGGAGTTAGGCAGCAGGATACACACAGGATAAGCACTAGAAAAAACCCACACTTCTGAGAGTTTTATTTGGCTTTAATGGATTGGTCAGTGGAACTCCGGTGCTCCAGGGAGCTCTGGGATTTACTCACAAGGGTAGGATAGTCTGTGGTTTTTGCCCTGATGCTGGGGAGCGTTACGGCTTCTTCACTTTCTGGACTTCTCATTAATCTATTTGTATTTCTTGCTAATAAATAGGGTATCAAGGAGTTAACTGAAATAGATCTAAGGTTAAAAAAAATTTGTGAGGCTGAGAGAACTAGAACTTAACCATGCCAGTCATGAGAAGCGGCTCAGAACAGTTTGCAGTGCCATCAGACCCCCACATCTGGGGGTGTATCAATCTGGGATATACCAATATTTTCATTTTCACACTCTTCTATTTGCCTTTCTCAGCTGACACATTCAACACCTCCGGCATCACTACTTTGCTGCTAGCTACTTTTCCATACAGCATTTCTTTTCCTCAGGCTCTTTACAGCATTCCTCATGAACATGTCAGATCTTATTACAGTTTTTCTGTGTCCACTTGTAGAGTCCATTTATGGTTGGTAAGTAACTGCATAAAAAGATAGCTTATTTACTCAGCTGTTCCTTGCATGGATTCCAGAGTCCTACTGCTTTAGTTTTCTGACAAATGTGTGTCTTTTCCATATCCACCCCTTTAGCACTACAGGCACTGCTCTAGGCAGTAGGGAAATGCTGTGGTTTTTCTGTTAGCTGGCACATCTTCTACAGTATTTTTAACAGAGCTGCCACTGCAAAATCTTTATTAGTGCTGACAACACACACAAGCAGAAGAACTGACTCAACTTTCAGGGGCCAGCCTGAGTCTGAAAGTCTGGTACCTGGCAGAACCTGAAAAAATAACAATTTTGCATGCTGTTTTTAATTCATTCACTCGCCAAAATGGAGTAATTAAAAGACTTTGTCTTCACCTGATATAATTTCGCAGTATAATTTTTCAGTAATAGGTTTCACTTGAATTTCTGTTCATGTTTCCAGAGACCAAATTCAGCTCAACTCTTAAGTGCCAGCCACTCTTCTCCTTTAGTCCCCTTTCTTACTAGAACAGGTAGCCTGGATACACTTCTACAGCTGAAGGTCAAAAACAGCTATAAAAACTCTGACACTTCTCTGGTCTTCACTTCCACATTAATCTTTTTAAATAGGATGTAACTGTTTTATTGGATTTAACCCTAGTTTATCCTAATCTATCAGTTGCAGGTAGTCACATACACATCTCATTTAACACATCAAAAAAAATTTATTTTTTTTTTTCAACTTAATAGTGAGTTATTGAGTTGACAATTGTGTTAGCCTGATATTCTTGAAGAGAAAAAACTAAATATGTTTCTTTTCCTACAGAAAATACTAACTACTAGAACCAAGGAGTGCAGCTCTCCCCTATTCTGCCTCTTCCACATCCAGCACTACTTAAAAAAAATCAGCAGCTATTAGGCTGAGCAAAAGTTCTGTTCCTGGGCAATAAAACACATAATCACATAATTAAAACTCAGGACTTTCCATATGCAGTTTCTACCATGTAGAGCACTGAAACAAGAATCAGAAGAGTCGTTCTGAATTTTTTGGTACATTTTGGCTAGCACACCAAGGTCTCAGATCATTTCCACACACAGCTCCCTTGTCTTTTACTGGGGCAGATGCTCTGTAAAAGCAGAGGACTGACCCCTCTACCCCCAATCAGGACAGCTCAGCAGGGCTTTAGAGGCTTCCTGAGTCCCAGCAATACCAGTCTGGGTACAGTCCACTGGGTACAAGGAGTATGAAGAGTGGGTTAGCAAACTTTTTGTAATTATACAGACTTCAAGCTTTGGTAAGAAATAAATTCTGCTGCACATTTGCAGAACAGGAAATTTGCTGTTCACCAGTGCTTCTGGGGACTCCTGCAATATATTGCTGAAACAAACAACTCCTGTCACTCGCTCGAGCTGTCAAGTTTGACACCAAATTCAATACAGGAGAAATATAAACAAACTTGTCTGAATGGGGCTGAGAAGAACCACCCTCGCTGCAGAAGACCATGCAAGCAGGGCTGGGTTCCTGGGAATCAGGTGCACAAGGGTTTGGTTCTTGCAGTCTTCACACCCTGACTTCCACTTACCTCCTCCCACCTATTTGTTTGTGAAGAGGTTTCCCTCATCCACTGACAGAAGATACAACCACTGGAAACCATTAGACTATCAAAGCTGACAACTCTCAAAGTCTAGTTTTAGTATGAAATTAATTTTCAACTTCTCATTTAGTGCATGTACTTTCTGACAATGTCTCCTACATCATAAGTTTTCCCTTTTGAGGTGATTTATTATGAATGACATCAGGAAACAGTACATAATTCAAGATTTCCAACAACCACTTGGAAATTCTCACCTGCTCCTCTAGAGACATCCACGGAAAAAGTTTCTTAAATGGAAAACTGTGCCAGCCACTGCCGCAGGGCGCTTTTTAATACTTACCACCAGGAACAGGATGTTCCCAAGAGATAATAATTTTCCTCCAACACTCAGAAAAAATTTCTAAATAAGCAATGTCACCATGGATGCCAATCACAAATGTGCATCGTAAAGATGTAATTACACAATGGCAGTCGTGTGAACTGCACACACTGAGCCAAATCCCCTCTCAGTATTCATTCCAAGCCGCTGGGCTGTGACTATTCATGGCACACCAGCACTCCAGGATCCAAGCATCAATCAGCACTATTCAGAAGCCCAGCAGACCCTGCCTCTTCCCCAAAGGGTTCACTACCTACACAGGCACACAGACAAACAGCAGAAGAGTCAGAACAAAGCTTGTTTTACAAATTAGCAATTTAGAACAGAAATTACATATTTTCTAAGATTATGAAGGATTTAGGTGGCAAAGGTAATTACAGGCCTTGTAGGACGCCAAAGTTAATGAACATGACCCTTAATGAACATAGCGAAGAGGAGTTTTAAGCACCTGGTTATTTGAAGTCACACAACAAGGCACTGCATGGAAAGCACAACTTTTCCATACAGTTTGGAGAATGAAGGAAAGCCACTTCACAGCCAGGTAAGGCCCTGTATCAGGCCTGGTACTTTCATTAATTTCCAGACTAACTACAGAGTGCATCATGCCAAGCGGTATGGAAATAACACAATCCAAACATCACAGTCATTCCCACAGTCTAGACAGTCTCCTCTTGCAGGACATGCAAGCAAGTCTGATCACCAGTTCCAGACTCGGAAAACTATGTCATGAGATCTTCATTATGAAACATCCCATACAATATCAAAAGATGCCTTATCACAATGCAATGGACACGGAGCCAAAACAAACAGAAAGTATGTAAAAGCAAACTCCTGACAAAGCAAAAACTGAATTAAAGTTTATGAGACTGGAGTAGGGAAAAGACAGGAAGAACCACAGATGATCAAATTATTTGAATCTGTACAAATCTGTTTAGTACAGGAAGACATTATTTCATTAGTATGTTTTAATATTTCTTTTAAATCTTGGAGAGAAGTTGCAGGGAGATGTGATTATGGTCTGCCAAGCCAAAAAATAAAAAAAGCTCATGGGACTTAATGGCACAAAGAATATTGACAAGTCCAAATCTTGCTCAGACAAACTGTAACTAGATTTCCTGTCTACCTGCAAAGCGTTCAGTGGTCAGAAGTGGGCCAACAGTTTTTCCCAGTTTCTGCTGTCTCTTCTTTATTCACCCCCAACAGACAATTTTCTGTGCCTACATGTATGTTGTGTCGCTGCCCAGAGGGACAGGACAAGCCAACAGTAGCTTACCCTGCTTTCCTGGTCCTGTGGAGTAGTTACGGATCAGGGCTCCATGGGCTGGATGCTGAGCAAAGACTTGTTGCAGTAAGGAGTTTGCACTCTCACATGCAATTTAAAGCACTGCTTGAGCTGACTCTTTCCAAGGGTCAGCACCAACTTCACAGAACAAGCTCCAAGAACGCTGCATGCATTTAAATAAATGGGAATTTAATGGAAGCAGTACAACTCTCGGCACATAACTTTTGTCCTTCCTTATACAGAAACTTTCTCTCCCTCCTGGTAACATTTTCTGTCCCATCTGGGAAAAAAAGGCAAATTTTCTGGACCCAGACAAAAAACCCCCTTAGTTTGTGCATGGACTAGTGCCACATATCACAAAAAATCAAAATTATCAGAGCAATATTGAATTCATCTTTAGATGAACAAAGAAGAAATTAGAGACCATACTGCCTGTCTGGCAGTGGAAATGGTCACCTCCCTGAGGGGCTTGATTACACTGAGGTGAATTTGGAGAATCAGTATTTCTGCACCACCTCATTCTCTCTGCCTTACTCTAGCCATACTTTACAAGGGAAATCAGTAACAAGCACAAATCACCACGAGGGCTGCTGTAATGTTCTGCACAGAAGAGCTGATACCTACATGGAAACAACAAGGAAAAGGGTGGAGTTGTTGCAATGGATATTGCGACCACTTCTGAATCAACTGACTCAAATCACTAAGACACTTCTTATTTGGTCTTACAAGTGGGCCAACAAGATTTAAGACTAAAACCTGAAAATACTAGAGAAGTTTTTCACAAAGCATTTTTAAAAAGTAAAAAAAAAAATTAAATCTTTAACTTTTTTTTTAGAAAAACAAACTTGAAAAAAGTCTCAAGAAGATAAATTGATGGATTTTCCTCTGTTCTCCAAACTAACACTGGAAACAAACCTTTTACAGTAGCAGTTGCTTTTAAGTATTATAAATTCTACAGTAATAGTTTAACTATTGGCCACCAAAAAATAAACCAAACTAAGCCCAACAAAAATCTAGTGACTTCTTTTAATACACTAATTTCTCCAGCTGCTTCAAAAAGAAGCTGCAACACCAAGTATACCACAGCAGTTTCACTACTATTAATCTGTATAAATTTACCTTCCTAGTTTGCATAAAATTCAAACTGTTGGCCCAGTACACACATTCACCTTTCCTCTTCAGAGCCTCAGATGTTGTGACTAATTCTGTCCTACCTGAGATCCCTTTTGCATGAGATAAAACCAGACCTTAAATGTTCTGCCTTTTCAGCCTGCAGACTGGTGGCTCTATTCAGGTCATCCTCGCAAAAATATTAATCCAGTGAGTGTGTGGCTTACTCGAGTCAACTCCTGCCATTGCCTGGAGGAGCTCAGGATTGCAGAGCTTAACCTTTGATACGAAAATGTCTGCAATTCACTGTTGTTAGTGCATGGGCGCATCACTCCCATTAGGCGCTGAGGAATTGCCTGGAGCAGGATACATCTGCTCGCAGTCATAAAGCAGGATTTGCTTCACGCTGGAGCCAACTGCCACTCCGATATTCCATACACCCATAGATGCTATGAGACTGCCTGTGCCCTTTCCGTACTTGCACATGCCCTGCCTTTGTTATCTATAAATGGCAATTTCTACTGGAGGGCAGTTCAGCTGATATGACATGCTTTCCACAGATTGCCTCTGTTTTACTTTCAGACCTTATATAAACGCATTTTGATGCATTTTTTTCCCCCGTGTTCAGTGATTTTTACATAATTCTGTTTGACTTTTTTTTGACGTTGACTAAATACTTGCTGAAGAGAGAGAGCACTTCGGTGAGCTCCAGCTGAGGGGAAAAACTTATTTCTGCTCCTCTGGGTACAGTGCTGGTCTTTCCGTGCCGGTGACTACGGCAACACCCGTGGCGAGCGGAGCGAAAGCCACCAGAACCGCGGATGGAGCGTCGCTGCCTTTGGAACGGCGAGATCCCAGCGCCCCTCCGCAATCCCGGGAATTCCAGGGGCGCGTTTCCCGTGGCTGCAGCGCCCTCTCCTGGCGCACGGGAGGAGCCGGGAGCGCCCGGCCGCGACCCAGCCGCGCCGCCAGGAAATCCACCGGGACCATTCACCGGGGAATCTGCGGGATAAACCGCGCTCTGAAATTAATTAACCACGGGAGACTAACCCGTGCTTTGAAGGGCGGCCGGCTCTGAGCGGAGGCAATCAGGCTGACATTGGAAAATGACTGCTGAAAGGTACCAGTAACTTTAAGTCATCCTGAGATTCATAAAAGCTTTAAAATACAAAATCTCAAAATATCTACATATTTGCAAATTTGAAGCAAACAACAAAAAGTACCCGGGACACAAGGTCGTATTTTAAAACCACTGCAGATAAAACTGCAAAGTTGTGAATGAGGACATTTGGCCTAATGAAGTATGAACAACTAATGATGTCCAGGAGCATTAAACCAGGCTTGTAAAGAATTTCGATAATCATTATTGATGCTAAAACTACTACTAATGACACTGAGTTTCCACGAGGGCTGTACGATGAAGTTTCTCAGAAAAAGGAGCCAGACAGCATGGCTAACTGTGTATAAATACACAGCTTCACAGAGAGGGCAGTACAAGGGTCAGATTGCTCCTTTCTGGCTTAGGATATTTAATATTCAAAGAGACATTTCAAAACAGCTACTCTGCCTCTCTCTCTCTCTGCTACTTTCTAATTAAAGCACAGATAGATGCTTGCACAGACGTAAGGACCCAGAAGTTGGGAAAGACAATTTAGCCTTTTGCCTCTCATCCTTAACACTTCATTTATTACTAAACATCCATTCTTTTAAAATGACCCGGCTGCTTCTGCAGCAGCAGCCTTCCCCATGTGGGGAGGGGATCACAGGGATTCATCACACCGGTGACAGCAAACGCCTCTGTGCTCGTGGCAGGACATTGTGCTGCCATCTGTAATACCCTGGCTCGACGGCAACCTCAGCATTCTCCTCCTCCCTAAAAACCTGGTACATAGTGCAGATGTTGGGAGCTGGGCCTCTGAACACGCTGACCCTGCTCCTGCTCAGAAGGCTCCCTGCCAGCTGATTAATGGACAGCATTAATGTCAGCGGAGGTGCTGACCATAGAGCCAGGATGGTGGCCTGAGCCTCAGTGCCCTGGCAGTGCTGAGAGCCAGGAGAGGCAAATGCAGCTCCCAGAAGAGGCATAATTTCCTACAATCGTGGGGGCCTCTATAACTGCATTTTCACCTTCCTACAAGAAAGAAAAAGAAAAGAAGATTTGGCTATCTTCATTTCACTCAGCTCAACAAAGCACCATCAAGCTGGGGGCTGATCTCCTGTTCCTTCTCACCAAAAACTAGCACCCACATTAAAAGCCTGAATTTGAGTGAAAGAGCAAACGACTGAAACTACATATAAACCCCCTGGGAGGTTGGGAAAGCTGACAATAGTCAAACTTTCTACTGATTTTAATGCAATTTCAGTCAAGACCTTTTCTGCACTTCAACACATCCATCTCCGTGTGAACGCTCCAGCTTGGCAGTGCATGATGAGAAAAAGCAGATCTTTTCAAAGCTGATTACAACTTCTGTTTCAATCTGGAAAAGAGACTGCTTTGCACTTCCCCTGGTTTTTGAAGAGGCTGTTACGTACATCTAAACCTGTTACATTTAAGAAAGTTGTAACAAGCAGAAGTGACTCAGTTCTTATAATAATGGGACATTTCACTGACACTGTGACGTTTTTTATGCCTTTTCTTTTTTATTTCTTCCCCTCTTTATTTAAAAACTTGCAGCCTCCACTGTTTTACCGCAAAAACTGTTTGTAAAGCAAGAATTGTGCTGATCGCATCAAAACTCATTAATATAACTTGTTTTTCCATTATTAGCACCATCTGAGCCTGTTGAAAGCCTTAACCAGGGCTTTAATTTTTCCACAGAGAGCTTTAAATTAATTAGTGGTTTACATGCTAACAAAGAATCTGATACATTCATAAATCAATCTAATGCAGAAGGATTACCGGAGGGTGGAAACCTATTCAGTGGGGACCTCACATTCACTTAACATGGTGTGTTTTTAACAAAAGGGTGCAGGTGTGGAGTAGATGGGTACCAGGAAGAGCCCATGATAATCACTTTGCATCACTTAAAGACGCAGCAGGACACATGGTAAATCAGAGCCTAGGGCCCACCCTAAGCGAAACCAGTGTAGATATAAAAGGCAATATCATCCCACTTTAACCTTCACAGCTAAATTGCCAGAGTGGTACAATTTCTTTTATGTAGGTTACAGGCCACTGAACTAATGGAAAACAGAGTCAAATTAAAGGACTTGGATGGGAAGAACAAACTGACAAAACTGTGTAACATAGATGCAAATAAGGGTATCAAAAATGTAACATTTTGAAGATTCAGTCATTATTAAACTAATCCAAGTTATCAAAACATTATGTAATTGTGTATACTTTTGGTTCATTTTAGGCTTTTAGACTAGTTTCTGCTAAAACAACACTTACTCTGCCATGTAAGCGTGGCAGCATTTTTCTCATATTTTTCCTAACCTGGCACTGCTCACTGTTAAGAAAATTTCACAAAAAATGAACACTTTTCCTGGTCGTGTTTTGTGTCCAAAGGTGCAAAGTCAGGGAGTTCAAAAATAAAAAAAATACTTTGATGACTAAAGCCGTTTTCAGTCTTTAGTATGTTTTGAAATCAACTTCGTGATTTGCTTTGAAAGCTGCTTATTTTAATAATAGGATCTCTGTCACCACAGACACCTGCACATTCACCATGAAATGCAGTGAGAAATGTACACAGATGAACTGATCATCTCCTTTTCCTTTACAAAGAGTCATCCTTGATGAGTCAGGAGAGACATGACTAAGAAAATTGTGAACATGCATACTATGAAATTAAAGACCATGAGTGACAGGAAGAACCAAACAACAATCCTGGCTCAGTGCTGCTGAAACCTTCAAAGGATGGATTGGCAGGAAGTAATCCTGCATTTTGATAATGAATAATCAATATTTACTGATGGTGGTTCATAAAATAAAGAAACCTGAGCAATTGTCAGGTATTCAGTCTGAATTATGCAGTCCTCCCAATTAAAGTAAGTCATAAATACATACTCAATCCAATATATGAGTTATCAGATTTTCCATACAATCACATGGAAAACACATAAGATTATTAATATATTTTTGGTGATAAACATTTATCTTGAAATAAAGTGTCTTCATTTAATCTTCTGTGGTACCTTCCAGTAACAAATCAGTCAGGAAAAATGTAACTCTGGGACATATCAAAAGCCCATCTCTTTCGAGGAGTGCTGTGGGTCCCACACACAGCACACACTGCCTGATCTTCAGCCTCAGAAAATGCTCTCCTCATAAACATGTATTTCATCATCACCACTCGCCAGATGTTATCCATACAGATGCACGGACTCATTTTTTGAGCAAAGATACCACAGTGTGAGCAGTTTCTACAGCACACGCGTTGTGTTTGTCATTGATTTGACACACGCGTCCACCTTGCTGCAGCAGTTCCTGTGGTGTTCGGTGAACTTGAGTGGGAAGGACATGGAAAACACACGGCTCCACATGCCCTTTGGGCACACCCGTGGCAGGGTGGCACACACAGGGACAGGGCACAAGCTCCCTGCTCACTCTGCTCACCCTAAAAATGAGCGCAGTAACAGTATGGTCACCTTCTACCCTCATGACCTATATGTGACAGCAGCACGCAAACAATGTTTTTTTAAAGAAGTGGGAAATGCCAGCGGGTGTTACATGCCTTGCTGCCCAAGGCTCGTGTGATGCTCTGCACAGTTCCTGGGATGCAGGGCAGCTCCCCGTGCTCCCTGCCCTGCTTCACACCGCGAGGCATTAAAGGTGGCATGTGCTGTCACCTGCGCTCTTCCCAAAGGAAGGAGCTGGTTCCCTGAAAACCTTCATGCCAATCTAACCGGCACAACAAACAAAAAGCAAACGGGAGCGAGTAGAGGCGATTAGCTAATTAGCGATTAAATAAAGCTGTGGCCTGTCACCGGCAGCGAGGCTGCGGGGGTGCCATCGCTTTGATCCCGGGTCGCAGCCGGTGACAGCGCAGCCAAGCCCCGGGGCACTCCCGGCTGGCTGGTGGCCGTGCCCAGCCCGCTGGGCCCCGCGCTGTCCCCGGGGGATGTCCATCACAGCGAAACGAGCAGCACATGGGCATCGGCACCCCGCGGGCAGGCTGCTGGCAGCCAGCACCGCTCCGGAGGGAGCCCTGCCGGTTGCCAAAGGCTCGCTTGCTCTGAATCCTTTGCCGAAATTTGGCTACGAGCGTTTGTAAAGTGTTTGCTCCAAACTCAGATTGTGCAGCCGGCTCCTCGCAGCACGCCCTGGGAACGCAGCTACACGACTTTCTTAATCCCCGGCCTCCCCTGGGTTCAAACACTCCAGCCCCCGGACCCTTGCTCTTCTCACGCTGCTCACAGCCCTGCAAGTTCATTAATGTTAATTAATGACTGCTGTGTTTCATATTAAAATCACCAGCTCTGAGCTCTGAGACACAAAGGACTTTCCATGCATCAAATGCTTCAAAGCAATCGTCTCTATAGGCGCGCTGGCTCTCGGCTCTAGTTGCAGGATAATTGTGGATATTACCCCTCAGGGAAGGGGGGAAAAACAACCCAGTATTTACCTTGGGGGAAGACTGCACCCCCGGAGAGCTACCTGTCAGCTCCTAATGGGTTACAACACTTGGCTTCTCAACAAATTATACAAAATGATAACCGTGGTTAGCAGGGCAATGTGATCTATCCCACAAGCCCATAGTGAAAGGCACAAGAAGTGTCTGACACTCGAGAAGTGAGACCACAAGGTGGGCGCCCACACCGAAAGCCCTATCAGCTCGAGATGGTTAATCAGTATTGCTCATTTGATAAAGTCTTGGATTATCCCCCTAAGTATATTTTACACTCAATATATTATATTCCTGCTATGCCTCCAAGGGAATGCTAGTTTAAAAAAAAACTAAAGAAAAGATTTCAAATAGAGTAAACAGCTCTTTCCAGATTTTGACATTTATTTTCACTGAAAACTAACATGCAATTTTAAATCCAATGCCTGATCTTTGCCATTCTTCCTCGAGCAAAATTCCTCCCAGAGGCAGCTGGAGCTTTATCTCTGTCACTGACTCTTGGATTGCGACTTTACCTGATAAAAGTTGTTTCTCAGTTCCTCCAGGACTTCTGTGCCCATGCACACACATTATTCACTGGCCAGGCTTCCCAACTGCTTAAACCCCATCTCAGAGTCTCCCTGTCACCAACCGAGCCACACCATAGACCCCAAAGGCAGGAGCACTGGGGTGGAGCCGGGATGGGAGAGGGCAGTGGCTGGCACTGGGCACGCCTGGGGCCATGGTGAGAGCAAGAGACTCAGGACTGGTTTCTCCCACCTGTCACTTAGGTTGCTCCAAACCTCGCCTTGTTGTATTAATCACGAATGATTTATAAAATGCACTCATTGGAGGGTGGTGGGATTTTAAGGACCCTGCATCACACAGCTCCCAGAGCATCCATACCCCAGAGACCTTCCACCGCTGATCCCCATTAAGTTAAACAAGTTTGGAACCCAATTTTTTCACAGCCAGCTATGCAACTCACTCAGATCAGTGGCACTTCCACCTTTGTTCAAGGGGATAGTTTGGGTTTTAAGGTTTTTGAACAGGTCTGCTTTATCCCATAGAAGCTTAAGACATTTCATCTGAAGACAGGGACAAACAAACTCCTTAACAGATGGGAGCAGTTCCTCAGATATTAAGTAATTAAGCATACTCAGCACATGTTGGCTCCTAAAGAAAATTGTTTTGAAGAGATAAGGCACTCTATAAATTGAGGTTTGCGGTTAACCAAAAACCTGCCATTTCATCTTTTGCTTACAAGGCTAATCTCATGAACTGGCACATGAAAAATGAAGATACAAGGAGCATTACATGATTTACAAAATTATCAGATTGGGGGAGTTTTTTAAGCTCCCATACTTGTGTTCTTCCATTTTTCTGTGGTTGGCTAAGATTTAATATGCAAGTAATCTACTGCTTTTTGATCTGAAATTGCCCTTCTGTGCTTGCCTGGCATCCAATTCCACTAAGGACCATCAGCAGAAAAATGAAGCAGCTTTCCTCTACCATGGGTTTTCCAAGGAAGCCGAGCTTTGAGTTTCCTCACATTTATGAATACATCGACGGCAACCCTTCGTTGTGTCCAAGACAGCCTTGACGCTCTGGTGGCCACCTTCAGGCAGACCAAAGGTCCCCAAGGCCTGAGGCAGTAAGACAAGAACTGCAAAGCAGCGAGTAGGCACAGCTTACCATGGCTCCTTCGCTCTTACTCTGAGCAACTTCCCGCTGCAGCCGAGCCACAGACAGCTTCTCCCTATGGAAAGAAAAGCGTGTGAATAGCAGCTCATTTTCCACCATTGGAGAGGACTTCCCCATCAGGCTGGCATTCCTGCACATCACTGGGGTAACCCCCGGCAGGCCCCGCTCTCCTCCCCGTGTTCCCCCCCAGTATTTAGCAGCCGCGTTATTCTTTCATCTCATGGCAGTTTGACAGAGCTGTCAATAAATCAACTGAATCCAAACATCATTTGCTTCATTCAAACAAACAAAGCAGCTCATCATGCCAGCGATACGGAAACAGACTGCGCAAATCTGATTGTGTTATTTATTTTCCTATAGCCCTACACATCAGCTTTATGCTGCACCATATTAACACAAGCCATAAGGCTGTTGCATCATCAATAAACATAAAATGCGTAAAATTGAAATTAAAACCATCTATTCTATACCTAAACACACTGTGATGCATTTCGCAACTACTGAATTATTAGATTTTTTTTTTTTTAATTAGCTGTTTTTCATATAAGATCCTTACACAAATGTTTGGCTCAACTCAACTAACAATTAATTTGCTTAATTAAGGATTTGGCAATCACAACACATTTTCAAGTACCCCGAAAAGTTGTAAGAAAGGAATGAAAAGGAGGATTTAGCATACGTAGAAAAGCAAAGATATTTTCACAGTGTATAGGCTGGGGAAACTCCATCCCCAAAAACCTGCAAAGGTGCCAAGCCAGGGCAGAGGCAGGACCCAGGCTCTGTAACTGCTCCTGTCATTTGACTGGGTCATTCTCATCACTTCATCTCAGCATGAAAAACTAACTGCTCTATGATATTTTATTCCCAAACTCACAAAAACCCACCAACCAACAGCCTTTAAACCATTTCTCAGGAACCATTCCTGATGAGGAAAATCTGTGCATGCCTGACTAACTCCTATGGAATGACAGCCCTCCTGTCACTCAGCCGCAGCTCAATGCATGCCTGGGTCACTGAACCAGTCCCCCCTCTCCATTTCAGCAGAAGATGTGGTATTTGAGTTCAGCCTCCCTAATGGTCACCTGCCCCCACGTGCTCGCTGCACCCCACGGCATTCCCCATGCAGACGACAATCGTGGTTATCAGATTAGCACCAGGCATTGCCAATAGTGTGACTTGTAAACAGGGGTGATGCTGAAACCACTGAACATCAGCAGAAGTTGAAGACGATACAGTCACAGCCCTGTAGAAGCTGCGTTTGTGTTCTCCAGCATGACATCAAGATCCTCTTTGGCACATGAGAAAAATCACGGAAAATTGAGAAGTGGCGTCAGCCCAGCATTGATAGCCCTAACACAGGTGTCCTAAAAACAGCCTCTAAAAGACACGTACCACTCACCCCCTTCTTTGCTTGGATACTATCACAGGCAAATGACAAAATTGGTTAATCCTATTTTAAGGATTTAGTTCATCTGCTGGAAATAGCCCCTTGCATTTTTGCACTGCTTCAGTGCCCTAATATGTTCTAGTGGAAAAAGCAAGTATTCCCTTTGAGGAGGTTTTGACCTTTTAATTGCAAAACAAATGCCTAAAGATATTTCATGAGAAAATATGCGGGGGGTGGGGAAGAATAAACAAACAAAACCCCCCACAAACCACTCCTCCATACACTTCCTGCCAGTGGTCTGAAGAGATTTATTTAGCTATGCCTCCTACATCAGGAATACTCCTACTTCCCTCTCTCCATGTTAACTCCAACATGGAATCAGTTCCACATTTCTGGAATTTTATTAGAATAAATTCCACTCAAGGTCCATTCGCAAAGAGGGGTCCTCCAACGATGCCAGGTGTTCCCTCTCTGGGTGAGGATCGTGGCTGAGGTTCAGAAAGGGTTTCCTTAGCAATTTTCCCAGAGAAGGAGAGAAAAGACCAGCCTTTTCAAGCTGTTTTTAAAACATTGCTGCTGTTAGGAACGGAACCACTTTTCAATAGCATAAAATGAAAAAAAAAAAGCTGACTACCATGTAGGAGAGGGGAAAAAAAGTGCCACAGTGGATAGGAAAGAGCCGTCTGTTCCAACAGTGTCCACAAATAGTCAACTTTGAGGCAAGCAAACTGTGCTCCTGCTTCACCCCTCCCACCTGCATTCCCCAGGTGAAGGAGCTGTGCACTCACAGCCACACCCATGCACACGGTTCCCTTGCTCTGGGCAGGACACACGGCAGAGGCTCAGTGTGCCTGTGGAGAACAGCCATTCCTGAGATATTCCAGGGAGCTTTGTCAGTGATGCACTCGGCCCATCGGCCGCAGTGAGCCATTCCCCACCACCTCTATAAACACACACAATTGTGTGGTGGGCAAGGAACGTGGTCAGAATCTTCCAACATTTAAAACTAATTTGCAGTGTTGGAAGTGTTGATATGAGATAGATGACAAGAGAGAACAAGGACCTTCATGTCTAAGGATGACCAAATAAACCCTTTGGTTATTATCCACCATCTCAGTCAGTTCTGATTAAGGCAGCACCGTCAGCCACTCCTCTCAGCCCCCATTTTTAACACAGTGTTACAATTGAATAAACATTTTACTATGATTGAGACACAAAAATAATAAGCTTTTAGCTGCTTTAGCCTTTCAGATGTTTCAAATGCAAAGAACATTTGACATGCAGCTTCAAAGTTAATCTTGTTTCTTTAATCTTTGCTTTAAACAGGAAAAAACAGTAGCATCACTTTGTTGCTATATGGTTTTATTTATTTTTAATCAAGCATGTTTCATCCCTATAGCATGATTAATCAACAAAGTTAATTAGCAACTACAGCCAACCTGCAAGGAAACAAAATCTTCTCTGAGGATTTAAAAAATTAAAACATGTTCATTGAGAAGGTCTCATGTTCTCTTTTGAAAAACCTCCAAATGATAAAAGGTTTACAAAAATGCTCTTTGAAAGCACAGTTTATGCTCTTAGGTTTGAATATTTGTATTGTAAGTGGCAAAATTCCCAGCCAAGGACTTTGCAAAGAAATAATTAAAGAAGCCAAACAAGGATTCAATTATATCCTTTCCAGATGGAACCGAGCACACAAGTAGTCAGTGTGTGGATGGAAGAAAGATGCATTTCAAGTCTCAATATCGCTAGTAGATACTGCAGTAGCTTGTTCTAAAAAACAACAGTTTGAGGAAAGCCCATTTAGTCCAAGAAAAACATAAATGTGCTAAATAATTCCGCAAATTCAGAACACTCCTTAAACTAAAATTTCTCCTTCACTTTCCTTTCCCATCAGGTCCAACTCATTCAACTACCAGACAAAAGAAACCCTGTACCATATGACAGGAACAGCTCAGGGCTCCACTACAAAACTGTGCTGCTTGAGCTTCTCCCCATCCATGGGGACAAAGGCAGGGAAGACAATTCAGTCCCAGGCTTCTACCCATCCCCTAATTCTGAACAAATGCTGATGCTGTTCCTGATATGGTAACACATCTCCTCAGATCAAGCACCTCAATAAAAGCTACACTGGATACATGAAAAGCTCCATTTTTCTTAGTTGTTCTTTTTGTATTGCTGCTTTACATCGATACAACAAGCCCCAAAACTCTAGCAGCGAACTTCAGTTTCCCAAACCTTGATCTTCATTTTTATTTAGAAACCTCACATTCGGAAGCTTTTAGATACACGGCTTTGCATCTCCATCTAACACAGAGAGATATAACTTAAAATAGTTTCTCAATAAAGTTAAAATGTCCTGAAATATATCCACTTGCCAAGACCTCACCTCTACAGAATCAGGATGTATTTTCAGTGGTAAATAATTGTACCTATTTAATGAAGGAAAATCATTTTATCTTTAATGAAGTACACAGTCAAGACTCAAAAAGAATGGAAAATAACATCATCTGAAACTGAAGCTAATGCTACAGCAAACCTTAAGCCCCATGATCCCCCGGGAAGAGAAGGGCTTGCTCTTATCCATCCTGACACTGTCCTTTCCCATCCTGATTAGCCCCACAACCTGCCAGCATGCATTGACAGGTCCTGCATTTTCAACAAGTGTCAACATTGACACTCAAAGATTTCAAACTTTTTCTATTTTCCAGGTAAATTATCACTTCTCTACACAAGGAATGAATGTCGACAAAATTTAATAGGTATGACAGCTCCTAAGTTACCCATTTGTTTCTCTGCCCGCCTTTTCTTTTTTCATGAACGGGAAAGCGTTTTCTTCATGTTTCATCCTGTCTTGGAAACTTTCACTCTGAAGCAATTTCATTCAGAAGTGGTCAGTCCTGCACCACAAAGTGAAGCCCAGCTTTTCTTGTCATTTTATAACTTTCACTATTTGTAGAGCCAGAAAATCTCCACTGACAAAGTCAAGCATTGAAAATACATTGAGCATTTGTTTCATTGTTGGTGACCGTGGCCAAGCAGAGTGGCCAAGTTATATGACAGCGAGTCCTTCCATGCCTTCTGGAGGCTATTTTGGAGCAGAGAAATCCCAACCAAGTTTCTGCTCTATGCTATTGTTGTGAGATTCAGAAGGTAAATAAACACTTTGTTCTCACAGGGGAAAAGCAAACAGAAAAGTGACAGAGACTCAGAACCCAAATTTGCAAGCCCTCCCAAACCTCTTTGTGCCTTGGAACCACTCCTCGTTTACCACCTACCAAAATTACTGCTCCTTAACTTTTGTCCCCCGATATCATCACTTGTAGCCACAGCACCGTTTCTCCAATGAACCACAAAAAACCACAGCTAAACCCCATGAAACACGGATTCCACATAGCACCGTGCTAACAGCTGACCCAGGGGCAGGGCGCGAGTTTGTGCACAGAGAGACAGTTTGTGCCCGGCTTCCTTCAGCTCTTGGTTTTCCAGGGAGGTTTCCCATCGGAATGCTGACCAGGCTTGACCCCATCGAGCCGATGAGATGTGACAGGGGCAGAGCCGAGGGTGGAATGGCTGCAGTGAACTCCCGCGCCTCTTTCAGCTCCGATTGCGGGCGCAGGGCTCGGCGATGCTCCTTCCCCTGACGGTCACGTACAGTGGCAGCTCCCGGTGCTCCATAAATGTCAGTGCATTGTGAAACTCGGCTGTCAGAGCCACAGTGCCTCAGCCAGATCTGGCAATAAAAGAGTCATCCTGCACAAAAAATATTCCTTGCAAATTTAAAGCTGAGCTTTATTTAACTACTTTTACAATAATTGCAAGGACTGGAGTTACAATAACGGAAGTACTAATGCTGTCAGGCAGAAGCAGAACAGATAGGATGAGCCACCGGCAAGGAACAGGCTCCTATTCACTGCTAATTTATTGGTAATAAAAGATAAGCATACAGAAAACATAATTTACATTAAACTTCTCTTCTATAAGACATGATTCTGCCAAATCCAGACAAGCAAAGCAGGTAGTAACTTATTTAAACTGTATTCTCTTTGGGTGACACTAACAGCAAGGAAAAGAAAATATAACTATAATCTAAAATAGGTATCAGCAATCCTCACGGGCTCCTCACCAATTTTCAGTTGATTTTCATATATATTAATCCAAAGAAGTTCAAAGACAATCTTCTAGTTACTTTCCAGAAGTATCCAAACAAGAAAATACAAAAGAAGTTCCATGGAAGACATAATGAGAAAACAGGTCAGAAAGGAGGAGGCAAAGAGAGGAACATCACGAGGGCACGGCCTCCTTATGAAAGCAAAAACGTCTTTGGCTAAAAAGCAGGACAGTCACGGCAAAGAAATTAGAAAGCAAAGGTTATCAGGAGTCCGTGGCAGATTATCCCTGAATTGTTTTCATGACAAATGACTCTCCCAGCACGGGCACAGCAGCTCACATCAGCTGGGCACCTGAGCAGGGTAATTCCCCTCTCCTGAGCACGAGCAGGGGCACAGCAGCGATACATTTTCAAGAAAAAAGCATCCTCTCTCACAGTGGCAATCTTCATTATTTCATTGACATTTATTGTTTTCAGCACTGAAATGATGAGTGCAAGGCTGCACGCAAACAACATTTCAAATATATCTATTTATCTATGTATCTATTTATTAATGTTGGAGCGTCTTCTTCCATTATCAGCACTGACTCCACAACACTGTCCACCTCTCAAATTTTGTACGTGTTTAGGCAAACAAACATAGGGAGGTCTGGACCCAAAGTTTAAAATTATGGGGTTTTTTGCCCTTGAGCTTCAAGATGGTTTTTAATCTTAGTGATGTAGAAAAACCAGCAAGTGTAGAGCAAAAGCTTTATAGAGACCCTTAAATAATTTTCATTACTAACTGTGAAATAATTAGTGACAAGAAATAGAGCCACCAAGCAAGACATGGAGATGACATCAACCATCACAATCAATGCAGTTTCTTGACTGAGAAAAAAATAGGCAAAAAAAAAGTGATTCCATCCCCATATTCAGTTGTAGGATAAAAGATTAATGTCTGTGTGATACAATACCAAATCATCGAGATAATTATGAATTACACCAAGCAATCATTTTACAAATCCCCTGGAACATCTCACTTATGACCATTATTCATGAGATACTGCTTCAATTTTTTTTCAGATATATTCCTCTAAAGCCTTTCTTTTGGGCTGAGATTCCAGGTGGAAGAAGAAAACGGGTGTGGAGAAAAATAGCTGAATTTTCTAATGAAAGAAAAAAATGGAGGGGGAAAACCCCTGCATTTTCCTAACCATCTCTAAAGTCTGCAGAGGGTAGTGAGAGATATGTGCAGACTTACTTTAAATAATATCCCAAACACAAGCCAGTAAAATACAGCAGGCAAGGAAGTTACACGTGGATATCAATTTGAATACAACCTCAAGTATGAAACATCACAACCTAAGTGCTAAGGAACATCAAGTAAACAGCGTTAGAATAGTGAACTCTGAAATACATGAAAAGCACAAGTTTTCACATTATAAATTAAATAGTCCATGCATTATGTAAACCTTGCATTTATCAGAAAGCAAAGTTAAGGTTTTAGCAGGGCCAAATCCTGCACAGATCTGCTCCCTGTTTAAATGTTTTGATTCAATATATCCCAGCTAAACTACTAAAAACCACTGCTAAGAATAAATGAGCAATGGATCCATCCCACAACATTTGTTATTAAAAGTGGAACATTAACCATAAACCTTATTGTCTCTGTTCTGAAATCCACACCATAAAGTACAGAGCAAAAGCAATTTGACAAATTCACACTGTTGTAGTTTGGAATTTCTTGACATATGTGACTGATTTATCAATTTTAATGTTACTTGAACAGTAATATTTATATTTAATGCTGTATTATTTCTGCCAATAAGTTGCAATCCAAGAAGTACACAGTGGGAACTTGTACAATTAGGCAAGCTGCCAAGTTCTCAAAGACTTATCATCATGGAAAACTTCAGTGTTCAAACCGGAAAAAAAGAGGGAAAGGACTAATAAAAGTCAGTTTGGAATATTAATTCAGCAAAAGAAACTTTACATCACAATATAGGCAGCTGTTGCACAGGGATCCCCATCCTTTACTACTAGAATTACTGCTTGCTCTTTATTTCAGGTGCTACTTTTAAAAAATATCTTACACTAATAAAAGCACGTTTAATCAAAGCCCTAAAATGGTACCAAATTTCTTCCTGAGAAGCATTTCACAGTACAAGCCCTACACTCTGCACTTTCGTAATTAAAACATACTGTAGTGTTTATCTGCTTTTTGACAGCACCCTCAGAGCCACCATATTATTCTTATGACCTTCTCCAGTACCAGGTCGGTGTGAAAAGCAAATTTCACAGTAGCACCTTTCCCTCTGGTACATTACTAATTCACCTGTAGCACTATATGGTCCAGGAGCTCCACTTCTTGAAGTGGGATGATAAGCCCATACAACAGGTTGCTAAAAACTTCCCAGTTTAGCTTGATAGTGCAGCTGAGTTCTGAGTGGGTTAAGAAAGAGGCACAGGGTCACTGCTACATGAAAGTGTGGCCCGTGGAGAAAGACAACAGTGTAAGTCACCACCTTTTAATCCCTCTTATTTCCAGCACACACAAACTGCCACTCTTCATTTCACACGCCACAAGATGCTTTTTTTGATTCTAATCCCCAAATACACCTGCTCTCCTCGCTGGGGCACCGAAGCCAGTGACATTCAGCTGTTCAGCAGAGCTGGCACGGGCCTGGCAACACATCAGTCACCAGCACAAGGAAGATGCTGCTGAAGCAGACGTTGCTTCTAAACGAGTCAAGTTTTTATTTCTGTGACTTGGTGACACTGAAAGCAACAGTAGAGATGTGAATACAGAGTCTCTGCCTACAGAGCTATCAAAAGATTATTTTTTTAATGTTCATTCAAGAAGGACAGAGCAAGGAGCAGACAGGAACCACTCTGTGTAAGGGCACTCCTCCCATCTTGCCTGCCCTAAGCACTTTGTTCAGCACTTCTGCTCTACTCCAGATTTCAAGCCAGCTTACAGCTGTAGGTCGTGCGTGGCATCCCTGTAAGGGCAAGCAGAGCTGTTTCTCCTCAGTGCAGCTGCTCTTAGCAGGGTCTCCCAGCTTGGGAGTGTGTAAGTTCTCATCTCTGTTTGTTGTTCAGTTTTAATGTGGGCCAAGCCGTTCTCTAGACTAGCTGGAGTCTCAGTTCCTGTGTTTCTGGTTGGGGTGTTCTGGATGGTTTGCAGTATCAAATCCTTACAACACACAGATTTATACAGTTTTTACTGCATTGTTTACTTGTGTTAGTTTTGGGTTTTTTTTTCTTAAGTAAATATTTGAAATCCAGATATCTATCTCCTGGTATATGATGAATTCTTTGGTTTGTGACCCAAACCCCTTCAGCCATTTCTAGCAAAAGTGAATTATTTTTTTCACTGAGCCTGGATGTAAGACGACCTTGGAAAATGAAAAACAAAGGGCAAAACAAGCAAACAAGGTTTTCCTTTTGCAAAGGACTTGGAAGTTGAGCTAACAAATTCCCCCAATCACTTCTGCTCATATATATTTTTTCCCCTGGAGATTTGTCACATGGAGATGATGTGCTGTGGAAATTCTTTTGAAAGGACATGTATTTCCCTAAGGGGTTTTTAATGAGAATTTATTGCTCATGAAAGATTCAGGATTGGCAGCACTTCAGTCTTCAGTTAATGATCTTTTGTTTATTAACATAAAATACATCACACTTAACAGGAGTGTAACTTTCCCAACCAATGCATCAAAGCACGAAAGAATTCTCACTCCTTCCGTCTTATCCCCTGAGGCAGAGAGGGTGTTAGCTGAAATTTATATGGTTGTCCTCTATGAAAATGAAGTCAGAACTCTTGTTTCACGTAAAGCTGAAAATCATGGAAACATTTTTTCATAACTAAAATTACCCAGACATAAACTAACAGCAAGAAATGGCAGTACACTACTATTACTTCTTGCAGCGCCTGTTCCTTCCACACAAACCTTTTACCAGCACCAGAAGGTCTTTGCTTAGTCCTAATCCTAATTGCTTTTACATTCTGTGGGTAACATTCATGCAAAGTGCTGATTCCACATCCTGGCAGTAAATTACCATCTTTAGAAACTCAACGAATTTTCAAAAGACTGATGAAGGCTATGGGCAACTGGGTCTGTAAACCAGAGATCTCAGAAACATACCCCTAAGCCACTTCTTATATTTTTAAGGACATAAAAAGGCAGAAACGCATTTCTTCACCAAAAAAAAAAAAAAAAGGATGAAACCCACCACTGAAGGAAATGGGGTGCAAGGCACAAACCCCAAATACATTGTTTTGGACGCTAAGCTCAACTAAACTCCTAGATCACACTGCTTTCTTCATAACCAGCTTTCTCTGCTCTGCCCAAGAGATACATCCAGTTCTCACTTGTTTGTGAGAATGCTTAGAAAGATTTTCCTCCCTGCTCTCTACAAAGCCTTTCACTTTTGCTCTTACAGTTCAAAGAAGATACCTGATTTTGCTTCATTACTGGTTGACCTCTTACCTCTGTTTTCCACTCCTTTGTTCCCAGATCATCACAACAATTCCTGGTATTCTTTGTAATCTCTTTTTGGAGGGAGGTGTTACACAGTGAGATGTGTTTCTATCCATCCAGAAAGCCCACAGCACGAGGACTTCTGCTTTTCTTAACAGGCTGCACTTTCTATGTCTCTTTTCTCTCTGAGCTATATTTATTGCAAGCTCTGTAACCTTCCGGATGTCACTCGTGTCCTGTTCTAACTGAACACTAAAATACCTCAAAAAAGTCATGTGGATAAGAAACAAGATCAAAGTTATTTTATCCTGCTTTGCTCACAACACTCTGCCTTGACTTTTTTTTTTGTTACACAATTGTTCAATACTTACATATTCTGGTACAAATCACTAACAAATCTGCAATGACTTTCCACTCACAGAGAAAATACAGAAGAGGATCTGAGTTGGTCAGAAAGAGTTCTTTTCTTCACTGCTTAAATTGTTAACTTTTTGTTTTTTCTTGTCATTTCATTTTGCACCCTCAAGAATCCTATTCTGGTAGGACCCAGAAATGCTGCTCAGTCAGGTGGACACATTTCTGCTGGGAACTGTCTCCATTTTAAGGCCAGAGCAGCTGAAACTTGGATCAGGCCCTGGGAGTAGTGTTTTCTGTTGTAACCCATCACTGCTCTCCTCTACCAAGTCACCTGAGATATAAGAGAATTTCTTTTCACCTCATTTTACAGAAAATCAAATAAACTGAACAGTGAGATTACACTTTTGGAAACAGCACTTTTGATATAGCCCCTGGAGGTGCCTTCCAACAGGACTCTCAGCAAGTGACAGATAAAATAAATGAAATAATTATTTTCTGAGAGCATTTATTAAATGTCTACATCAAACATATTTAAGATTTAGCAACAGGAAATAATTGCCACTTAGTTTTCAGTTTCAGGAACGTGATCCTGTTTGTTGAATGCAAAGATTTTGAGAGAGAAGGTAATTCAGACTTTCCTATAAATCTCTGTGGACTTGGGTAACCTACTAGTTCCGTGAAGAGAAAAACAGATGAAAGCTAATAAAAGGGATTTTTTTTTTTTTCTTTTTTTTTAATTTAAAGTGATGCTGTAACAAATTTCCTTGGAAAAAGTTATAAACTGCTGGACTTCCCCCAGTCCTCCCCCAGGCTAAGGAACGTGTTTCAGTATGCCTCAAACAAAATAATGTTCTCTACACCACGTCTCACCATGCCAGAAAGAAAACAAGCAGTATGTTGAGAATCACTTTGAAGTATCCTTCAGCAACCCAACACACGAATTCATATTCATGCAGCCTTACAGCAGTAAAATCAGTTCCATGCTAATGATATAATTGTTTCTTCTATCATTCTGTCTATAAAAGAAGACTAGATAAAGTCAAAGGCAGTGGCCTCTGGCTGATTATGTGTTTTGACAAATTAGATGATTAACTGAAACCTCAAACCCAAGCTTTGCTGTCTCAGTAGACCTAGAAGAGGAGAAGAAAAGCTTTGCTTTCCAAAGGACGTGGCTCTGCAGGGACCTCAGCCCAGCCTGAGAGCACCGCTCAGAGAGCAGTATTTGTACTGAGCACACAGCCCTGCACACAGCCTAATTCCAACAGAGAAATCACAGTTGTCACTTTAAATAATGGAAGCAGCATATGGTAATGTATGCAAAATGCTTTCCAACATGTTCAAGTAGAGATGGAGAAACTAAGTTATCAATGACAGTTTTACCACATAATATACCAGTGTAACACTTAACAACACTGAAAATGAAATCCAGACATATCAGTGAGGCAATGACAGTATTTTTATATTTATGAAGCTGTTTAAATTCACATACAGTCAAATCACAACCACAGTGGCTGCCTAGGAATGAAACAGGGAAGACTGAATAGCAACAGGCATAAGATCCACTTTTGTTGTTCAAATTGTTTTACTGAGCTCGGTTTAAAAACTCAACATGTGGTGCCCTGAGCTTGTTGCAACACACCATCTTTAAGCCCTGCTCTCCGAATATTAAATGAAAAAACATTATCAGGTGAAACTTGGGTACTGTCCATCCTTCCAGCTAGTACAGCTCAACAAAGCTGGGCCAGAACTGTTACTTAGAGCTTTTCCAGTTATTCGTGATGTGACTGAAAATCCTATTACAAAAAAGTGTACTGTCATCCTTTTACAAGTAAACACAATCTAAAAACCCAACTTTCTGTTTAGAATCTGAATCAAGGAAGCAAATACCTTCAAGAAACCCCAGACAAACTAAAGCCTCTTGGGGCATTTTAAATCATTTCCCCCAAAGACATCAGCCAGATCTGCTCTGAGACTGAGGCCAGCTTCTCAAAGCTCAAACAGCATCAACTTCAATGGAAGTTCAACTTCAGCAAACAAAACAATTTCAAAGATACGGGTGAATAAGGATTAAGATGTGTTAGTGTTCAGGCATTTCCAAACATATTAAATGTATATTAAGAAATACTTAAAATATTAACTGTCAGAAGTATTAAAGTGGAAATATTTTCAGCAGTTCAAATGTCGACCAAACACTTAGGCAATTCTACATTTCTCCAGTTTCAGCAACAAATAGCATGTTTTAAAATCATCTGATGTTTGAATAAAGCTCCTTGCTATTTTCCACAGCAGATGTATTGTATCTGGGTAATGAACTGTGCTCTGAAATAACTTATTACAGTCATCACCACTGCCAGCTACATCACCTTTGGCAGAAAGCAAAATAAAAATCTCACACTGCTCACGTAGAATCCCCACAAGCATTACTTCATTTATAGAATTAGGAAGAGCTCCATTTCAAATCAAGGTATTGATTATTTCAAAATTTAACTCTCCAGTCAAAAGCTATAACAAGAAAATAAATCCAGTAAAGGGCATTTTCCAATTAAGTAAGTGAGCCTAATCTTGATTTTAAGTTACTTTGATATTAGAGATCATAAAGTAGAACCACACTTTAAGTATCCAGATTATTAGAGCAGGAATTAAAACAGCCATATATAAAATTGGTAATTAATTTTGTAGGTAAATCTCCTGCATCATTACACGGCCATGCCTTTGGTATATATAAGATCAAAACATCTGACAGAAAATTCACACATGGGCATCTTGAATTTTTTCTACTTCAACCTAAGGTTTGCCTTAATTTCAAAGGATCAAAATGAGGCTGTAACAAGCACCTGCTTTAACATCCACCACCAGTAATCAGCAATTTTCTTAGAGAAAGCCAACAGAAGCAATCTCCTCCATAGCCAGGGTTCATTAGCAAAATTTTAACTGTGGCTCTTCACAGTGTTTTACAGAAGTGCATAAAGAGCTGGAAATACTTGTCTATACAGAATATGTGTTACTGATGGTGTAAATTGTTACACAGGTGGTCAGAGCTGCTCTGAACTCAGGGGAGTGATACCTAAGAGATGTTTGTGTTCACTTTCTTTCCCAAAAGTCCCCAAAGCAGAATAGAATTGCTTCTCCTTTTTCACCAGGCAGTAAGAACCAGCAGATTTTGATACGCTAAGATACTTCCATGTTGACATATTTTCCTTAACAAGATATTGTCTTAATTAGTTTCATCTGCCATTTGGAGATTATCTAGAAGACAAGTTGAGGATTTTTTTAGTGAAGCAGAAAAAACCCATATGTTTTTAGGTTGCATATTGTTCCTTATTATAAAAGCAGTACCTGCTCATTACTGCACATCTCACAAAAACATTTTCACAGTTGACACTGAAAGCTGTTATCATCTGATTTCATGTGGAAATGAATGCTGGATATTTTTCTGCACAAAAGACCCACATATTCATCCCTTCATTAGGCATTTTTGGTGAGAAGGCAGGACCCAGACGCAGAGGTCTTGCTTTGCCCTGCTGCTGGCTCTGGCCACAAAGGCAAAGCCTGGCACCAGCAGTGGTTCCTCTGGCCTCTGCAAAGCTCTTGGCATCAACACCACATCCCAGTGTGTTAAATGACAACACAGCTACATGCTAGATTCAGAATTATTTTGGCTAGCACACTCCCGCTTTTTTCCCAGTCTTAGATGTAGAAAAAGATAAACACTCAAGGTAAATGAAGTTTATCAGCAGGTACTTTCCCCCAGTACTGTCTTGTGAAAACATTATGAAAATATAGACAGTGCTTCTGTATGCACCTATAAAAACTACAGCTTTGTTCAAAATTCCTGAGCCTCCAACTTCTCAGAATTGCAAGTGGCAGATAGAGAAAACAATTTATTTTCTAGATAGGTATGCAATAATTTTCATTTTCCCCTATATACAGATCATGGTCTACAAGGTTTCCCAAAGATATATTTTCTTTAAAAACAGCAATATCTTTTGGAGCATTCCCTGCAACAATACCAATCAACTTTCCTTTCACGAGAATGTTTCTAAGTAAGTGCACACAAGTACCTGATTGTGTCAAAAGTATTAATGAAGAAAAGTATTTAAAACCACTAGAAAATGATGCTCATCATAGCAAGCAGTAATTTAACACTTTAAACAGGCAGCCAGATGGCTGGTTTCAGTCAGCCCATTTCCACTGACATGTATTTAATCAGCTGAGTTACTCCAGACAAACAACCAGGCCGGATTTTTAAGAGCAGGACAATGAGGGAGCGGGATAGCTGGAGCTGGAGATCAGCAGGGTTTAGAAATTACTTCAGGCTGGGGCTCGCCAGCTCTTGGCAGCCCGGAGGCTCAGCCCCGCTCCCTGGGCCAGCAGGACGGCTCAGGCACCTGCTGGAAGCCCCAGCGGCTCGGCAGGACCTGCGGGACATTCCTCCAGGGCCAGCCACAATGCCCCAGATGGGCTTTTAATGACGGTGCCGCCGCTCCCCGCCTTCTGCCAGCCTGCGATCCCTGAGCCCGAGCGCCAGCAGCCACGGACACACATCGCCCCTGCCAGGGCCCAGCCGGCCAGCCAAAACCCAGACTGGGACAGCCTCACCGCAAAGGAAGGGCAATAAAGTGCTGTCCCTGCCACTAAGCAAAATCTTACTCTGATTCTTCAGATTTTTAGTTTATTTAGCTCCTCTTCCGTAGAGACCTCCAGCCGCTGTCACACTCCGGCCGGACCTTTTCATTTAGGTTATAAATCTGCTCCTTCCTCAATGGTCAGAGGATTTTCCCAGGAATTCCCTGGCCAACCCCCAGACGGTCACACTGAAGGGCAGAGCCATGCTTTCAAGCTATTTAAGCGTACCCCTCAACATCCATCCTCTCTATGCCAGTATTAATTCTCTACACATCCTCCCTTCCTGAATTTCCCCAATGCACTCTGCTTTTCACTAGGATTTTTATATTGCTGAAGACAAGCTCTCACCAATTCTAATATGTGTGTTTTGGTGATGGTTCTCCTACGAAACTTGGTTTGATTCTGAAGTCAATGGCCAGAGCTATTCAGGAACATCTGTGTACTGTCCCTGGACATCATAGAAGACGACAAACCTGGGGACAGCCAACACTGCAATCTCTGAAGAGTTTAGAGCAGGTAAAAGCAGCTGGATCCATAACTACAGTGAGCTGACAGAGCCCCTCCCGTTATTTTTCACAAAATGAGAAAAGGTGTCATACATTTTCACAAATTGCTCAAATATTACGATCTGAGTACTCAAACACTTATTTCTGCCTCAGCAATCTATAGGAGATGTGCAGTTTGAGCTGGTAATAGAACTACGTGTTAATGACTCCCAGAACAAACCCAGAACTCCAAAACAACATGCCTTGATCCTCACTCCAGAGTGAAATGAAGACATTGTCCATGCCAACCACAAGAAATAATCTCATACTCGATGCTTGTTGTTACAAAACATACTGCCCTTTTTATGCTCTTCTATGCACAGAGGCACAAAATATTGTCTTTATTTTAAACCAGTGAAAGTCTGAGAGCTTTTCTGACAGGTGAGGATTTTTTTTTTCCATTTCATTTTTAAAATGAATTAAAAATCTGGATCACAACATCCAACAACAAACAACAGTGAAAGTCGGTGCCAGGCTTGCTTATTCTCAGAAATAAAGTTGAGCGGTCTCAGGACCTTGTCATTTGAGCATAGATTGCGTTTTGGCATATCAGATGCTGCAGTAATGGGATTTTGTAAATCTGAAATGCATTCATATTGTGTACATAAAGAAATCTCTTGATGTTTTACTTAGTTCAATGCACTTTTTCATCATATGTACCAACCCATGCCCCCCTGCTTTCAACAGCTAATAACCAATACATCTGATGAAAATTAATTGTCTTGACAGCTTGCATAAAAACTATAAAGGTGCAAAGGAAAAATGCTGTGGCAGCATTTTCTTTCTCTGTAGGACAGTAGCTATGGAAACTATCTTCAGAGGCCAACTGGCCGCCATCCCAGTGCAGCACAAAAAAAATCAAAATGCTACTTTTAGTGGGTTAGTCAGTGGCACCAGTCATAATTATCAACCTTGGCGACGTTGCTGCACATTAGCCACAGCAAAGTATGCGTTGATTTTGTTGGCAGCAAAGTTGATGTGACATTATAGCACTATTACAGACCTGGGTAATACTGAGCCTTATGAACTGTCCTCATATAGATAATTATTATTATTATGATAACCTGTCATAAAGAGCATAGAGGACATGTAAAAATAGACAGCTATCTGAAATATCAATGTGCAAATCATCCCATTTCTTAACAGAAAATATTTTATTACTTATTATGATAGAAATACTCAGGTAAATACTTGCTGATGAAGAGGAAATCTCTAATCTTATTTAACTGTCACATTTCACTGACTGAAACTTATCCATTCTGGACGGTTTTATCCCATATAGCCAGTCTGAACAAAAGCTGTGATTTCTAATACAGTCTGACAAAATCATCATTTTTTATGAATGCTGAGAGATTATGAAGGATTTTTCCCTGGACAGGTAAGGCACAAAGGAGCCAGAGGCTCATTATTGCAAATGCATGTGGCAACTTTCCCTGCCAGCCACAGAAGAGTTCCTGTGGAACTGCAGTCACGGGCCACTGATGAGACTCAAACTTTTGAAGAAATAAGTCTTCCACCCAGAACAGTATTCAAAAAGCAGTGGAAGATTTCAGCCAATAAGAAACCTACGTATAAGGAAAGAAGCTGGAGCATCCATATACTACAAGTACATACACATTTCCAGAGTTGCAGGGGTTGGTATTTCACTCAGCCACACAATTTTGTGGCTCTTTGGTATTCCGATACCTTTCTGCAGCTTTTCTGGAAAACTCCTTCTGTCACACCAGCAATTGTTACTTAAACGGCTTATGGGGACTACCCAGGAAGGACAGAATTATACAGACCATGTTTATGTTCAATCAAGGGCCAAATGCTCCCCAGTGCCACTTTGTACCAAGGCTGGGTGTGATCTGCTGGAGGCTGTGGAAATACAGCCTCCTGGAGGATTTGACTTGAAACATTGGTACCCTGACATGCACTACAAAAGCAAACATGAGTGTGTCTGAGGCACTGGGCTGGCTGTTATCCCTTTATCCTGGTAACCTCTGAGCATCTACAAATCAATTATGGCCTCATTCAAAAAAGTCTGTGCCTATTGGCAGAACATAACTAGAAAACGAGGCATGTGCCTAAAATGCAAGATATTTAGAAACTTTAAAATTCAGTTTACCTCACAGATTGCAGTCACTGTTGTTGATGGATGTCTGTATCTCCATCCTGCTGTTTCCACCGAGAAGCTGTGATCCATCTCCTCCCTAGCTCAAGAGGAGCTGCCTGTAAGAGCTGGGACCCAAGCAGGAAGGCTGGATTCACAGCAGGCTGTGCTGTTGTAGCCCTATTTCGCCTGCTGAAGATCCTCTAACCCAACTACTCCACTGGCCAGCTCACTCCAAATTGAAGCAAAGCAGGTGATTTTCAGGCTCTTAAACCAATATGAATTATTAGAAATAACAAGTAGGTCAAGACCATGTTGTCTGCTGCAATTTCTCTTGCTCACAACTCACGATCCAATTCTGACCCCTGCAGGTCCCTTGTCAGGGTGGTACAGCCATCCCTTCAGGGTGGACAGGGAGAGGTGGCACAGCTCCCCAGGGGCAGCCCCAGGGAAAGCCCAAACAGTATTTTCCAGCCACCCTGGTCTGTCTCTTTGTAACCTGAGTCACAACCTTCAACAATCCTTCAGGTGCTATATGATTTTCCACAGATGAAAGCTTCTTTCTCTTACAAAGAAGATGTTTAAACTGTATTTATTGAAGATCTAGCAACACATTCCTGTTCCTTGTTTTTAACAAATTAGCAGTGTTGAGCAGCTTTCTCTATAAAGCAGCGGATGCAGTATCTCAGAAATATATATTTACTTACACTACCTATTAGACAGTCAAAGAAATACATTAAGACCTTCAATGCAGTCTTAATCCAAATTATTTCACTGGTTGATTGAGTGCCTCACCACATGGAAAAAGAGCTTTCACATATCCTATCCAGACCTCACTGATGGGATAATTTGTAATGGCACTGTAAAAGGAAAAAAAAACAATAAAAAGCAGCAAGTTTCCTGCAGAAAGAGAGAAATTCTCTACTGCTTCAAATGGGAAGAGAAACTCAGCTGTAGGGCTGTGATTTCATCCTGTCATGCAGGAGCTCGGCATCTGAAATACTGATTGGGGTGACTGGAGGGAAGAGGACCATGCCATGCTTAGATCCCCCCAGCGCCATCAATAAATCCATGCCTGGCTGGAACTATGGGTTATATTTTAGACTTAACAACAACTATTACTAACTCACCTGTTACCTTTGCATACTTATATCAGCAAAAAATTGCAGCAAAACACACCAGAACTATTTATTAGATGCCTCACACTGAGGTTTGATCCAGCTACTACTAAACAAACCAGGTTGTGTTTCAACTAACTTGGATCTGACTCAAAAATATGTGGTCCATGCTGCCGCCGTAAAAGAGGAGATTAACAGAACTGAAAGGATGAACAATAGGGTTTATGTGCCAAAAGTCTGACTTCTTTTCCTGTGTTAATCCCATAAGAGGCACCCATGACTGAAAACCTTGCCTTGCCTCCCGTCCTTAAGACTATCACAGCTACACACTGCCGAGTGAAGATGTTAAGGAGATTAATCCAGACTCTAATAATATTTATCTAAGTATTGCTAAAAATATCTCTGTTAGAAAAGCCTTTACATGACAAGTGAGAGATAAACCCGCACATGGATACATCCCAATCTATCCAACCTCCACCCTCGCACAAACCCCGAAATCAGACAACAAAATGCACAGTAAATAATAAAGCATGTTTTCATCACTCTGTGAAGCAAATCCATCAGGGACCACTGCCACCACTTGCTTTAATAGTGCATACTACACCAATAAGGTAGAACATTAGCTTTTAACAAAAATATTTTTAACTAGCTATGAAAAATTTGATCCTTTCTTTGATGCAAGTATCTATATCCCAGAAAACAAGTCCCAGTAAGATAAAAGATTTCTAACATCTGTTAACACCACACTTACTCTCCTACAGTTTTACAGCTTGTTTTCACCACTCACTGAAATACATGCTGTTGCAGATCTCAATATCTTTCTCCACATCTTCTTTGTAACACCTGTATCATGAATCTCAAGACCAGACAGGCCATTCCACTGCATTTTTTTATTATTATTCCTTTAGTTCTGACACTTTCCCAACTCAGCTTTTCAAACTTAATAGAATATCCCTTCGCAGTTAACTATTGTCTTCCTTTCATTAATTCCCGCAAACCTGCAGTTCTCTTCCTGAACACAACTTCACCGTTTTCTTCCCAGAGGAAGCAAATCAAAATTCAAGAAGTTAATTTTCTTCCTCCTCACCTGCCAAGATCATGTTGATCTCCCAGTCCCTCCTCTCACCTGGTCACCTTACTCTTCCTTAGAGTTCTGCTGCCCCTGGTTCCAGTTCCTTTCCTGAGCACCCCAGGTATAATACAGATTTTTGCTGCACGCCCAGGACAAGCAGCTGGTGCAACCTCTTGGGCCAGCTGGGAGATAAAGTGGCGGTGTGGTTCTGGACCCACCTGGGATCACAGCAAATAATCAGGTTTTTTACCATTTGTGCCATGTCAGTTGATAATACCAATGCCCCTACCGAGTCCTTCGCTGGGCTCTCCCACAGTGCCAAAGAAAATGTAAATAAAGTTATTTAACAAGAGTGAGCATTAAAAAAAACATCAAACCACAGCCACATGCAACACTGTAATTGTTCATTTACATTAGGTAACACTGAAAATGGTGACTGGATACTGACTTACTCACCTACAGGATACAAGCTCCAGCAGTAGTAGTAAAGCCAATGTTACATAAGAGAGAGCCCTGCAGCAGAACCCAGAGCAAATTGTTCCTATGCTATGAACTACAAACACTCATCTGGAGCTTAGATACCAGAGGCATTCCCAGCAGTCCCCGCTACTACCCCATGTGCTATTTACATGAAAAAATATTTTTATATGCTTGAAAGTTGGCATGTCAGATCCCCATTAACACCACTAGGAATGACTGCAATTCAATCTCATTTTCAGTAGCCACCAGGAATCACTTTACTGCAGATGTCCAGAAGGCCAAGACATACCATGTGGTTACTGTGGCTCCACTGGTGGCTCTGCTCTTCTCCCAAACCCAACAGAAAGATGCCTTTATTGCACTGGATTTGGCCTACATTCCCCTCTGACCACATTTCACACAGCCAAGCTCACAGTCAGGACACTGCTGCCCTTGAGGGTGCAGTAAGCCACCCAGGGCATCATTTTACAAAGCGCCAGCTGCCTCCTAGACCCGAGACCAGGAACATCCACTGGAACACAGACATACACAGTGGGCATGGAGAAAAGGTAATTGATTCAAAGAAGGAGAAAGGGAAAGAAACAGAAGAAAAGTTCTTAAAGATCAACATCTCTTGCCACAGAAATGACTATTTACGGCAAAGAAACCCAAAACCATAACTGGAAATGCTTAAAGCATATAACTCATCTTTAGGAAAAAAAAACCAAAGCCTCAGAATAAGGATGTGATATACTCAGTCACAAGTAACTTTATCAACAGCAGCTATACAATGGGACAAGGATTTTAGCTTCCTGTAGAGGCTTAGACCAAGAGCATGGGTACAACCTTGGCACAGAGAAGAACTGAAAGGATTCAAGTGGACATAACAAGAGAGCAGCTGCTTTGTCTATTTAGAACAACACAGGCCACTAGGAGCCAAGAGCCTTTTTAGAAGGGTTTATAAGCAACGCAAGGGAAGTTATTAGAAGGTGGAACAAAGATGTACATGGATAGCAACTGGTATATGTTTGGCTCAGATACTTGGAACCACACGGATTTAAAAGAAATCCTATAAAGGGAGACAGGGCAAAGAAGAACATTTCTGTTCTTTCACAACATACAGCAGTGTTGAGAACTGTGTTTCTGTAATATATCAAACTTTTTTTTCCACTACTTGGTTTTCCTTCATGATCTTACTTGCATCCTGATTATTCTGAGGAATAATTTATGTTTCAGATGTGAATCACCAGTGCTCACACCACAGCAGATGTAGAAGTTACTTGACTCTCCTTTATGAGCCATTAATTTCTGTACTTTAAAGATTCTCTCCTTCTGAAAAAAAACCAACCCTTCCATTTTCATTTCAATGATAAGTATAGACGAAAAATTAATTCTCAAAGAAACTTGACGGTCTCTGACTTTTAGAAGAACTTTGCATACATAAGTCTTGCTGCAGAACACCCAGTCTTTCTCTTAATGTTTAAATCGTCTATCAAAACTGTATGTACGTATTTTTAAACTCCATTCACATCAGCTTGAAACTGTATCCATCACCTAATATCCTAATACTATCAATTCTTAGGTCATTCCTAGGAGTTTCCATTACACAATGTATATGGGATCTAGATACCAAAGAGTTAGAAACAAGAAACAGAATTTTGCTGCAGTAATAATCCCTCCAGACCTTCTTCAGAATGGAAGCATAAATGCAAAACCTACCAGGCTTCTGGTTGATGTTTTTACACAAATATTATTAAAATTGCTTTTTCATCCTCTGATTTCTGAGCAGTGGCAATTCTGCATTACTGCTCTGACAGCCTCAACTTTACCACAGTGCAGTTTCAGGTGGAAAAAGAGACTTCCAACCTCCATGGAAACATCAGCCAAAAGGAGAAAGACCATGCTTGTGTCTTAAATACCAGCTTCCAACACTCAGTGTGATTAAGTTTTACCTAAATAACCAAACTAACACCAGCTATTGAATTGCAATTCCTGAGAATTGGAGCAAAGCAAAAGTGGATTGGATTGGGTTTTAGGGTTTTGTACAGCAACTCTTTGCAATCTACAAGGGAAAGCTACACACATGCTTAGCTCCACATGCAGAGTAGCCTATCTATTTCAATGCTGTAACTCTAAGGTTAAGCAGGTGTCTAACTGGTGGCACAATCAGGGTCTTAAATGGAAAATTAATCAGTGTAAGAAGTGGATTTATGCACAACACCTGGCTGCTGCTGCTGGGCTTATCTGTGTGGGGATTTATCTGGCGGAGACACGCAGGGGCAAGTGCAGTAGGGCAGGTGTAATGCCCTACAACAGTTGTAACTAACCCTACATGGCACAGAAGTGGAAAAGTTAACCGTTAATAATTATTACAGAAAGGGAGGTTATTTGCTTGACAAAGAGGGTGACACCAAGTACTACAAAGCATACATTTATACTTCAGCAAGAAAAACTTGTCAATAAGTGTGTGCTACATGCAATTAACAGCAAAAATGCGGGTGGGAAAAAGTTGAAGTGGGAATAACTTTCCTATGAAATTCTTTAAAAAAGAGACCAGATTGCAAAAGCCCAAAAGTACAACATACAACATTTCTGAGCTAAAGTATATCATCTTCCTGTCCATGATGCTCAGTGAAAGGGAAAAGTACAGGTGAGATGCTGAAACCACCTTGAAGATTTTATATTTTTCTTTTTTCTGTCAGAGCTCTGCACTGAGCATCCAATTCCTCCTCCCTGGCCAGCACAGCACCGTGCTGGGGGGGACACACCGTATGACCCACTTTAACCACCTAAATTGTGTGCTGTGACACGAATGGGACTGCTCCCCTGAAACAGTCAATGGCCAGTTCCCGGGGTTTGGCGGAATGGGGATTACACCACACGCTGCAGCCGCTCCAGGAACGAGCAGGGCTTCAGGCAGGGGCAGCACAGCCAGGCTCGGGCTCCACCGGGTCACAGCGAGCTCTGCGAGCGCTGAAACCTGGGTGACTCAAAATTTTATTGGAGCATTTGTAACGCAACAGCAACCCAATAATGTACTTTTCCATACTGGTGCCCTGCACAGCACAGCGGATTTCAAGTTCTAAAAGAAATGTGTACATGCATAGCAGCAGAAACCTGATGCCATTTTTATTCTTGTTACTGGCAAGCCCCATCTAATGCCAGTGGCATTAATCCCAGTGTTCACCAGCAAAAGGAACTAAGTCCTGGTAAATTCAGCCAAGGGCACTGGTTGCTTTATGCTGAAAGGGCATATTGTATTTAGCCTATATGATTTGTTCCTTCCTTTAAAAAGAAATGGAAAAACACTTGTGGTATTCTTGGCAAAAAAAAAAAAAAAGTATTTTTGGTTCATCACCAATGACCAACATAAAAATGCACTGAAAAAAAAATCCTCAGCATTCTGATTACTGCCTAGTTATTCCCCAACCACATTTAAAACTCTAGACTAACCATTCCAGCATCTCAGTGCAATTTTTATTGACCTACTAACCTGTAACTCTGGGAAGCCTGGAGCTAAGAATGCAATAATGGCTAGCAAATACAAGTCTCCAAACAGAGTGTAATAACCTTAAGTAAACTACTGCCAAGCAAAAGTCCTGCAGATCAAACAGTTCCCACGAAGCCTTATGCTATTAACTAGCAAAAGAGTCCCATGATATCTCCATAGTCATGCACAATAACAGAGCCCTGTGCTTCTGTTTACTTACATAGCTTATCTGCAATCCAGTAATGTATACAGCCAGCCCCTCCGATGTAAATCACTTCTCTACTTCATCTTACTTCCCTTGTTAAAAACTTTGCTAGCTTTCTAACGATAAACAAGGGGTTTATCTGGAATATCTGTTTTTAAGGGATGGGCAGTGGACATTTATAAAATTCTTTCAATGAGGGACTCAATTTTATATCATTACATGGAGAAAAAGAATTGCTAATATATAAAATAAAGTTTGCAGCAACATGGTATTTATGGGTCTGCATTTTTCCTGCTGCAAGGCCCACTCACACTTACTCTACCTTATTTCTGTCACTCCCTTGGGTAACCCCACCTCGGGAGATGAATGGTGGATCTGACACCCTACCAAAGCAAAAGAATCAACAGCTAAAAGCCTCATGGCCAGCAGTGGGTCACTCAACACTCTGCATTTACCTCACGCCCTACTGCTTTGTGTACTTTAACTCCAACTCATTTCAAAAAGATCTCTACCTGACTTCTTCCATGAGGACAGTGTGCATCCAGTGATCAGTGCAATGTGGAGGGGTCAAGCCTTAAACAATCAGGAATAAAAATGAAACAGAAAGAAAATTCGTTAGGATGCTCCTGCCAGAGACACCGAACGGAAACAAAATCTGCTGCCTCCGAAGCAACAGGGCTCGAATGCAGCCCCTGCGGCTCAGGGAGGAGCGCGGCAGGCAGAGAGCGCGCTGCCCTGGTGCCCCGGCCGAGGAGGGGCTGAGCCCCGCGCGGGGCCGGGCGCCTGAGGGGCGGTGCGGGCTC
>VZRJ01013063.1:1407849-1509392 GCA_013397565.1 Ptilonorhynchus violaceus | reverse complement strand
ATCCCCCTCTCGGCGGCACCGGGGCCGCCGCCCTCCGGCCGCCCTTCCGCGCTGCCTCTCCGGCGGGGCCGCTGCCCGCGGGGTTGCACATCATGGAGAAAGCCCTCCTTCCGCACAGCCCCGAGCGAGATGCTCGTCCCGAGCTGATGCCGTCCCGGCTGTCCTCGAAAGTTTAGGAGAGAGGGCACGTGCCGTGGCGGAGCCGCCGGGATGAGTTGAGATCGCCAAGGGGCAGCGGCACTGCCAGGTGGGGCTGCTGAGGGCCTGGTGTATGACACACCGGTGAAAGACTTCAGATGGATGGAGAGTCGCAGGCATGCACGGCACGCTTTTAAACCACGTAGTATATGAAAAAGCAGTTCCAAGAGAATCACTGAAAGCTTTGGCATCTGTTAGTAAAAAAACTGCAAGTAAAAAATTGTTCCTGTTTAAAAGAAATCTTTCTGGTACATAATCCAGTTATTTGTAGATACGGTGTGTGTAAGAGAACCTAAGATATGGTACTTGTAAGAGTACTTAAGTGAAGAGTAAGCAAGAGTTCAGGCAGGATTTCCTGGTTTAATGAGAGAAACTGTGATATCATGGAAACAAGGTGAGAAAACCTGACGTGATGCAAATGAGAGATGGTTGGTATGCTGGAGTGAAGAGACTGCAGGAACCAGGTGCAAAGTAAATCCTCGTATATAGTACTGAGACAAGAAGCAAAAGGTAGAGCTGTACCTAAGAATCAGAGACAAATACTGGAGAAGCAAAAGTTCAAATATAGAGATGGCAGGAGTTTTCTGGATTTTGAATTTGGAGGTTTCTGAGCAGAGGAGCTCAGAAGAATGAATAAATCATTACATAATGCTGAAATTTTATTTAACAGATTGGCTGTGCCTGAAGACAGTGCAGTAAGTTGCAGAAGGAACCTCTTCCTGTGGTGGTACAGGAACAGTCTTTGCAGGCAAATGTATGGCTGTAGTATCTTGAATAAACCCATAGCCAGATCTCTTGATGCAGATTTTCTTCCAGGTTGACAATTCCTTTTTCCACTGTAGAATGGGAACTTCCAAAATTACTTGAATCTGTCAGAGTTACAAGTTGCCCTTTCCAGGACAGCAGCTTACACAGGCACCTTGCTCTGTCCTGATGAGACACAATAGTTCAATTTTCTGAGGGCTGATGGAGAGTCCCGGGCTAGTCAAAGTTCTTGGGTTTAATTAATTGTATTTGGGTGAAGCATAAAGTCTGTACTATGCTGCAAATCAAAGTAGATGATACAGTGATGTTCTTAAATACTACAAAACTCTGTGACAGGTGCAAAGCAGCATGAGATGGGGACTAAGCATAATGGCAGATTCCAGTAGAATTTGGGGTCTTCAAAGAGATTCTTATTCACCATTTGAACAGTTTCATCATTTAAACCCTGATCTTGTAGCAGTCCCATAGTACTGAAATAGTGCCTGCTGATGTGTTTTAACTGCTTTGTTCAGGGAAACACCTTGAGCAACTCTGGTAAGAGGCAGTTTTACCTACTGAGGACAAGATATGTTAATTTTCTGTTTAAATAAAAAAAAAATTCCAATAAAATATAATCACACTATAGTGCCTGTTGCTTGCACAGGCAACCTAAACCACCTATCCAGATTCCTTTCTAATTAGTGATCGAGGCTGCAAACGCTAAATGGTTTTTGACACTTGCCTAAGATGCAAGTGGCTCCACTAGATCTGTGCAAAAGGTCTGTGTAGTTCAGTGTCATTTCTCTTCAGTGGCAAATCCCAAATATCCAGGGGAAGATCCAGCACTCTGCCACTCTCCAGTCACTTCGGAGCTCACGCATCTCCTGACCCAGGCTTGCCCTCTGTACATTTAGTACATTTTACTGGCTCTCTTCCATGACTGTCCAGTCCCCAACTAAACCCCCATCTTTAAAAGCCATGGTACCCTGTTGCAGATGCTCTGATCCTTGTTTACATGAAAAATCTCTTCCTTTCATTTGTTTTTCAATGTGTTGCCTGTTACTTTCATCCGACAGCCTGTATTTCTTGCATTGAAAGAAGCAGTGGACAATCAGCTCCTTTCCATGCTGCTCACATTTTAGCTCTGTCATTCCCCTGCCTGGGTTACTGCTTTTTCAGACTGAAGAGTCCTAGTTGTTCCATAAATGAAAGCCCACTCATGCTTCTGATTACCCTTTTCTGCCTCCCTCTGAACTTACAAAGTTTGGTTGCACCTTTTCTGAAGTGGGGGACCAGAACTGCAACTGGTACTCCAGAAGCAGTAAACTCACTGGCATAATTATGGTCCCTTCCTATGTGTGGTACTGCAGATCTGAAAATACTATCCTAGTCAGGGTCAAGTCTTTCTATCAGACTGCAAATTATTGCATAGAAAGCTTCTATTTAAAGACCATCTCTATCTTTCCATGATTCTCCTTTCCTGAATTCCTAGTGAAAGCATGGAATGGTTTCACCAAATCTGCTAGATTAACCAGGACTGAAGGAAGAAAAAAATATAATTATTGCCAGTTCTTTTAATAATTTTCAGGCCTGAGCTTACATCCACTGAAATCAAGAGTGACAGACTTTGTCTCCTACTCTGTAACTAGAACTGATATAGAATTTAAAAGAACCAGTATTTATCTACAACTTAAAGCTATAATTACAACTTGAAAGTGTTTTTATGCATATCGAGCTGCACTGTATCTACTGCTGAGATACTGTTCTTCTGTGTCTCTTTAAGATTAGTAGTGTCTCAGTTTCGTACACAGCAATAAGTACATGTTCCAAATCATTAATTACTTCTTGTCCCTAGGCTTGCACAGTTTTGTCTAGCATAGACATTTACGAGATAATAGACCAGTCTTCAAACAAAATTCATGACTTGGCTTACCATTGCTTCGGAGAGATACAAAAAACTGCAGTGCTCATACTTCAAAACACCAAAATGAAGTAGATGATAACATTAGCTCAATACATTACTGATAGCCATAGTTTTAAATAAACCAGCCTAACAGCTGGCAAGGACAAATGCAATGATTTGGGGGATTCTTTTCATTTTCTCAGAGATGCCAAGCTATTGTTGGAGGGACAGATACTTCCTAAAGTGACTTCTGATTCTCAGCTGGCGTAATGTGCTTGTGGAGGTGATGTACCTCTGCTCACTGCTGCATTCTGCAGCTCTTCCAAATGGGAGAGACCTGGGGAAGGACAGGTACATTGACAGGTTGGAAGTGACTGATTTGCACAGTGGTCAATAATGCCGAGACAACCATGTAACCTTTAAGACAGTCTCTGCTTTGTGGAGAAACTTCATACCTAAAAATCTGGGAGGGGGAAGAAACCTCCAGAAATGCAATGATTAAGCTTTACTCACGTCTTGTCCTTTTATTAACGGGGATATATTTGCTTCCACAGGACTGAAGCTGTGTGTGGATGATGTAATACCAGATTTTCAGATGTTCTACACAAAGGTTACTGGCGCTTAACACCAGCGGTGTTCCAAGCTCTGTTAAACACAAGCAGGGTAGGAATCGCGTGGACTGACGTCATTTATAGAAACAGTTGCTCTTTCAGCCTGACACAGGGCACTGTTCAGTGAGACCTGAGGCAGCGCTGCCCTTTTGAGGACTTCAATTCAGCTCTGGGGACGATTGCCTGCACGCCCGGGAAAACTGCCAGGCCAGGCTATTCCGCAAAAACTGTGCAACAGGAGCCGACAGGGACACTCATGGAGCGCCCTGCGCTGGCAGAAGAAAATCAGTCACTCGAGGAGAGGCTGCAGAACAAACTGGTGCCCAAAAACCATGTTGGAATTTCCCAGTACAGACTGGTAGGCAGAACTGCAGGAGGACAGGCGGTCTGGCTGCTGCCTTGTGCTGCCGTGTGTTAGCATCAGCTCCTGCTGCAAATGGGTGCATTCGGACTGAAAAGGTTTCTATAAAAGTTTTCTCTGGATCTCAGCGGAATTAGAATTTAGATCCTTCATGGGAATTCTGAGTATCTTTTGAACTGGCTGAATAAAGTGTCAAATGCTGCCACTTGCACATTTCCACATTGCAGAACAGAAATGAAATGACATTACAGTCATGGAGAGGAGGACAGCATTTGGCTATTTTTTCAAAAATTTGTAACAGTGTTATTAGAGGAAATTGAGGGTGTTTACAGCCTCTGCTGTGTTTTTGGACCAATCTCTCCCAGGGCTCTTCAGGAAGACAGGTACTTCCTTGGCATTTGATCTCTCTCCAAACCAGGAGGAATGGAAGATCATAAAAATACAGGAAGCCTTGCAGAAACCCTGACATATATACTTGTGTCTCTCAGTAGGGCTTCAGAGGCTCTTGGTCTGCCTGGCAGTGGACTAAGAATCTACTGGATGAAAAACAATATTGGATTTATTACAGCATTATTGGGAACTGAACTGGGAAGAATTTGTAAGGTAATGTCAAACTTCCTCAGTACTGGGCAGTACGAGCACGTGCTGATTCTGGCAGTGTGTGGAAGCAGATAACCTTCTCCCTCTGCCATCTTTAAAGGTGCTACATAAAGGACAGCAAGCTAAAAAGCCTGCAAAACCTGGCACCTCCTTACTGCAAAGCATTTGCTGGAGATCAATCTAGGTTTCCTATTTTTTGCTTATTTGAGTTATACTTTCTAGATTCTGCTTAGCTAATCAGGTGGTAATGAAACTAAGAGCCCTGTATTTTGCAAGCTTTTATTAAATTTTGAAAATCTCAGGAGAATATCTACATAAGCAAGAGTTTGCAAATTCTAAGCTATGCAGATTTAAGTAGGAAAAAAATATGCTCACGTCTTTAATATGTGATGAATGCTGCCTAACATTTGAAATCTTGTCCCTAGTGGAACCCATTACAATAATGTTTATACAGGTTTATGCTATAAATGCACAATATTTTCCCTGCAGCAGAATATGTTGGAATTTACTCCTGATTAAAAAAAAAGCAAAAAAAAAGTGTGAATGGGTGATATCCCAGAATCTGCATTACTATAGGCATAATTATGCCCTTTTATTGGCTAATGAAGCAATGAAAAATATAATTTGTTAACATAAAAAGGACTATGTACAGCAGGCAGAATTGACAGGAAGTGCACCCTGAATCTCCTGCCCCACATGTGAACAGGAAGCCAGTCAAGTCCTACAGAATTAAGGGAAACTGGATCTTGAGGTGCCAACTGCACACAAAGCCCAGGCAGAGGTGCTGACTGTCGCGGGAAAAAGCGGGAAGATGACAGAGATGGATCAGCACACAATTAAATAGCAGGAAGAAGTGATGTCACAGCAATATTTTGGTTGCACAGGTGTCCTGCTTTCAACTTCAGCAATATTTGTCCTGTAACAGGCCCAGTCGGATGACACAGGATCTACATCCATGGTTTTCTCTGTGTGAAAAACCACTGCATCAGCACAGCAACATCAATGTACTTGAAAATAAACTGCCTGAAGAGAGCAAGGCAGTTGCTTCTCCCCTTGCCACTGCCCATCTGCTGACAGAGGACATCATTTACTTTGTACTGTGGAGTGACAAGGGACAAGGACTGGAGTTGGAGAGGATGCTTCCAAAGACAGGTTTCTGCTTCCACACCTCACCATGGTGTGAACTGTAGACACAAGAAAACACTCCCCTATCACACAGCATGGAATAAGATTGCCACCAAGCTTGTTTAAAGCCATGGAGCCTTTTAAAGACTCAATCAGTGATGTGGGAACTTCATCCCTCACACTGGAGTGAACAAGCTGACAATGCACAGTGCTGTGACATGAGAACACAGCAAAACTCTGCCTTATACACAGATCTCTTGTATAAGCTCCATTACTTATTTTTCTTTGTTAAAAGGGAATTACATTATTTCTTGTTGCATCCTTGGGGCTGAGGAGATGAAAACCATCTCTCACTTTGTGTGGAACAATGAGGCCCTGTTCTCACTTGGGGTCTTAAACTCTTGGTTTAATGTAATTTAGTTAAAGAAAAAAAAAGGTTGAGCATTACAGAATGAAATAGAAATGCTAAACTTGGTTATTTAACTTCTCTTTCACGAGTGAAACTAATTTACAGGGAAAGGTGCTAACCCAACTTGCATGACTTCATATGCAATTTCTCCCTGGCCTCTCCTACTCAGCACTACCTTATTTGTAGACTTCATTAGTGAAACAGATCAGTAAGGTACCATTCCTTTAAAAATAGCAAATTCATGAGTTCTCCATTTCTTCTTCCTTAAATCCACCACCCCATCTAAAACCCCATCTCACGGCCTGTGTCTGTGCACTACTTTCTATAATACATTTTGACATCTTGTTTTTATAAGGGCACAAATTCTCAGTTGTTGCCTTGATGTAAATCCATAGGTTTTCCTCTGCCAAATAGGGACCAGGGCTCTGTGTAAAGATAAGTTGTTCAGTCTTAGAGAAGACTTCAGGGAAATGCCTCTGTTACTCATAGGAATTATTCTTTGCTCTGTGAATAAAGCCAATAACATAATCGGGATTATCTGAGGAGTGAAATATGATTCAATTTGAATAAACATGGCTGTGTGGAGACATTAGTGGAAGGGCAAGTTCAACACCAAATAATAAAGAGAGACTACAGACAGTTTCCATTCGGGAACGTTTGATTTCTAAAGACAAGCGAGGTAATCTCAGAGCACCAGCGTCAGAGAACTGCGTGTTCGTTTCTCGTGGATGCTGCATTGATCTGTGACTCGGTTTCCCGTCTGAGAGCCGGGTGCTGTGTCGGATGAGCAGGTGCCCTGAGTTTTCCCCGCAGGGGCGGGGAGTGGGGTCAGCCCTGCTCCCCCACGCAGCGACGCAGCAGTTGTGCAGCGCCCGGCGCCGCTACCTGGGCCAGCCTGCGCTGCGGGGCACAGACAAAATCCTGCCGCTCGCACTCAGAGTCAGGCAAAGCCACTTCAAAGCGCTCTTCCTCACCCTGAATGGCCACCACAGTAATATGTATATCTGCATACACAAAAGAGTTTGTTCTTATAAAAAATCTAAAACAAATGCAGAACCATGCCGGGATTATACATTTCATTTCCCAGCATACAAATGAGGAACTAATTCACTCTGGGCTGTTCATGCATTTTGCTTTTAACAAACATCCATATGCCAAATAGACCTTCCACATACTTCCCTGCTGGAGTTTTTTTTTCCTTTCAACTTGGTAGGGAACATTTGTGATCCTTATTCTACCAAATATATCTAAAGAATATATTTTGCTCAAGGCCTTCTATTTTATAATTTAAGAGAAACAAATGAATTCATGGCTCTGGCAGTCTCGCTATTATGACAAGCATACATCTGTGCAAAAATACCCCAGTCCCTAATTAATTACAGAATATTATTAACATTTAAAGATTTAACATAGGTTACTTTATTTAATTTTATAAACACAGGCATATGAAGTTACTTTTTAAGAACCGCTTTTTCATCTTTTGCCTGCAGTTTTCAAATCTAGGTAGTTTAGCATAGATACAGAGATATTTGCTGGTATCAAAATTATTTTCTGTTCAGATGGTCCCCAGTCCTTTATGTAATGACTTCAATAACAGGTTTGACACTTTACTCCTGACTCATGCAGCACTGATGAGCAGTGTTAATGGGAGTTTTTTCCAATTAAAGGAAACAGGCTGAGAGTCATGTTCTTTAAAATTAATACTTTTTATGAATGTATAATGCCAAAATCATCCCAGATCATATTTCTCATTTAGCAGAGCACATCAAGTTGAGCTGAATTTTAAGTCAGCTTAGCAAATACTCCATAAAAATATGCCCTATCAGAGTTAAAATGACTCATTGCTGAAAGATTTATTTATTGATCAGGTAAAAAGCTGCACATAAAATTACTATCAACTTTAATCAGATGAGGACAATTATTTTATATGACTAATTAGTGGAACTAAGAAAAAAATCTGAGCAGGTATAAACTTCTGTGAGGCATTTCTATTTGAAAGACAGCGATCAGTCTTGATTTGAACATTGAGGTAAAGCCTCAAATAAGCACTGCTCCTACTACAACTGCAACAAGTGTTCCAGCAGCTATTCAGCCTTTTCCTGTGGTTACAAATTCAGTATTTGTAGTGGGCTTACATAGTCCATCGGGTTCATTTGTAATCTTTAAACTATCCTCTCTTACATTTCTATGACCCTATTAAAAATACAATTTAAAAGGCAAACAGTAAAAACCTTGCTTTTCTCTATATTCATTAGTCAAATTGCTCTCACTCAGTTTGGTCCTGAAGAAGAGTCTTTTATAACTGCGGTGTGACATGGGCATTGTACCAGGGAGCCAAAGCAAGCAAGTGGTTCTCATTCATAGATAATACAATGGCAGTGCTCTTTGTGGTCTGTAACTACATCTGCATGGCTCACTGAACCATCCACATTTACACTCAGCTAAAGAAAAGCACATTTGGCCAAAAATAAGATAAATTTTTAATTTGTGTCCTCCTGGGCATATTTAAACACCAATCCTCGGTCAAAATGCTCATCTGAAGCAGTACTCTGAGCTCTGTTATACAACTTGGTAGCCTTAAATGTTTTTTATACATTTTTGTGTGTTTTTTCACACATCAAGTCACAAATCAGATCTTCAGCTTTAGAGAGATATATATATAATGTTACAATGTTAGTTGGAAGCATCTGAGTGAGTACCTGTGGTGACTGAATTACTCCTAATTTCCAAAACTTAGTTCTACTCTACCTCATTCAACCTCAGCTTCAAATACTAAGGAAAGTAAAAGGAATACATCTGCATGTTCATGGATTTTACAAATTTATCATGTATATCCAGCAGTGCTGTAGAGATGTAGGAAAAAAAACCAACAAAACACCACCCTCAGCAAAACCAAACACTGATGAAGAGGGGAGAGGCAGGTTTTAGTGGCTAATAGCACAAAACACCTTTTTCCTGGCTTTATCCATTGCCAAGATGGTATGACCAGACAGGTGGATCAAGAAGCAAAGTAGAAGGAAGCCTCATGCTCTTACCACACCTCACCTCACCTCACCTCACCACACCAACCTCTAATCATAGACTACAATTTTAGAAGATAATTCATTCCAAATACAGTTTATAACTCACATTAGCACCATAGACCAGAGGCAATGTTTGTTATGAGAAACTTCCAGGGAGGGTTAAAATGGGGGTTGGCGCCACAACCTGGCTGCTTACACCTCCATTCCCCTTGGGGCAAGTTACTAACCCCTGGCAAGAAAAAGATGCTTGTGCAGAGCATGACCTTATTTAGCTGGGGTAGCATTTGCTTTTTTCTCAGCCTTCATTACTGTAATATCATACACAGGGTTTTTCATTTGTTTGCCATGCAACTTATTCCCCTAAGATTAGTCTTTTTCTAGTCAAGCAGTTTAAAGCTAATCGCAGTTGTTATTTTAATCTGTGCTCACCATTAATAATTCTTGCAGAGCTATTTTGTGTGTTAGCAATTAAGGTCTCCCAATGGAAGTTCATGATTACAGCAAAAGCAACCTGTTTAATACTTGGCACCTCTTTAGTACACAGGCATTGAAACCAGGAGCATAGAGGCATGATAATGCTGCTGTGAAAGTAGAGCAGATCCTTTTGACAAACTCTGTTTTGAAAATAAAGCATTGGAGAAACACCATGTGATCCTCACGTGCATTTCTGCTCCCTCCCCTCTGTGTTTTACATTGCTGTAATAAGGGAAGAAAGTGCTGCTGAACCTTCATTCATTTAAAGTGTTGGTCCTGGTTCCAGCAGCACTGCTAATAAAATTCCCTGGAAAGGTGTCAGGACCAGGGTCTGACTGTTGCATATTCAGGCAAGCGCTCTACGCTGAAATATTGACGTCTTTCTTCTGTTAAGAGAATTGGTAATTGCTGCTTCTGACCTATGTGTCAAGACTGATAAATTATGATCTACTGTCAAGTCAATTAGCAAAGACTGCAGGAGCAAGTTTTTACTTCTCGTATTGGTTGTCCATGTGATTCTGCCATAAAAATTATACATAGTAAGGCCCATTAGCTGAATTAAAGCATTGACTAGGTAAGAAACAACATTGCAGGGGGATTCCCATCCCCTGACCCAATTCTGTCCTGTTTAAAGTTATTTATAGACAGGATAGGGCAGAGAAATCTAAAATAATCTTTTTTTCAAAATGATAGACAGAGTGCACAACCATTATTATGCATCACCTCCAGTGGTAAGTGTTGGTGATTTGCATTGACACGGTCAAATTTGTCTCACGTTGGATAAATGTGTTTTGTTCAAACTTGAGAAATAGGGGAAACCACTGACAAGTCAAATATTCTGTCTTTTTCAACATTCAAATGTTCAGTATAAGAAAAGCTATGTCAATAAAGTCTGCACCTTCACAAACTAGTGAGGTACCTTCACTGGTTGTTGTCGAGGTTTTAAGAACAAGGCATCTGAAGCTGGGCTAGAAGTCTGTTTTAGTGGAAAGCTATAAAACGTGACCTAACCATAGCCAGTTCTCCTGGGACAGCAATTACAGCAATAAATGTTCCACAGCAGATGCTAATGCCGTGTGTAAACAGTCGTCCTCTAAACTGAAAAGAAATTTTGGCCCCCACATGTCTTTTAGGGTCCCATTGTACGTGGGGAAATGTAAAGGAAATGTAAAATTGATATGCACACCATGACATTGGGTTTAGTCTCCTCTGCCTCAGCCTGGGCCCTATAAATCTGTCCCAGGCTGGAGGAGCTAAATGGGCAGAATTTGTGCGTGTGGGTTTTATGGGCTCGCCCCGAGTAAAGTGGGGGTTATCGGTCAATGTCAGGTTCAGCACCCAGTGACCCACGGGGTTCAAATCGTGGCAGCCACAAATCAGGAGCATAATGAAGGCTGAGGAGAGGGCTATGCTGATTTATTAGGACATCTGTCTGGCTGCAGACAGCCCAGCACTGCCCCTGTGTAGTGCCAGCTATTAGCATAATCCTCACCATGAAACTTCTTAGAGATTTAAAAGAGAGAAATAAAGTGTTCAAAGAAGACCGGCTGAACCAGAAGGGTTTTTCTCGTAGTGCTCATTACAAGTCTTAACTTTTTATGCCAACACCCCATAAAAATAATAATTTAAAAAAAATATTTAAAATCATGTTTTTAGATCTTCAAAACCACTGAATTTTCAGAACACATCTGAATGTCTGTTTATAATAAAATAGTCACTACCCCTGCTACTTTTCAAAGACTTTTTAATATTTTAATTTTTTTGTATTCATTTATATTTGACTACAGAAATGTCCTCTGCATACAATGTTATCACCTTCATTCTCACAGTTAGTCTCCTGAATTCTGTAATGTTAAATGGAAACTTTAATTTTTTGTGCCAATTATTTTGTCTACTTTTTAAGAAAAGCAGGAATTAAGCACAAACTCTCTGAGTTTTGCCTATAAATAAGACTCAATATCATAATGCTGTATGCTGTAAATGCTGTAATACTACTTTATATTGTGTAGCTCAAGAAGTTTGTGAGGTGCAGAACAAGTAGTACTGGCATGTGCAAAGTCACTTTTTCTTGTACGTGAGAGGCATTCAACTGAAAAACCAGACAGATCATTATTTCTTCCTTGATCAGAACTAAGGTGACATAGGTTTCAGTCTATGAAGATTAAACTGTTCCCTGAAGATTCTTTTATTTTTGACTATGTATTTAAAAAGACTGTCACTGTTCATATGTCTTCAGAAAAAAAAAAGTTAAATATTGCATTAGAAAAAAAAATTGCTGTGAATGTTGAAAGAGTTTCATCACTGGTATTATTCCATTTCCTCTGTATTAAATGTTATCTTAGGAGTTAAGCTGGTAACTATAAAAACATGAGACAGTGAGTAGTTAATAAATAGGTACTGAATACTTCAAAAATATAAAGTACCAGCAAATGCTGCAAAATGCTGTTGTGCAGAGCTTTTTAGACCCGTTATGATAATAACAATTCTATACAATTGGAAAGTCAGGAAGAATTAATTTAAAAATGATTGAAATATACTTAACTCATTAAGGTTGTGGGACTTCTGAGGCTCCTGAAGATGGGGTAATTTCTGTGTTAGCTCTATCAATAAAATTGCTTTTGTAAAGAGGAAACTATGTCTGGAATGAAGCGAACATTTGCAAGAGCTGAGGACTTCCACCTGTGAGGAGATGACAAGTACTAGCCCAGACAAATGCACAGAGGTTTGCAAGGTCCTACAGCCATCTCACAAAGGGACACAGAGTGGGAGGAGATCTTCACAAGTGCTCAAGCATTTAACAAATTTGCTTTAGGCAGCATAAAACCACCCACCAACACGTGGCAATCCCTGCTTTGCTTAAACCAGGGTGAAGTCTGGGCAACATGAGCACAGAAGAAATAGAAAATCTGGACTATCAAGAACATTGCAAAACTGTAAACCTGAGTTTATTTTAGTTTCAAAACTCTCAGTTGGTCATGCTGCTATGCTCATTTTTTGGCTGTAGTTTGTGTGAAAACACATATTCAACGATCTAAGACAATTTCTTAAATTCAGTCCAATTAAAAGAATCTGGAGTTAGCATCCACTGCCTAGAAACTTTAACATGAAGAAACCTGTGCGTGTGTGTGACTCCCCTGATTAACAGAGGCAAGATTCAACTCGTGTGTGCTGCCCTACTTATTTCATTAGGTAAGATTTGCTAGGCTGCAAAGAATTAATAAATGGAGAAACTGAATATCCAATGATTTGTTTGAACTCAAGAATGAAAACTATGGATTGCAGTACTTTTTCCAAAATAGCAACATAAATAAATATGTGTGTGCATAGTACTTGCCTCCATAAATTCCAGCGCTGTTCTTCCAGCTGAGTCACTAAATGTTCTATGTATTTGTTGGAGTCCATATATTCCTAAATGAAAAATTATTAAAAGGTTAGTTTTTCAATGTTCAAAGCATTTGTAGAATTTTGAGTAAAAACTGGTTAGAATCAGTTTGTGGAGTCCACCTTGATTTTGTTCCCAAAGTTATGCCATATACATAGAAGTCACAGTGATGTAAAAATCTAGATTAAAGCCACATTTGGATTCACATCATGTGAACAGGGCAGTAACCCACTGCACTTCTCAGAGATTATTTGAGGGGAAGACAAGAGGCACCGAGGATACACAAGCAGCACAAATAAATTAGCGTACATATAAATTCATATCCATATTCCAAGCCCAGAATAATCTGCCCTGGATCCAGACTGAAAAATAACTTCCCAGTAGTGCAGTCACTGTTTTGGTGTGCATTTTGTTTACTTTAGATATAAATCAAAGTGAACTGAATATTTGACTCAAATATTTATATCATGGACAGTAAGAAAAATACTATAGCATGTACCCTATTTGAAAATGAAGCTATAACTCAGCTCCCATATTATTTTCCAGTCCAACTTTTGCAGATGCAATAACTTGCAATATCAGCTATATGAAAGCTCCTGTAGTTGTGTCTAGACAGATTTTCTGATAAATAATCTTGACCAGATGAACAATTCGTACTTTTTTCCTATTGAAACCTATTCTTTAAATTCAATGCAAAGAGATGATGTTTATACTCAGCAGAGAAATCTGTCAGTAATAGAAATACACCACCTCATTTCCAGGAGGAAGGCAACATCAGTGTTATTTATATCAAATATTTCAGAATGAACCCACAGAACAATGTGATTTAATACGATATATTTGTATGACAGCGGTACCAACACAGTCACATTGCTATTATTCTGAAAGCCTATCAGTAATAATATAACTCTCCTGAAATATCTCACCAAAGCAAAAGTATGTCTCAAATCTCATACTTCAGGAAATAACAAATATTGGAGTACTACATGGAAAAGAATCCATCTTCACTTTCTGGAGACAAAAGCTCCATTTTTATAGCTCCACTCTTTTACCTTCTGACTCACCACAGAACCACTTTGTGGGGTTCTTGTTTGTGTTAGTAGTTGTTTCTTTACTATTATTATTTATTTTGTGTACAAATATGGATTTTTGTTGCAAAGTGGTTGGTTCTTCTCAGCCATTTATCTTCATGAACATGAGACAGCCCCTACAAGGACAGTACATCATCGTGTCTTCTCAGGGTGAAGATAAATGTTAGCTGATTTTAATGATCATAATTTATAGATAAATGTACATTTTTATTTTTCGGGACTGGAATTTTTTCCAAGTGATTCTGTTTTTCTGCCCACAGTAATTATTTTCTTGTTCAGAGAGAGAGTGGTCCTGCAAAGGCTCTCGTGACACAAAGCAATGGTCCCTGGCACAGAGGGGAAGGAACAGTACAACGCTGCTCCTGAGGAGCCTGTACAAATGCATCTCAGCACATCCTGTTCAAACTGCATGGCTTGGAAAGCTTTGGGTGTTGTGAAACTTTCCATGAAACTCTGTGGTTGTCCCAAGCTTGTATTTCATTCTAAATAGAAGTATCTTGTAGCTGTCTCTTTCAGAACACCTTAAATAATGTAAATCCTGAGAAACACCATGAACTTCAGTGGCAATTAAGCAGGAAGCTTCTTCTAAGCTAGTTCAAGTAAAGTCATTCTGCAATGCACACATATTAGACTTCACAAAAAATATATTGTACAAATCTGTAATGATGATTAGTTGCAGTACCAAGTTTTTTAAAACAAGTTGCCTGTTTTACTTTTATTTTTTTACTACAATGACTCTGGCATAAATTAGTATTAATACCTTTACATCTTTTTAATGTAATATTAAACAATATTCCTGATTTATTCATCAGTGCACTTTGCCCTTCAGGCAAAGATAGGATCAGCAGTTTTATTCTGCATAATTCTACCATGAGAATATAAAAACCTCATTCTGAAGCAATTTTCTTAAAAATATTGTCGAAAATAAAGACAACAGGGAAAAGAAAGCACTTTGTTTATCCTATATGACTACTGCCTCAATGTTAAGGTTTTGCTCTGACAAATCAGAAATATTATTCTGTTTTTCTTTAAAACCCTGCAGCTCAGGAGTACGTGATCTGTCAGTGTGCAAAAGTGATGTAAAAAAATCAGCCGTGATTTGATCGTGGTTAGCAGCACCTCCTTTCTTCTGGCACATTCACGTGCCAGCTGTGTCCACAGCCAGCCATCTGCTCCAGACAGGGTCTCTGTTCCCCAGCCCAGGTTTCTCTCTTTTCTCTCATCAACTCTCTCAATAAGACAAATTCTGCAGTCCCTGGATCAGGACCCAGTGTTATCATTTTGTCAGTGTGAAGCAAATAGCAAACAGTCACTTGAGATTTAGAACAACTTTGTGATTTAGAGTAACTTGGCACATTCAGTGAAAGCAGAAGATGTGAGCAAAACCCCAAAGTAATCACACTGGTTTATGGTTGGACTCAATGACCTTAAAGGTCTTTTCCAACCTCAATGATTTCATGATTTTATGTTCAACAAGACCATGTACACAATTCATTAAAGCACCAACACTTCACAGTGCCATAGATCACACTGAGAGGGGTAATCCAAGTATTTTGTAGCTTCCTTGGAGCTCTGTCATATGAATGCTTGTACCCTGCAGGGTTTGAGCAGCATGGCTAACTGTGGAGTCTGAAAGGTTACATGGAGCATCATTTTCTGGTGTAAGGATAAAAATCATTTAGGTAGACACCATGGCACTTGTACTAGACACCAATAAGACAGATCAATCAGATGGGAGAGAAAGGCTGTAAAAACACAGTGGCCCCAGGGTTTCAAAAGGGGGTCACAATTCTACCAGTTCCCACTAGAATGATGGACACTGAGCACCTGCAAAGCAGGAAGGGGTAAGGCTGTGTAAGGCCAAGTCAACATTTCAGAAAGGATGCAGCATTTTTATCTGAAGTTGGATACTCCAAATCAGTGTATTTGTGTATATTTATGATATTACACAGCAATTGTGATGGTTGTAGAATTGCCATCCATGCTGTTATCCACAATTGGACTGGACCAGAGCAGCCTGTGCTGTGCTGGCTCGATGCTTAGAGTCCCATTCCAACCTCCAGCCACTCCTCCCAACTTGCAGGATTACTGAGGAGTTCATGATGTAAGAAATAAATAAATTAAAATCCTTTTCAGAACAACGAGTGAAACCTGCCCCTTTTCTTCTTAATTAGTTAGCTTCCAGCCATGAGAAATTCACTGCTCCATCTATCCTGCTGTGATGGCATAGAACTGCACTGTTTTAAGGAAAAAACCTTCTGTAATACGTTTAAATGCAGTAGAAAATTTTTCTAACAGCTGCATGTGTTCTGGCATGCAGGAGGAGATGGTCTGCAAATGTCACATACCAGCTCATCTAATTTAGAGAGCATTAGAGAATTGCTTTACCCAAATTGTCGCTGATTTGAGTTGAAGCACAAACCTACAAATATACCTAAATATGTTCTTTGACAGACTTAAATGTCTCGCTTTGCAATGCTTAATTGTTTTGCTAGTTTTTTTGGGTTTTATTTTATTTTTCTTTTCTTTGTTAGCTGGATGGCTGTCAGGAAAAAACAGGGAAGAGAAAGGAAATGAAGTGCCTCCACTGAGGCCCGGGATCCACTGCTCGGTATTTTGGTTGGTTATGTGGGTATTTGTTCTGGCATATCCATGTTGTTGTGCTGGGCAGGGTATCAAAAATTATCCAGCACACAGAACATTTTCCCATCCATTGTTGCAGAGCAAACCCTTGGAGCAACCTTAGGCTCACAGCACAGGAGTCCCTGGCTGGAGGCTGGAGGTGATAAATTCAAGCCAAAGAAACAGCACACAGTCTCTGCCTCTCCTAAGGAACTTGCACAGCTTGGTATCAAAGAGAGTTTAATGAGCTTAGCGAGATGTGAAAAGGATTAAGGATACCAGCAAATCACTTGATTACGTCCTTAATTCAATAGGGCCACTCACGTGCTGAAAGCTCGCCTGGGAGCAGGGCCACGGCGTGGGAGCGGCCCCTCCTGCAGCACGGACACCCCAGCTCCCCCAGACCCGCACACCTCCGCCAGGAACGCGGGGACACGGCCACTGTCCCCCTGGCACCGTCCCCCTGGCACTGTCCCCCTGGCACCGCTGTCCTGTCCGGAACGAGCTCCCAGCGAAGGGCCTCGTGCATGGCTGAGACGCCTGAGCTGTGCAGGGAAATTGGGACAGGGACTAGGCTGGCACTCCTGCTCCTGCAGTCCAGTTTTGAAGCAGGGCTGGGAGGTAAACATCACAAACAAAGCTTCCCATTTTCCCTGGCACATCCAATTCCAGTCCCGTTTCAGCTGGGACAGGCGCTGTGCAGACAGCCCCAGCCCACTGTTCCGCAACGCTACCCCTCGATTCCCCCAATATTTGTATTTGGAACCAGACAGGAAAGCACCAGCGTGGATTCGGGCTCCCGTGCTCCACAGAGGAAGACGCTGGTCACTGGGAAGCAGAGCAAAGCCGCAAGAACAACCCCATAAGTGCCCAGACGAGTTCCTCCGAGTGTCTGGAGCCGTCCAGCCCTGGAGACAGGGACCTCCGTGGAGAGCCCGCAGTCATCTGTTATAGTTCGGGAAGTCACATTTTCACAGGGAAAGGTTATTAGAAACCAAACAACAACAAAGCTGTCTGCAGCCAAACAGCAGACTGTTGTAATTAGGAAATGATGTTAGCAAAGCAACAAGGGGGACGTCTAAGCTGTTACACCAAGTGCGGAGACACAAGTCAGTTTTGAAGGATCTTGGAAGAGTGCCCTCGGGTAAAGCTTTAGATCTATGGGGAGTGACTTCAGAGAACATTATAACTTTTGTAAAATATTTATTTTTGTTTTCATCCTGCTGCATAAACCTTTGATAGAAAATAGACCTTTTTTTCCAGCAGCCTAAGAGGACACACATATATATTTATATATATGTATGTATTCTTGTCTAGACTATGTTTTTCATATCTGAAGGCAATATAAATGAGAATTGAGTGAGCTATCTGTTGCACACTAAAAAGAAATCAGGTACCAAAAAAATTTATAATCTTTTTGGATTAGTATTTTTGTCATTCCCTTCAATAGCACACCTGGCTAGACCGCTCACCTTTGGTCCTAAACAGCAATGAAAGCTAAACCGTGTTGCTTAAGAATATAATATATCTTAAAACTGCCATTATTGCTGATTTGTTATTTTCCTACCTGATTTCAGCATGTTAATTTAATTGTCAGTTTTATTAATAACTGTCATGAAAGTGAACATTGATAGCCTCTACAATGGAGCAGAAGGCTGGCAAGAGCCCTTATGCACATTATGGAAAAAGCAGTAATGATTATTTTAATAAATATGTTGAGCAAATTTCTTAATTGTTCAAAATCACTTAAGCCTCAGTGAACAGTTCATATTACATCTCAGCTGCAGTGATTAAAACTGATTTACCAATTCATCTGAAGCCAGTTGTTTTCAGACAAAATCAGCTGGGTTTTCCTCCTGCTGCTGTTTGGCTTCCGCTTTGCACCCTATTAACTGGCACCATCCACAGACGGCAGCAGAGTTTAATAAAGCCTGAAATAGCACAAGCTCATTAACTGAGAGACAGATTCTGCACCCTGTGCTCCCCGAGTACAGGGGTGCACTGATAGTTCTCAGAGGAATGCTATCCAGATCCACAGCTGGCACACAGAGCCCCACTGCATTTAAGTTTTTGCCAGTTTGTCCCTAAGGAAGTTCAGGCTCTGGGATAACGGTGTGGGTACCCTGCTACTCAGTGACACTGATGTTGGTGTTCTTTCCCCACAGGAAAGAGAGTGGTGAGAGAGAATGCTGTAGTTTTACACTGTCTTCCATCAGCTTATAAAACCTTCTGTTTTCCAGTAAGATGTTTTATAGGACCAAATCTCCTGGCTCAGGCAGGCATGTGCAGAAGAGATTTATGGACTGGGATTCTACGAGGGCTCTTCCCTGGCTTGGTAGATTATAAACAGGAAGGTGAAGAATAGATTTGGCAAGATCCACCAACATGACCATTCGGATTTCGAGGTGCTAGGCCAGTTTGGGTAGTTGCAAACAAACCAATTCTTTTTCTATGCAAATAGCAAGCTATGGAAGTTTTGCCGCTTCTACTAAATATTGAGCAAATTATTCCATTTGGCTGTATAAGAAAAGGAAACTGGACATTTTGTCCAACAGGCAAATCCATGCTGCTTTTAGCTGATTTTCTTTCCCTGAAAGAAATATAAATCAGTAAAAGCAAATATGAAGCATTACCTGGAATTTACTAGAATTGCCTTGAAATAGAAAAGGATGATATCATAGCAGGAAAGTTTGTGCTTATTAATCATCCTCTAAGTGATGGAGCTTTTTAACACCCATTCCCAGCTGCATTGAGCAGTACCTCAGGGGTAGTGTCCCCTATAGCATTGACAGGCAGATGTCTTTAATTTGTATGTGGGGCCAAAACAGTCCCCACAAAGGATGTGTCCATGGATGCCCTAACCCTATCCTGATGGTCAAGTGGATGGTTAGGGCCTGATCCCAAGTGGCAGGAAGGGAACAGGAACTGCAGCAGAGGCAGTGACGGTGCAGAGTATGGGCTGTGCTCCCCTGTTCTAATCCCAGAGGAAGGAAAACACCAAGAACTCTTTGAGCTTCCAAACTACCAAAAAACTCAACAAGACCGTTGGAGCAGCCAAAGATTTCAGCAGGAAATGTGGAAAAGCTGTCTTTTGGCCAGGAAGAGTAATGAATATGGACCAGCAGGTTGTAGCAGAGCACCCTGGCTGTGTCTCTCGGGCAGGTTTGGGGCTGCTCTCTCATTACCACAGCTTATGGAAAGTTCTTGTTGGTGAGTATAAAACCTCTCTATACGGTGAAATACAAAACAAACAGAGAAAGTGAAGCTTGGCGTAGTGGCACATGTGACAGTTCCCGCTTCTTGGAAGTTATTGATGACCATGTGTAAGTTAAGGAGGTGTCAGAGAGACACAAATGTCTGTAGCCCAGCAATTCCACAAATGAAAAGGCGACAACGTTATTTAAGGCAACAGGAATTTGCTGTATAGCTAAAACAGACATTCAGATTTAAAAAAAAAAAAAAAAAATATTGCAAGAAGATGTGCAGATTTTATGAGTTTGCTGCTACAGAGTGTGTATATTTACATGAAATAATTAGCTGTAGTCTTGTTTACGTCAAATCCAATTTATGTTAATAAACTTCATTCGGAAAGACTCCGATGCTGTATGAAGATGCCCAGAAATGTTAGCAGCCTTAAAAACGCAGAGTAAACACTGGAGCATTTAATTAATCAATTTCTGACATTACTAAGTAATTACAATTTCTGAATCATTTCTTGAATGTTTTTTATGAATATAAATCAACCACAACACATGGAAGAACTGCTGGTGGGAGGCATTTGACTTACGTAGACATATGGCACTTGCATGTGACTCCCACTGTCTAAAGAAGACAAGGAGCTATAACAAGGATACAAAAACATCCATAGGATCTATTGCAGAGTTGGGGAAATGCAATTCTAAGGTTATTACAGAGGGATTCACAGATAAAGACACTTCATTCTCAGAATGTATCAGACCTTTTAACTCACTTGGACTAACCACTGTCATCCATCCAACCAAACACCTCAGGACCTGAAGTTTTCTCTACTATTTTCTTTACTCGCTTTGTTATCACTTGTCTTCACATTTATTCTGGCAATGTCTGATGAGGAATAATGTAAATACTCACAAGCCAAGCCTATCTTCATATGGTTTTATTTCTACGAAACAACTTAAATAAAAAAGCGGCAGATGCTCTTTCGATCAATCATTAAAAGTCCATAGCAAAAGTTATAAAATATAAACTATATGTAATCATAGGATGGCCTGGTTTGGAAGGGACCTTGAAGACCATCTAGTTCTTACACCCCTGCTGTGGACAGGGACACCTTTCACTAGTCCAGGTTGTTTAGAGCTCCATCCAACCTGGCCTCAAGGGATGGGGCATTCACAGCTTCTCTGGGCAAAGTGTGCCGGTGCCTCCTAAAATCTAATCTCAACCTACTTTCTTTCAGTTTGAATCCATTCCCTCCTGTCCTGTCACTCCATGCTCTTGTAACAAGTCCATCTCCATCTTTCTTGTGGGCTCCCTTCACATATATAAAATATCTAAATGTAAGGTTAAAAATCCAACACAATGCTATAGGCGTATCAATTTGATGATCCCAAAATACGTCCAAGCATTGGTGGACACAACAGGGTGAGAAAAAGTTCTGAGAATTTCCAGCTTCTGACCCCCACTCTAAGGACAAGGGCAACCTTGGGTTTAGCAAAAACCAAATTACCAACTCTTTAGGGGAAAACAGGGAATCTGGAGATGAGCAGAGAGAAGGTGATGTACGGTACTGGAGGCTGGGACCCCTTTTCCAGACAGGTTTCGCTTGCTTTCTCCTACCATCCCTCTTTTGTCCTCCTGCCGCCACCCTCTGCTCTAGCCACAAACAAGGAACTGGCTATAGCACATTTGGAATAATAATATAATATGTATAATATATATATTAATATTATATATAGTATATATATGTATAATATATACATATTATAATCTCCGTGTCCATGGCTCTGTTTGAAATGTCTTGCATATGCAAATCTATAGCCAAGAAAAAAATTATCTCTGCATTAATAATATAACATTGCTCAGAAAATCTCAAAAGCTGCTTCCAGCACTCCACCCCTTCCTGGTATGCTGAATTTAGTGGAACTGCTTACATTCATCCATCTCATCTGCAAGATACATAAACACAAACACACGGAAAAATGATGGAACATGCAAATAAATATGCTCCTAAACATCCCCTGTTCATTTGTCACTCTGTGTACAGAGGGAAAAGAAATGACTCAGAAGCTAACACACAAATATACCTCTGCATTTTCATAGTTTATTACAAACAAAGCAGGACTGTGCTCACAGGGGGCTCTGTCAGCTCATGGTCTGCCTGAAGCACATTTATTGTCACTGTCCTTACCAGGGCTTGCAGCAGATTCAGCTTTGGGTACTGACAGATTGTAGGGCACAACTGAGTCTAAGGCATGAATCAGTCGTAAGCTGTTGCCCAAATCACACCTTTTCTTCAACCCACTATTTTCCATGAGATATCCAAGAAAATAAAAGCATTCATTAATGCAACAGGACTGGCCCTGCTCGTAGGTATTTGAAGGCAGGCAAATTAAAAAAAACCCTCTGCAATATTCAATGTATTTTCTTGTAGGTAACTATTTCAGCCAATATGGGAGGAAGCTGGACTGTTCTGCAAAGCGAGTTTCTCATCAGGAGCTCACAGTACCCGCTCAGGACAGGCAGGCGCACAATGGAGCCCAACCTTCTGGGTCAGGGGATTAATCATAAGAAGTTTGGCATTTCCTAAGTGGTGTGTAGGCTGGACAGCATCATGTGATCCTGGTTGGAGATAAATTTTAGTGTATCAGGGGTTTAGTGAAAGTGGATTTAGCGGAAGGAAAATGTTTCAGTGTAATGGTAAGCTATAAGCAGAGAGTTCAGTAAAGTCCCAGAAAGGAAATAAGAACTGGAACATTTGTGTCAGCAAACAGTATACAGGCATTCACTTATGTTGGGTAGGCCTGTTAAATACTTAAGCCAAAGCAGTGCCTTTAGTTATAGACACTAATTCCCAGTACAATCTGGGTGGAACAGAAAGCACAAAAGCACTGCAAGGGCAATTCCTTGTTGGGCTGCAGCTGCAAGCCTGTCATCCCCACCAATGCTGTAAACACTCAGAGCCATAGGTACCAGTCTGGGATAGGGGCAGTTTGCATCGGCAAGATTAAAACATCATGGGCTAGATGGGAGATGCCAATGGCACCAGGAGCACTGCCAGGGTGCATTTTCCAGGGTCAATATGGATGCCAATTGTCGAGTTTAATGTGTAGAGCTAACTGAGCCCAACACAAAGGCTTTCAGAAAATAGAAATTGGCAGTTTTTGCTCTTCACTTTTGTCACAAAGAAAAACTCCCCCTTCAATTCCTGTATGTAACAGTTGTATTAATAATCATTATCTTGTGCTTTTGTAAGTGATCTGATGCACTGTTAATGCTTTGTCTCCTGAACACTTGTGACTCCAGCATGCCACGTACAGTAGCTGCTAAACAAACATAATGATGCTGCTCAATTTAGCGAGAATCTATTTCCTTTTCATAAAAATTAAAGTGAACCTTTAATTTCATTCAGCATTCTAGAATTCGCAGGTACAATGCAGTACAAGTGAAATCAAAGCTGTAATTTAGCTCCTGGTTAATGCTAGTAATTTTTCTGCAGTTGAATATTGCTGCACTGATTTGCAGATCCATCTCAAATGTTATGTGCCTGAAGATATTAGTTACAGTTATTGCAAAGCATTCTGTTTATTCAAATCAGGCTGAAACAAACACAAACTGTAGCATGAAAGGCTGGAAAATATTTGTTTATATAAATATTCATTGTCGGCAGCTATGCAGGATATATGGAGACAATTCAGATTACATGATAGCTTTTTGTTTTATATACCATCTTGCCAGTTAGCATTCAAAAACGTAACTTTAAAAATGCCTTTAATTTTATGTGTGAAATAGAAAGTGATATACTTTGCTGTCTGTGTTTCTTACACATTAATCTTTCAATCCACAGGGAGCTTAATATGAATTAACAGTGGGAATATAAGCATAAATCTCTATATTTCTGGTAATATAATTTTGTCGTTAACTGCCGCTTACTGGAAAAGTTCTTTGCAATATTTAACTGAATTACATTTTAAAGTTCTTTATCATCATCAACTGGAAAATCTATGGCAACAAGTGACGAGTCCTATTCGTGTACCCACTGCTCTACTGCCAACTTTGTGATGTTCAGACAGGGTCTTTGTCTTGGGAACCAGAGACAGAGACACAATTTGCTGCAGAAGCCTTGGCTCTCGTTGTTCTGAGACAGAGGGCAAATTAAAAAACCTACCACTTATCAATCCTGTACCTAAAACCATTTTTGTTTCACGTGAGGGTGACATCCCGTTTCCAGTGCATAAGGGTGTTATGGGTCAGCTTCACCTGGAATCATGCTGACCTTGATGGAATTAACTGAGGGCATGTCAGTCCAAAATGAAGACAGACAAGATGCAGAAAGTAATCAGGTTTTCCTCTCTACTGTTAATGGGTGATTTTTAGAGCAATTGGACCAAAAGATTTTCAAACACTGTTTTAAAAAAAAAATGTCATTTGGGGATAGTAATTATTTTACATAAACACTTTGGAATGTACTGACCTCTTGCTATCATCTAGCATTTGTTAAGCATCTTATGTTTCTGAGTATTCAAAACTAGTAGCAATGTACAACAGAAGGGCTGAAATACCGCATCTGAACTGTGTAGGTGCTCTATGCATGACTCACAGATAGTTTATTGTATGATCTTCACAAGAGCTGATGATTTAGATTAATTTCTATAAGCCTTAGGATGTTTGCGTGCATAGTCTAGTTCAGAAATTCTGAGCTTGTATTAAATCACAGGAGGAAAAAAGAAAACAACTTCAAGAAACTTTAAAAGTTAAGAAAGGTTCCAGCCCAGAAAGTTCTTCTTTTCCTTTCAAATTTTCATCATCTACATCAACATGCCTTTCATAGATATTAGTTTTGAAAGGGTAGATTCGTGTTGAAGGCTCTGCCCTGCCCCACAGCTCAGGCAGTGCAGGTCTCCCACGTGCCCAGCTCCCATCTGGAGAAGCCTGCAGAAATGGTAGGAATTCTCAGGGCCCACTCCTCACATAAAGAGAGGGCTACCGGGTAAGTGTGGTTTTCAGGTGTTACAGACATCAGAGAATCATAAAACCAAACCAGTGCACCCATCGAGCTGTGCCTGTGTAATGTTGTGTGGCTTTGCTGTGAAAAGTGCTGAGCATCTGCAGGTCTCATTGATGCTGCAGAATTAAACTTATTCAGGGGAGAAAAACCAATTTCCAAACTTCAGATACAGTCCTTAATCATTCATTTAAAAAGCATTTCCATAGCCATCAACTTGACAGCATTTAAATGAAAAGACTCTGAAAATCTCTTGTTTTCCAACAGGAAATGTGTTCAGGGATTGGCATTTCACGTGTATAGAGAAATTCACAATAATCGTGTCCTGATGACAAGTCTAGGAGAGGATTTACATCTAACAGGAACGATCTAATTTATCTTTCATACAGTAATACCCAGTGGCTATTGTGCACATTTTATTATGAAGGAAATTAGACAACACAAGAAAATTAATGTTTAAGGGAAATTCATATGGTCCATTTAACTCTTCTTTTGACTGTCCACATAACGTAATGAGTTAATTTGCTTCTTTTCATATGCTTGAGTAATAGAAATAACACTTTTCATAAATCATCTATAAAAGCTTTAAGAAGAAAAGCAAGCTAGTCAGTATAAAGCTTTTGGATTACTTCTATATAAATGCATATCATGGGTACTTCCGCAATTTCCCTCATGAAGAAAAAGCCCTTACACTGAACAACAACCTTCCTCCTCTTCTCCGGCTTTTTTCTGTTTGGATAGCAGACACCTCACTACACAACAGTACTATCCTGTGGTTGTATGGGACTCAGAGGAAATTTTGTCACAAACGAGTGTCACCCAGTCCGTGCTGGGATGTGGCGACAGCGGCACACTGACAGCACGGCAAATGCTCCCACAGCAGGAAGGTGCCTCAACACTTCATGCTTGAAGACCTGGTGGGAAGTACTCAAAAGTTTTGCAGATGAGCAGAGCCATTTCTCATCTCACCTCCCTTTCTCTCAAGTACGATTTATAATTCTGAGTCTTATAAAGGAAAATTGTTCCACCAAAAGGTTTTTGCAGTAGCAGTGAAGGGATAGGGCCTCAAAAGAGAAGGTTTCCTCTTTGCACCTGGAATGTGACTCAGGCCCTAGAACTGGCATCCCGATGAGTTCTCCTGCTGTAGCCTCTCCTGAAGAGGATGCTCAGGGTAGGATTTCAAACAATGCCTAACCTTGCAGTGTTTACTTAAACAAACATCTCAGGGCTTGGTAAGGCCTGGGTCTTTCAGTCCAGCCACTGTTGCCTATGTCACTCCAGTTGTTGAAAGGAGAAGCAGAAATCACAAAGGAATCAAAACAACACAGTGTTAGATGCAGCATTTAAACAGCTAAAGATGTAGGTAGGCACCTAAAGAGATTTTAATGAGAGTGTGGTCAATCTGCTTCCTTGGAGATTTCTGAAATGCCTCTAGACTTTTGGTAAATTTCCAAAACTCTCTCCCCATTCCTTCCTGTGTATCCAACTGCTTTGCTTTTCTCTTTCGGAGAGGGGGAGGGCAAGGAAGCCCGGCATATAAATTCCTTTCCTTGCATTCATACTGAATAAGGTGAAGAAAAATTTCCTCCGTACATATTTGAAAGACACAATCACTTATGTGGATAGCAGAATTCCCCCTTATATTACTTTGCATTCACGCATCAGATGCCTGGGGCCAGAAGGACATGCTGAATATGAGAGTATCTGTCTAGCCACAAAGTAAATATGCTGCACAGGAGGATTAAGACAAGGCAAACGAGTCTGCTGTTTCAGACTGCAAAACTTTTCAGGCTCTCCTGCAATGCCAAAAAAGTTAAGAAGTTCACAGAGATTATTGGACTGATCTGCATACTGGGGGAAACTGAGTCACTGAAAAAGTCCCGTTCTCTGAGTCATCCTGGCAAGACCATGGGCAAAGGCAACACATTCTCAGTCCTTCCAGTGCTTTAGCCTGGTTACATCCATCTCCCTACCTGACATCCAAAACATGCCAAGTGTGGATGTGCATTATACATACACACACAAGTACAAAAAATTAGCCAATTCATGAAGTGTTTATTTAGTTCGAATCCAGTGACTTAATCTTACAGCCTTGGAAACTGGAGAGGCCCTTTCCATAAGGGAATCACACAATCAGCTCCAGCAGCATCTCAGGCACGAGTGATTTTGTGGTGCTTTAGCAGGTTGCACTGCCTGTGCTAATACATGTCAGCTGATAGATCTCAAGCCGTATTGAATGGTTTTATCTTTCAAATTTTGATGAAAAAACCCTTTAGAGTATGTGTCTCCTAAAATGCTCCTGATTACAGCTTCTGCTTTCAAATCAAATACTAAGGTATTAATCATGCCAGAGTTTTTTTGCTTTCTACAAGTCAATAATTATTCATTTAACCATGATTAGTTGTATATGGGAAAAACCTTTGTTTTAAAACAGACAGCATTCAATCCTTAACAGATATAGTACATCTTCAATGTAGCTTGGAGTTGGAATAATGTGGAGATATACTACTCTCCTGGGAGATCTGAGGATTTCCTCCACATCTAACTTTTAATTCATAGCACTGATATGCTCTAACTGCTTTATCTGAAAATTGTTACACACCCTGAATATATGAGACACATATTAATATCCATCAAGAGAAAATTCTTGAACGTGACTGCAAACTCCAGGAGTATTTACTAACCTATAATCTGTATGGGAGCACTAGTTAGTTTCGCAATGGTTATTTGTGTGCCCTCAAAGACTTGGGAAAGTTTGCAAAACAGGTTTCTTTCCAGTGGATATCACTGCAATTCCAGTGACACCTGAGTGCAATTCTAGGCTGGATTTCACCATCTCTACCGCCAGCTTACATCCTTCTTTGCATCACCATGTATTGGCTCCCAGAGAGGCAGTCAGATGTGGAGCCCAGCTCTGCTGCTGTTCATGCCTTGGCGACCCCAAGGCCAGAGGAAAACCTCAGCCTAACTAAAGCTGCAGGGAAGACTGAGTTTGCAAATGAACTCCAGGTTTAGGGTCTATGTAAGCAATGACAGGGAAAGGGATGCAGTGTGATATCAATATCAGATAAGAGAGGTATAATGTTATTGCTATCAATTAAGATGGTAGAGCAGAATGTGTCTGCATTGCTGAGTGTGAGCAGCAGCATCAAAGCCCTTTCTGTGCTCACTCTCTCCCTGGACCAGCCCGTGGAGCTACTGTCTGTCCTCACAATGCCCAAGGCACACAGAAATTCTCCCTGCTCGGTCAAGGTGTGCTACACACAGCAAGGGAAAGGAACAATAAAGAGTTCCCACCCTTCTCTGAACTTGAAAACTTTCAGGTAATTATTATTAAATGGTATAATTTGGGGACTTGCAGCTCATGGACAATAAACATAGGCCTGTCAATTAATGTTTTAATTTTGTGCTCTCATGCCTGCAAACATCTTTTTCAAGACACAACTGGTGACATTTCCCACCTTTTCATCTATTTTTCTCCTGTTGCTCATGTTATGACTAAAAGCAGCAGGCTTATATTTTTCTCAGTGGGAAATATGTCACCTGCTGTTGAAAGGAAAGCAATTATTGTGTCCTCGCTAAATCTTGGGCCTATTTGTGTAGAGCTTTAGAGCTTAAAAATATAAACATCCTGCTCTGTGCCAGTGTAATAGTTAGGCAGTTCGGAATCCCAGCTGGGATCTCCCTGGATGTCACCTTCAGCGCCTGTTAAGCACAGGGAAAGATGCCAAATCCAAGTGCCTTTCCCATAACTGTGTCTAATCACTGGAAAGTAAAAGTGAACCATGTGCTCCCAGCTCCAGCACAGGACACCTCAAAACATTATGTTCTCCTTCTCCCCCCTTACTCCAAGAGTCAGTTAATACTTTTCAGCTTTGCTGAAACAAGATTTATGTCTGCCCTGTGTTTGTGCAGTTGTTTTCACTCCTGTTGTGTGTTTTCATGTGGCTGTAAACCTGTCTGACAGAGGGACAGGTATTTTATTTGCACATTGTCAGATGCTATTTCTCTGTGCAATCTCCTGTTATCAAACAGAAAGAGTCTCAAAATCAAAATGGGAAATGAAACAACTGGACATTTGCATCTGCAGCTGTCTAAAAGCAATGAAAGAACCAAAATCACAAACTGTGTATATGTATATTTATATAAATGTATATGTTTACACACACGTGAAAGTGTGTAGCGGTGCATGCTAAGAGACAGTAGTTTTAAACACAGTTTGTCCCTCATGAGTCTATTGCTATTTAGATATTATTTTTTCCCATAGAAGCGAAGAAAATGTGTATAAACACTTGAAAGGAAAAGAGCAGAAGTATAACTAAATTTAAGAAGAAAATTAATATTCCACTAATTATGAAACAAATTTTCTACTACTGATCAATATCCTAAGATTTAGGGAAGATCTAGAATCTGCAGTCAGGAAAGGATCAGCAACCTCAGTATTGGGCATTATTTCAGGTAATAAAGGAAAACGCTTTTCAGTTTTTACTACCATATAATCCCAGCCAATAATAATAACAACAGTCATGAAGAATTATTTTCCCTAACAGAAATTAAACAGTTGCTTAACATTTTAAATAGGAATCATCTGCCAACACATTTAGGAGGCACTATGTAACTGTGGGATTTTAGAAGAAAATACACCTTTAAACATATCTTATTTCCAACAAAACATGTAAGGGCAAGCAGTAAAGCCATTTTTTCATGTGAAGCACTAAATGTAGTGACCATACTAATAGAGAACTGTCTATTTATAGGCTTTTTCTAAGTATCTGTCTTATGTTAACCATGTTGGATGGACCACAAAGGTCTAGTATGTGTTTACTGAATCCTTCCCCATCAGCTCTGAAGGCTGTGGGTGACATGTATTACCCACTACACATTTACAACATCCATAGGATGCTGCAACTTAGCATTTAAATTTATATATACAACATAAAAATATGCAAGGAAAACTGGATGAAGAAAACTAGACTTGTGCTGCTTGTTAAAAACAAATTCCCAATTCTATTTGCAGTGTTTTGTATCATGGACAGCCTTTTCCCTGTTTTGTTTTACCACAAGCGTGTTGCATGTACATTCAGCAGATACTTTCCCAAATTCACCAGATCTTGCTGGCTGAGAATTTATCTGAGGTGAAGAAGGAACATTGCATAATAGATTAAATGTTTTCCTTCATGTGGTCTTCTAGAAATAAGGGCTTTTAGTTTTTGGCTAAATTCAATATGCATAGGTAACTGTTTAAAATTGCAGCCTATGAGCTAAATTGGTATTTAACAGCTTGACCTATAAAATCTTTCCTAAGCTGTGATGCAACATATGGTCTTTGCTGAGATGTACCAAAAGATTCCGTGATAATATAAACACAAGGCTTTTTCCTTTCCAAATCATTTTGGATATGAGTTGCCAAAATCTATAGCATATGGATATATTCTAATTTCATTTCATTTCATTTCATTTATCTCCTGTTTCTCTTCTGTTTCTCTTCTCCTAAAACACTCTAGGAAAACTGACTTTTAATTCCAGAGTCATTATTACACCCACTTTGATCAGTGAATCGCAGACGTTTCAGTGTGGCCCATGAAAGTTCATGAGGTTCACTATGGCTCTTGAAACAGCACTTTGTACCCTCAGTTTCTAACTTTGCATGGCCTTCTAATGTTGAGTCACAAAGAGTGCCATGGTCACACCTACGACAGATTTGTACTGAGACTACAGAGGAGAAATACTGTATTTCCCTTCTTTTGTCAGCTGTGAATGAAAGTGGCACCAGACCTCTAATCCTTTTTCCATGGGCAGATGGCCATTTGATGTATGTACTCATCTACAAACAAAATTCAGAAATTCATTTGGCTTTATCTTCATTCATTATGTATTATTGGTCTCTCTTCATTTAACATCAAAAGTCCAAGTAAGAGGGCTGCCATTCTTTATGTTAATTGTTCGGTTGATTATTCATGAATAATAACACTTAGAATTTATATAGTTCTTTATATCTCTAAATTACTTTATAAATCTTGGTTCATCAAAAAAATCTGAGACTTCTTACCAGAACTCGCTCTCTAGTAATAATGTCTGACCAAAAGGAAAAAAGCCAGTGTCACAGTGTTGTTTGTTAAATATTTAGTGGTTTGAGGACCAAAGCAACTGAGTGCATGAGCTTTGATGAGGTTTTGCATTTCCCTCTCATGTCATCAGTTCTTCTCTTCTGCATAGATGGAAACAAGCAGGCTGCAAAGGGGATGAGAAACTATAGTAGGGAAACGTCATGCCAGTGAAGATTAATTTATTGAAGGATTTTATACCACACCTTCTGTTGCCTGACTGCCCAATACAGGTCAAATATCACAACAAACTTCACCTCATGGTGGTTTTATCAAGGGCTAACTTCCCCCTCTTTGAGGGTGAAGACTAGCCATGGATAAATTGCATCCCTGTGGTTCTCCATACTCCATACTGCTTGCTAAGAACCTGCTGCTGGTATTTGTCAGGTTTTTGTTAACTGGTTCTGGGTAATTGTCATCCAAGTCAATGCCCCCATGCCCCCAACTTACAGAATTTATTGCACAAGTTTTCTTTGTATACACTGCTAAATTACCCAACTAAACGGCCATAAGGAATGAGACCAGGGACTCAAATGAGCACACTCACAAAGTTATCGATGACAAAAGAATTTCCATGTTACAAAAAGGGGAACAAATTTCAGCAGAATGCTGGAGTGACATACCTCATTGGCTGTGCAATCCAACACGTTCCCCATGGATGCAGGCATGCAATGGGCAGCTTGGGTGCATTTTATGCCTGACACTGAGTGTTGAGAACTTTCCCTTTGCATTATTTCAAGTAAATGAAAAAGTTTATATCCCCTCAGTGTATTTTATAGAAAGTTTTAAGCATGGAGTTTATCCAAGATGCTGTAAACCCAACTTTCTATTTAAAAGAATCTATTCTCCTTTAGGCAGGACAAAATACATAGAGGTTGTGTATCTAAATGAAGGCAGTTTACATATAGGTCTGCATGAGAACAGATTTTGCTGCAAAAAAAAACAGGATTGTCCTGAAAGTGGTCACTATGTCCAGAGCAGTGAGTGGAAACATTTCCATGAAAGAATCGCAGCCCTTTCTGTAGGGAACTAAGCACACCTTCCTGCCAAGAGCAGATGCACAGACAGAGCAGAAAGGCACCATTGCCTGTTCCAGTGCTGGGCTTCCACAATCCCTGGGGCTGCTCCCGTGTATGTGCTGGGTCTGTGTGTTGTGACACGTGTCAGGGCCAGCTGTGCTCCTGCCAGCTCCCATCAAATACCAGTGACTCTGCAGCTATTCACTGCCTCTGCTCTGCATAAGAAAACTGACTATGAAAATTTGTCTTCCATGGGAATGCTCACTTGAATGTTACTTATTGTTCAAGTACCTGCCAGGCTGAAAATTCAAGAAGTGTAAAAAAAGGAAATAATTTCTTCATATTAGTTGTACAACCAATGTTCTAATGGTCATAAACCCAATAAACAACTGCAGACTTTGAAATGTGCTGTTTAAGTGAGGCAATTAAAAGCAATGGTGCAGTGTCAACGATGGCTTCTAGGGGCTGAACGAAATAAATAAACCTTTTAAAGTAAGTGGATGCTTAACCTCAAACCTTCTCATGATGCTGGGTATTACTTAGAGCATTTCTGCGAGTTTACAGATGACAATGTCATTGCAGTAAAATTTGGGTTGTTAACTGTCCAGAAGTCAAGATGACTCCAGTGATGTAAGGAAAAAGCAGCCTCATACCTGGAAGAGTAACCAGCCTAGGCTGAAGCTGCCTTATTTTATAGAGCCTTTCCACCCAGTGAATCTCGTTAGAATTTGAATTAAATGCAGTTGCCACAACGCCATCACACCACCATCTTCCCATGGTGTAGTGTGTTGTTAACAAGGGTTGAAAGCAAGCTGGAGCAGGAAATATAAAGCCACATCCTTACCTAACCTTCTTCCATGTAAATTTTTTCCTTGTTTAGGAGCAAACCAGTTGGAAACTGCTACAGCAAACAACCAGCCCCCCAAAACCAGCAATATGTCCTTGGGGAACAACTGTCAGATCATTTCTATTATTCAAATATGTAAAATAAACTAATGGCTAGGTGAGGTTTTTTTCGCTTGGGCAACAAGTTTGCCAGTATATCCAACTGCTTCCAGAAATCCTTACATTATAATAAGTAATGTTGCTATTTTAGGATGCAATTGAGTATGTGCAAATACATGAATTTGTGTACATCTGCAGAAGAATTTGTTCATACAAACTTCTAATTTCACAGAACCCCCACAAAACCAACTGGATTTTGCGCAACCAATACTGAAGTTTTCAGTCTGGGAATAACAACTTGGAACATTTTAAATTAATCTGATTTTCTATTTCCTCTATATGTTACAAAAGTCAGGGGTTATAAGGGCATCTCGAGTCAGATAATTTAACTTTGGAATTATGGAATTGTCATTTTCTTGAGATTAAATCATTTTTTCTTTAATGGCAATGCTTGTATAAGTAGGGGGGAGTTGGGGAACACAGAAATTGGAGATGACTGCAATTTTAGGGCCCTTTTTAGTCTCTGCAGGCAGATTCTTGTCCCATGTTGGCAGAAAACTGCAGAAACAGAAATGCAAGTATCTGCAGTCATTTTTAAGACCGGGACTTCATACAGTTTTCTAAAGGAATACTGAATTTCCTAAAACTTTCATTCTTTCAGTTTTGGATGTATTTTTTATCTTCTTTTTTTAAAGCAGACTTTATTGCAACAGTAGTTAGAGTTGTAAGCCTTCTTGAGGCTTTCTGAGGCACATTAGCCAAAGTCAACTACTGTGAATGTTTAATTTCATCCTGTTGGCTCTTAGTGATAAGTTGAATATTAACATGCAATAAGCTCCTATGTTGAAAATAAATAATAATGATTTAATTGACAAGAAATAAATCAGGTGTCTAATTTCTGTTTTGCTTGATGGAAAATTTGGTCATTGACTCTACTGGCAGTAAAACGGTTGAAACAGCAAGACCAGTAGCAATAGTCATGCAATTCATCTGGATCATAAACACTTCAAAATATCTACTTCACCAAAAATGTTTTGATTAAATAAAAGTGTGTTTATTTTTAAATAACTGTGCATTTCATCTTTATTATAGTTAAAGTGAATGTATTAAATCCTTGGCACCACAGGAAAGGCTATAAATGAATGAACAACCTATTTCAGCCATTTTGACATGATTAGTCTGTAGCGTAAATTGTGCAATGTATCAATTGCATTATGATTTGCTGGAGAGCCTGGTATGCTACAGAAATGACAGATACTTGGGCTCCTGTGCATTTTTTTGCTTCATATTAAAACTGATCCCCTGGGCTTTGGCTTAATAAAAACCAAATCTGTTGCTGTAGTTGTAAGTCATAAATAAGGCTGGGCTCGGGTCAGGGCTAGCGGGAGGATCCCGGGCTCCAGAGGCAATGAAGGAATGCCAGCAACATTTGACATCCCGCAGTTTTCGTGCATGACTTCATGGGGCTGGGCGGGTGGGTTGGTGTGATTGCAAACACTTGAACAAATTTCACTGGGAGCCCTGGGAGCTTCATAGGAGGCAGTAAAGTGCAGGCATTCAGAAAGAAACACCGAAGAAAGATCATCAGGGTCTCAGGAAGGACTTGAAGTTTCTCAAGAGAACCCCATAACAAGTGAGCACACCCTTCACAGCTGACCTCCCTTGAAAGGCTCTTAATCTTGGGCTGTCCCCAGACCTCCAAGCAGAATAACCTGACAGTCTTCCATCTTCCTACATTCCCTAATATTTTTTGCCAGATGATCTTCTCCCATTTCTTCAAATTTAAAAACATTAAAGATGGTGATAAAGAGAGAACAGAGCTGGAGAAGTCAGGGTCCTCTGTTTCCAGCAGTACTCATCTTTCAAAAGACAGGCAAATTTTACTGCAGGATTTCAGTAAAATCCCTGATTCCCTTAAACTGCCATTCAATTTCTCTTGGGGTTTATGATATTCAAGTGATAGCACTGAATACAGCTGAATTTTACCTTTTATCCAAGCATTTAAAAAATTTTTGTTCATTAGAAGTCACCAGTATATAGTGCACCGCTGTTTCCTTCTTCCAGAACAAGAACAGGGTGAACAGGAATACAGCACTGGATCTGCCTGCACTGCTGCCATCAAGGGAGCTGGGACTGGCAAACAGGAGGTGGCTTATTCCTATAAAATCCCATTTCTATAAGCTCTGTCACTGCCAACGGTGTGGGGTAGGTTTAGGCTTTAGGCAGGAGGTGCCAGGACTCCTGGGCACTGCTTCCATGCAGCTCTTTCACTGAAGGCTCAGGATTTCAGGAAGCTCAAACAGGCCTCAGGTTTAAGGAAAGAAATAGGACCTTTTATAAAATAAGGGGGGAAATCTCAGAGACCAGTATTTGCCTGAGGATTACCTCAATCCCCTGCTGTCAGTTCCAGAAGCAAAGTCTATTATTACACCTCTGCTGCTGCCTTGAACAAGTTTCTACAGTGTAAATGAAAAGATTCTTATTATCTGCCCACAACAGTGATTGAAAACTTTGCACTTTGTGGGAACAGCTCGCTGCTCTCGATTGCCTCATCACTGATTTTCTCCAGGCCATGCCTCTCCTGTCACACCACAGACAGAAAGCCTCCTTCTGCAGGGCTGGTCCCGATGCAATGAATTATACTGCTGCTGCAACTCTCTTCATCCCAGTGGAAATTTGCAGAGACGGAGCCAATGGAAAATCCAGTTACCTTCTCCTTGCCAGCTCTGCCATTGGCTTCCTGCAACCCACCCCACTGTGTTCGCTCCGAGGGCTTGATTTCCCATCAGGAAGGTGAAAACCCATGGCAGAGGATAGAGCAGAGAGGAGATGAGGCAGGGGGAGTCCCTGCACCGACGGTGAGCGGCCGTATCAGAGCTGCTCACCTGCCCGGGGAGAGGTGCTGAGCCCACAGCTCAGCAGGTGTCAGTGGGAAATTAGGAGTGAGACAACATGAAGAGCTCACAGGATAAATGTGATTATATTTTTTAAAGCCACTAAACCTCAAGAGCATGAACCTTATATATATATATATATATATATATATATATAAAAAAATTAAAATATTTCACTCCATCCTGCCTAGGCTCAGAATTTCTTTCCCACTGATATGCCAAAATTAGAAACACATTTCCAGAGAGGGCCTAAATCCCCAATAGATATGTGGCCTTCAGAAAGGCAGCTCCGTCCCTACAGCCTTCTCATTTTCGTCTGAGCAGCCGTCTGTTTGGCCAATTAGATGTCTGACCATTAAAAATCCAATCTCGAGGAAAATGCTGGGATTCATGCAGGGTGGCTGGACTCTTCCTCTCTCTCACAGAGCGAAATGCACACACTGACACCAACCCATCTGCCTTATGACACAGATAGGCAGCTATTGGCTCCTCTGCCTATCAAGCTCAAACCAAACTCTGCTTCCCTCCAAGTTGAAGTGCAGCGATAATAAGAGCATGACAAATTGATCATCTGCTGTGGCCAGTCCTTTGACACTGCTCCATGAGCAGTTTGAATTTGTTGGGAACACGAGATTAAAGCAAATCTGAACTTTAAAGACCAGATTGAATAGCTTGCTGCATCTGCAATAACTGAGTGGTTCCTGCCTGGTAAATGTGGGCTGTTGTTTTCTTTAGCTACATCCACAAAATATCTAAAATCAATTATAAAGATGATAAACTCACATATTATTAGTTACAGTTAATCAACATATGAAAGGTTTGCATTGTGCTGTGATCAGTAATTACCAGTTTTTTCAGATTCCCTCTTGTGACTGTTACTTTTCTGTGACCTATCTGTGTGGTAAGCCAGTTCATCACAGGGTAATACCCATGCTTCAGAAGTGGCTCAGTCTACCCCCTTTCTGGGCTTAAACATTATCTGCTGGCCCTTTTGCCCCTGAAAATATAAAATGAATTTCAAAAAATATTTTGAAGGAAAACATTTGTTTCCTAGGGTTCCCTAAACAACCTGCATTGGCATGGAAGGGAACTGAGTAGACAGGCTTGAGCCTATGTCACAGCAATAGAGTCATTTAAGCAAGTGCTTTATTAACTGTTGCCTTTTGTGGCTGCTCAGGATTGTTTTCCTTTTTTCTTTCAATTTTTTTAAAACTACCGTGTCAAAATGAGTGCACATGTGAACTCAGGTAGCTGGGACTGGCTTCCCCGTGTTTTCTGACACAGTCTCTGCATATTTACCCATTTGTCATCCCCTGCACATAATTTGGTATAGTATGAACCCTCCTTGCACCTTCAGTTAATGCACTCAGTGGAGAGGGCAGGAGAATCCTGCGTGGTAGCACAGGGGGTACAATACTGCAGCAGACCAAGGTGTTCCTTTGCACACTCTCCAATTCCCTTCTCTCCTCCTGTTCTTCAATCCAGGTAACTTACAAAGAATTCTGAAATAGTTAAAGTTTATAAAAACCTGTGTCAAGACACTCAAGATGAAATAGCATGGAAATGTACTTGAAAAATGCCTTCTTATTTGGCAGACCTGCTGAAAACCTTTTATCATAATTAGAGCTGCTAAGGAGCTTTATAACTATTTTCCATATAAGGTGGTCATAATATTTGAAAAATAGCAAAATTCCTGTATGCTTTTTGAGCTCTGGCATAAAGTGATGGGAAACACAATACCTACATCACTTAAGAACTCTATGGAACACAATGCAGCATCAACATAAAGCCAAATACAAAAAACAGAAAGGATTTTTTTTGTTAATATAATCCTCAAAAAGCTGCATAAGACCAACATAAATATGTCCTTGGAATAAAATGGCAATATTTTTTCTCTCCTCATCTTTGCCAGCTCATTCTAAATTATTTTAGTAATGTCCATGAATGATTATGAATGTTGTCTTAGATGGTTGCCCATTGCCCCGAAGAAAATGTTTATGACCCGAATAGATTAATTATATTCTCCTCTTAAATATCATTCCTTCAGGACTAGTTATTGTTGAGTGTAAATGGGCCACTTTATATGCAAATAAAATGGACTGAGAGTGGAATAAGAAGTTCAGCATATATCTACTGACAAATCATCTTATTATGTTTTATATTAGCAGACGGAACATCTTGTGGTATGAAATGTTAATAGACCTCAACAGGATGTGGTGCTTGCTTCCTTGTTTCTAGAAAATCTTACTCGAACTTTCAATTATTTTCTTGTAGTCGCCTTTGCTTCATTTGAAAAGGATTTTAATTTAATAGAAAGAGAAAGAGATATATTGAATGCAAGAAAAATATCTAAAACTCATTAATACCTAATATTAGTAAACCAATTTAATAGAAGTGACGTAAACTAAAAATAGAAGCTAATGTAATCTTGAATACTCTATTAAAGAGGATCCAAAACAAGTAATTGACATTAGTGCAAGTCAGTGGACTCAAACCCCAGAGAATCCTGGGATAAACCTTACTTAGAGTTAGCGGAGTTCATCATTGGCAAGCCAAGGCTATTCCGCTCCAGCCTGCACACTTCACTCACACAAACGTTTGGATACTCAAGAGAAGAAGAAATCACACGACAGAGATTTTTGCCCTGACTTCTTTCTGAGGTGCCCAAAATGACAGCCCACTGCCTGCCATCGGCCAGGAAGGACAGTGAAGATATTCACAGCTCTTGGAAGACAAGACCTTTAGTTTTTAAATAAAGAAAAGATCCAGGAGACCTGAAGAGGAAGGGGTGAAATCTCTAGAAGATGTAAGGGCAGAGAAATGTCATGGTTTGATTCTCACTTGGCAGTTTCACATAGCATTAAAATATATTCCAATTAAAAATTATTGATTGTTCAGGGTCAAGAAAAACATGGATTAGGAAAGATGGTCAGTTCTTGCTTTAACTTTTCTCATCTATGAATATAACTGAGAGTCTTCAATAAGGCAAATTAGCAAAACCCAAACCACCATTAGCAATACCAAAGCCGCCCCTGCTATCCGTGTGATCTGCTATTTGAGGAAGATAAACTTGGAATGAAGTTGCATAAAATATTAAAAGTAAGAAAGTTATGCTTTCCTATGGCTTAAATTTGTTCCGGATTGAAATAAAATGAATTTTTAAAAAGCACATAACATCAGTTGAATGGAAATAGTTGAATGGAATTTTATGGATTGGTTTAGTATATCTTCTCCGCCCATATTTTTAGCCGAACTTTTAATTAATGTAATTATACCAGTTTTTATATGGCATTAGTCATAATCAGCTGAAGTCAACCTGAGTTCAGAAGAGCCAGGTTAGATGTGGAGCTCTGGATCAGGCCATGATAATTAAAAGAAAATCACCATCAGAATGATTTAATCGTAGATACATCTTGACACAGAATTATTGCCCTTGAAGCATGGGCTTAATTATTGAATCTGCTGCTGGGAATCCTCAAATACCATTGAAGCTCAAAATACTCGGGATCTCTGAGATGCCCCCACTCCTGAGATGGGCTGGCTCCAACAATGGGATCATTGGGTTCATCAGCATGGGAATACATAAGCAGAATATATGATCTGTGAGTTGCATTGGCACTGCTGATGTGTCCGCTGATGATACAGAATGGTTACACCACAGGTGGGTTGGCTGTTAATTTAGGATTCTGTACAAAGTACTTGGAGCAGAGGAAGAAAGAAAACAACACTGCATTAAGCATTAAAAAAATTGAAATTTTTTTCTTCCATTATCTCCCTAAATCCTTGTGCAGTTTCAAAAGAAAAAGCTATGAAAAAGTCTTTCTTTCACTGGAAATCTGCTCATGTGGAAGGTATCAGCAATCTTTGAATTCCAAAGAACAGATAGATAATAGATAGATAGACTGACTAGATATAGATGATATAAATATAGATAAATAAATAAGGATGATGACAAAACTCCCCATAATATTTTTAAGCTCCTTTTAATCAATCTGTCTAAACAGACTGAAACAAAATTTGGGAAAAAAACCCCGACAACCAAACCCTGCTTCATTTAGCTCTTGCATGCCAATTTACAACTCAGATATCATTTTTATAGCTGTAATAATCCCATGAAAGTGGGATAAAACTGCTGCTGGCATTCCTCAAACTGTTGTGGCACTATCAGGAACTTCTGTATTATGAGGAGATATTTGAGCCCATCGTCTCCAACTTCCAGATAATATACTGACTTAATCACCACTCTCCACAATACAAAGTAGGCAATCTTTCTGTCTTTTGTTCATTTTTTACATCTGAGAACAGTTGTGTTTCAGTCTTCTATACATCATCTACTCCCACTTCTGTCTCACACTATATAACTATTCTTTACAATTCCTGCCACGCTTATTTTTGTTGCTACACTGAAATCTTGTGCATAATTATGTGAGGTTGCTATGGAGATTATGTGTGATTTGTCATGAGGAAAATCTATTGTGTTTGGGATAATTCTGCACACCAGTGACCGCTGAATCTTTCTTCTCCACTGCCCTGGGGATTGGGAGAAACTACCTGCCTGGATGTTCACAGCTACAAACCAAACAGGTTTTATAAACAGAAAAGTTTATGCACTGCACAGAGGACAAGGATGTTCCCTCTTTTAGGTATGAGCTGGTGCAAGGTGATGTTGATGTCCATGTTTTGAAGAACGCATCTGAGGTAGTTTTAAAGTGTCTATAAAGTCTCTTTGGGGAAAATGTCCCTAGTCAATGTTCATGATGGAGATCTGGTATGCTATAAATTCAAACTAGATACAACTGTGTGGGCAGAACTTTGAAAATCCTGTAGACACCAGTGCTTTGAAACGTTAACTCATCCATCCCCAGCTCTGTGTCCTTTTCAGAGCTGGGCAAGCTCACAAAGTGATTGATCACAGCAATTCAGCCCTTCCAGCTTGGGCTGAACAGAACAATAACTCGGGGCTAACACAGCTTTCAGCCAAGGTCATGGGTTAGTCCTTCCCCACTCCAGCGAGCAACTTCCCCGCTTCCTCGGGCTGGGACTACCCCGGAAAACATGCATATTTGCATAGCAAGTGGACAGGAAAACAGAGACATGCCAAACTTTTCAACCATGGAAGATCCAACTAAAGAAATCACAGGGATATGGTAGGAAAATCCCGCCTGTTTCAGGCAGAAGAATTAGAGCACAAAACCAGCAAGCTTCTGGGAGCAAAGAAACATACACATAGAAACTGGGTGTTCAAAAGGAAACTGCAATTCAAGGAGCTGTTTTAAAAATCCTGTTCAGGTGACAACTCCAAAGTAAAATCTAAAACCTTGGACAGTCACAGACTCTGCAGTTCAGGACATCATTGTGTGGCTGCCATTACGTTGGTGCAGGTGTGATGTCCTTTACTACCCCGGATGGAAGGGGAGGGGCAAAAGGTATAGAGGCAGAGAAACAATTAGATCTTTAAAAACTGCAAAACATCCATCGTCCTCTGCCACTCCTTCATTCCTCATAAGTGACCCTCATCATTTTTACTGCCCTTCTACTGATCACCTTGTAAATTTTATTTTTATGCAATTAGTAATGAACATTTGCCGGCCTAAGCATTTCTCAAATCACCAGTAATAGAAAAAAACATTAAGTTGCAGCTTGGAACAGAAGGACAAACACACCCTGAGGTGTATGTATCTTTATGCAGAGCAACTGCTGGCTTCCCCACACAACCTTATATTAACCTACTGCTCGGGACTGCTGCCTGTGAGCTCAGGAATACATCTGAAATGGAGACTCTTTAATTAAATCCTGGCTTTCAACAAAAAAATACTACAGCCAAGTCTTTGAAAAAAAAATCCATATGACACCCTTTCACTCGGTGGTTTACACTTCAGAAGCAACAGGACTTTGAATGATTCTTTTGTGTCTCCCATCCCTTACACTGCACGCTTGCCATCCAGCCTGGCTGGGCTTTGCAGTGCTTTGATTGCTGCCCCACCATGCTCTGAAGGAGTAATCTGCTTCAAAAGCTGCATAAATTGATTGCCCTGACTTTGGTGACATAAAAAAAAAAAAAAAAAATTAAAAAAATCAAGTTTTCTCTGGTGGTTCATAATGTTGCCAGAACCCTCGAAGGAATTTACAGCCTCATTATGCGCTACTGGGAATACATTATTCTATATATTGCTGATGTTACAATGGTGTTAAATAATAGAGCTTTTTAGTATTTGAAAAGCTCTTCTACAGCACCTTATGAAGGCAGTTGATAAAATACAGTCAGGTAAAGCCAATTATTGACTTTAACTGAGCTGTTTCACTACTCTATGCATTTTTAAGCATATTTTTTGTGGTTAGAATTAACACAGAAGTCTGAAAGAGTTCTTTCAAAATAAGAATAAATGAGAGAAAAGGGAGGAATGCTGGTTAAAAACTCAAATATGTTGCTCAGGCATACAGATTTTGAAATGCTGCAAGCAAGAAAATTGTGCAATTCATGGCCTCCCAGATATATGCCAAAAATGATCTCCAAAAGAAAGGGTGAGTAGAGGTGATCTGGAAAGGGCTTTTAATCTGTGTGATAAATTGCCAAATGCCATTACATTTAATGAGTCCCATCAATGCAGTGCTGGAATAGCAGGAAAAAAAATAAATAAATAAAGCCCTATCAAAAAAAGTAGTATAAACAATTGCATGAATTAATAATAAGAATCTCATTAATGCATGCATAATTTAGAGAAGTTAATGAAGCCAATTTAAAGTTTTACTAATGTATATTTGGTTCTGTGAAGTCTAATTTTCTAAAGAGGTCTTAATGCTCCTTTTCAGTATTTATTCCCTCGACCTGCCTCCCATTTAAGAAATGAGCTCTTCTGGAATAAAGCATGAAATTTAATGGAAAATTGTATTTTCTGCAGGATTTTAGAACTGTATTGTGAATCTCTCGTTCCTGTAGAATACCCAGTGGCTTAAATACACAAACCTATAAGAAGCACAGAGCCATCTTTTACATCTCTAACAACAGAGAAACACGTCCATGCAGCTCTTGGAAGCCTGCTAGAAAGCTCTATTGTTTCCAGTATTCAGATCCTATTACTGTCATTTTATTGGAATAAAAAACCCTTGAGGAAAAGCTTCATATTTGGCCAAATGTTAAAGAAATATTCAAAGGGGAACCATCATGTATACACATATCTTCAGGAGATTTTTACACCTTAGCACGTTCAAATAGGCAAAAAGACCCATCTTGATCTGCAATGAAGACATGAGGTTGTGAGTTAAAATTCTCCTTCTTTCTAAGCAGCAGATACTATTTGTGCATTTCCAAGAAATAATTCCTCATCACTTGATGGTTGAAATAATTAAAAGGGTAAGTTGTGAGCAGAAAATAAGGGTTATGAACAAGATGCACCTACACATGATTAGAAATAAAGAAACCCAAGTCGTGGGTAGCTCTACAGTAGGGAAATGAGAAAAATGTGTTGATTGGCATCAACATCTGTTTACAGAAAATATTTGTTGTAATTTCCAGGTGCTGGCTGTGGCAAATCCATTTTTGCCTCAGTTTCAGAAATGATTTCTGCAGGCAGCAATGGTGGACTACTGGGAGTGTCTTGGATGAAATCTTGACCCCTGCACAGGTCAATGCCTAAAGCCACATTGGCCTCAGCAAGGTCACAGTGTCGTTCCCCATCCTCACCCTCCACAAACAGGGTTTATCTGCCTGATCATAAGCTTCCCTACAAAATTCATTTGGCGAAGTAGTTTCCATGTTAAAGTGAGAGGGACAGTCTCCCTCTGCTTTACCTTGGGAAGCTGCAATGCAGGCTCCAAAGTTTGTTCCAGGTTGAGTGAGGACAGAAAGGCAGGTACCTCCAGGATAAAACAGAAATCAGCAGGTAGGGGATGTGCAGGTAGGTAATGCGAGGCCCTTGCAGGATCCCATCTGCTCTGTGGCTCTGTGAAGTGTTTACCCCCTGTCTGCAAATAATTCTTTCAAACTGGTTGTTTACAGCTGACACTGGGGCTGTCAGAAATAAGAGGTCTCACTTCAGCCCCAGTAGCAAGTGGGGTTTTTATTAAGGGTCTGCACTGACGCAGTCTGGGGAATGTTCCTGCACATCACCTTTAATCATCCTGGTATTTAAGGTATATTTATAACCTCAGTTTTCCACTCATCTCTGAACAGGGGGATTCAGGTTTTTTGGGCCATCCTCTTGGCACTGCTGTCTCACCAGGCAGCACTCCTGCAGGAGGCTGCTTTTGTTTTCACCAATTCATTTGGGGCCCTACTACCTGTGAAATGTTTTGCAAAAGGCACAAGATTTTTTATTTACCTCTTCTTAAGTAAACTATGGTCTGAGGAAAAAAAGAAAAAAGAAAAGATTGAATTTGAAGTGCCAAAGATTTACAACAGCTACACTGGAAGAGTGCCAGAACTGAGTGAAGAGGGCAACATGCTATCCTGTAAGGAATTGGGCTTCATGATATGACTGTGCAGAAATGACATTTAAAAGCCCCTGGTGATGTCTATTTTAAGTTGCAGTGCAACTAACAGTGATGTTACCTGCTGACATCAGTCACAGACCCACATACGACAAGGAAAGATCTCACAGATGTGTGAATTCTTTTAAAAGCACAGTACAACCACATTGGTTGCTGATGTTTTCTCCTGCTCAAGAGGTTTACTCAGTTATGCTTTGAAATTCTTCCACTTGGTAACATATTAGATCGCTTTCTTTTGCTGTGCAGCAAGTGGTAATTATTTACCTCTTATGAGAAAGCATTTAAGAAAATGTAAGATATGAGAAATTGCTGATGAGCATCCCATCTATGCCAAGGGCTGTGTACTTATATCTACATTTACATTCCCCGTGCTCTTCATTTCCAGTTAAGTACACTTATGGGGGTTTTCTGCCAGACGACAAGAGTTTATGTTGCACTTATGGCTCTATCTTACCTCAGTCTGAGACAGGTAGTCTGAGCCACTTAGTCTTGTTTCAAGTCTCTAAAAAACCGACTTCTGGTCGTCTCTATTCAAGCCTAGTTCCCTAAAACCTGAATATATCTTTCTAAAGAGTCACGACACTGTTTGTCTTGTCCAACTGCAAACCAGATACTAGAGCCCTATTTATCATCTAAGGTATGAAATTTAATTTAGAAGGATTCAGACCCATCCCAGCTCTCCTCCTACATTTCAGCAATATTTTTCTCACTCAGTTGCTTGCAAAAGCGTAAGCTCATTATGGGCTGTCCAACACTCATCAGAAGATTATCGTGTATTAATTTTCAAACCTAATATTGCATTTCTTTCTTGTGATAAAGTTTCTCAGAACAGAGAGACACAAATTACTTTAGAGTGGCAATTTGTAAAGAAGATTAGTCTGGCAAAGTGGATCTGAAGAGTTTGTTTCTAATTATTTCCATTAATGAGCTTTACAGGAAATTCTAATAGGAAGTTCCAATAATCAAGCAATTTATGCCAAAATAAGCTCTAGTATACTCTCCTTCAGATACTACATTTATTCCATTAAGATCTATAGACATTGTATATAACACAAGAGTCCTGAAGTAACAATGAACATTTATTTTATTATCCAATTTATAAAGTACACACATCATGTGCTTGCATTCGGATTCCATTTAATTGTGCCTTATACCTAAAGGAGTTTTATCACATTGGGTGGACTGTGTTATGCATTTGTGATCAATTCTAAGCACTATTTCACAGCTCAGTGCTTGAGCACAATAAGGAGAAGCTAAAGGCTTTGGCTATCATTTTGCATATGCATAAAAGCTGACCTGGAAAAGAGCACAGCTTTGAGTAACATCTTGTAACTTTTAGTTTGCTCATGACAGAACAAACATTCTGGGATACATCATCCTCCCTCAGTATCAGCTTTCCAAGCCTCAGAATTACAAGATCAAAGTGACAGCAAAGAAAACTGCACATGTCACAGAGGCTCAGCCAAGGCCATACACCACACAGGCACCCTACTTTCAAAATGTACAGGCACTCACTACCTCTGTTTGTGCCTGAATTATGCAAAGTTCTAACACAACAACCCAAAAATGGACTTTTAAACTCCACTGAATCCATCCCATGGGCTTTGAGACCATCCATTTGTGTTCATACCTGATGTAGGTATATTTACACCAAAGGACAATCTCTGGGAATGGCCACTCTGCCAAGACTGACATTTCCAAAGCAAGGTTCATGTTGAAATGCCAGCTGCAGTGTGGCACCAAGCACCTGGTGACAGGCAGCACTGTTCTCCTGAAGGTGACAGCCCTGCTGATTCCTGCCTGGCACTTCCCAGACACGAGGATCTGAGGGGACTGATCTCATTGATGACAGCACATTAAATATTTTCTGACCAAACATGAGATTTTTTGCCAGTCAGGACTGTATTCTTATTCTTAGATCAATGTCACTAGGAGAGAAAGTATTGCCCCAGTTCAGTCTTTTGGGTTAATTAGGAAAAATTAATAGATTACATCTATTATTCACTTGCAAAGCATAATAATTTTGTCTTCAGTGATGCAGCCCAGATTGCTTCATCACAGCAAGCAGAAAGAACAAAAGAAAAAAAGAGCAAACTGCTGAGACTCATTAGTATCTCCTATTCACCTCCCATACATGCACATATGCCCACTGACAGGTAGGAATTGGGAATCATGGAAAACCACCCAACTGCAGCTTTTTCTTCCCTAAATTGCAATCTACACAGTACAGTCCACCAACTTATCCAAGAAACCTAGGGCATATAAGAGGAGAAATAATAAAGTACCTATTTTACCCTTCCCTTTTCATTCTACAGGAGAAACAGCCTAAATTACTGTGTGTCCATTTGTGTACTCAACTGAGCCAGCAGAGTAGGTTACATGTGGGATGAAATTGCTGAGGTAAACCTAAATCTGAGGAAACAAATCTGACTTTCAAATCTGGAAAGAATTGATATTATCTATATTTCATATTATCTTTACATGACTTCTGGGAAAAAAAAGTTGTATTTCCCACGGTAAAATGTAGCTTCTCTCCTCTCTGGGATGCAACTGTTTGGAAGCTGTTTGTCATGAAAGGACAAGAGATCTCCAAGGTAGCAGGAGCCAGTTGATTGATGGCTTTTAAAGATGAGGACCTGAGACCTTGGACTGATCTGTCTATTCAACTGACGCAGCACAGGGAATGGAGAACCAGGATAATGCCCATAATGACAAGTTCTGCGGTGTGGACTGACACTCCACTTGTAGATTTTTCAGGCTATCCAGCTTCATTCCTGTATATAATGTTCTGCAGTAACCAATATTATGAATCATGAGGCCAGCTTTATGTCCAAAAGCTGTGTACAAGCCTATATATCTCCAAGCCTATCAACTGCTTGGAGATGAAGCTCAAAAATTGGCTGCCAGAGAGCGCTTCCCACAAGGGCACAAAGCAGCCCCGCTCGGTGGAGTGCAATTAAAAGAAGAGGTGGTCGTGCTGTTGCAGAAAGCAGCAATTGTGCATTTATGAGTGCTCCAGCAGAGCCCCTTCAGGCCTGCCAAAGCTCCCTGTGTGCCCCTCTGTCTGCCCGGGCGGCGGCGCAGGAATGCGACTCGGCTCTCGAACAACGGGTTCGGGGGCTAACGAGGGGCGCTTTGTTCAGCGCTCCTTTTGATATAAGTTCAACCGTGCTCAAATTCGCTCACAAACAAAGCCGAAGGGCTAATAAACACACTGGAGAGAAGAAGAAAATTGTAGTGACCTATAATATCAGGACACGCGGAAACTCGCAATTATTCCGTGCTTGGGAGTGAATTAGCGGGGATAATTAGTGTAAAAGGGTACCGAGTCTGGGAGTCTGGTGATATTCTCCTGATATTCCACACAAGTGTGCCGTAACTGTGTTTGTCATTGCCAGGAAGTGCTTTGGGAGACTTTAGGACAAAAAACAAAGAAAAGAAAACAAAACACAAAAAACTTACAGGAAGTAAGTTTCAGTAGGACATTTCAGCTTCTGCTGTTTGTAGATTGACACCTGATTTGGGGTGATAGGGATATGACATTTGAAGGGGAAATAGCCCAAATTCGAGCTGTTGCTTTATTTAAATGCCATATGGCCACCATCACCGCAACTGGTAAGTGCAATATGTAATCCAAGAGTCTTTTAAAAAACTGAAAGGAGTTGAAACACAGAACCTCTCCCAGAGCTTCCTGAAGGTAGGCAAGAACTTTACAAGAAGTTCAGAAACTGAAAAATCTTCGTTTTCTGTAGTTCAGAGAAAAGTTTGAGGGTTTCTTATCATGGAGTTCTCTTGTAATAAATTCAACCTTACACTGCCAAAAAGGATGTTAAATCTTGGTTTTCAGCAGGAATTCAAGAACTAGCTACTGACTACTTGTTTTATTTATTTAACCTTCATAGGAAAATATGTCAGGCTGAAGCTCTTGCAGCTGTGTCTACAAAGGTGCATCATTCATGAGTTTTCTGTATCTGACACTAGTACAAAGGGCATGGAGCATCATAGATGTTAGAGAGTGAGAAAGGAACTGAGCTGATTTTAAAATTATTTCTCTCCATTTCACTGTGGAGACTGAGTAATAATTTTATTTGCCTTTCACATACTGAAAATAAGTTTTCATAAGAGTTTTCAGCAGCTAATCCACATTTTATTACTCTCTTCACTAAATCTGAGGAAACACATAGCTTACTTTAGTGAAAATTCACTGTAGATTATGGTTGCTTGAAAGTTATGTGATGAAACCCAAAACCAGGCTCAGTGCTGGAGATTTTCCACTTCATTTCAAATGAAAGGTGTGCCAGCTCACAAATATTCCTGTAGAGACGGCCAAGCAAGTGGAGGGTAATACAGCATCTGAGCTTTGTTTGCCACAGGCCAATCAAACTTCTGTTCACATAAAAATGCAAACAGCAGTCAGAAAAAAGCTCTGTCACACTTCTGATTTGTCCACCTGCTTTCTTTTCAGGGTACAAAGAACAGACAAAGTTATGTACCTCCTCTACCCTGTACTGAAATGTGTTGGACAAAACCCGTACACACCTTTTTAAAAAAGCATTACATGGTTATTCAATGTACCTGCCTACTTGGTCACATTAATTCAGATTAAATAAGAAATATGTAAATTCAGTAAAGCTATTGTGCTCCTCTGGACATCACGTCTTCTGTGCAGACTGAAACACACTTGGGGAGTTTTTCATTGCAGCTTTTGCTTCAGGCAGGCCCCACTGTGACAACTCATGTGCAGATCAGTGTAGTCTAATTTATTTACTCTAGAAAATAATCTATGAATCTTGACTCAGTAATACAGATTACAGCTGCCTGCATGTGTTTAAAATACTGCTTGAAAAGGTGAAGAGATGACTTAGTGAGTGTCTCCACAGGATATCATCAGTAGAGTATGTACTGATATGAATGCTGATACTCATCTACAGTAAGAGGAGAGAGAATCCATTAATCGTGGAGTAGATTATTTTTTATACAAAACAGTCTAATTCTGTAACCTCTCGCTATCCAGGCTAGAACAGATCAGTGAACTGATAAACACGGCTGGGACATCCAGATGTGCCTTTCCATGCCAGAGCAAAGCCTGCCTGCTCTGAAACCTCAGATATACAGCTAAGCCCTCTCTTGAGTACAGACAAGCTCAATAGATGTCAGGAAGACACTGTCCATGAATTAGAACTCTTGGTATTTCTTAAAGGTGCAGATTTTAAAGTTGGATTGATACACCCCCTGCTATAATAAAAAATATGTTAGAATGAATTAATAGAGTAGTCATGTAAATGCAGATTTCCAAATAGTCTGTGGTACAAAAGAGTTCCTTCATCATTATCTAGATATTCCATCAAATGAAGATTTGTGTATTTAATCTGAAGCCCATGGCAGGTGTTATTCATTATTATGGTCACATACTACTTGGTATTGAATTCCTTCACTGTGTGACTGAAGCACTGTCAGTGTCAGTGATGCACTGAGGAGCTATGGCCACCCAATCCAAGCAACACATTCTCCTGGTGAGACAAGTTAAACACAAGACAGTAGGTACCTGGATGTCCAAACCCTCTGGTCTAACCAATCTGAAGATGCAAGAGCTCTGCTGAAGTAAAGGGCAGAATCCCAGGAGGCAGATGAGGCACTTCCTCATTAGGTAACTTCTAAGTTATCACTTGATCTTCATATTAGAAAAACTGCAACTTATTGCAGGCTAAAAAAATATTCAAGCCCTGCAAAATACTGAGAAGTGTAACACAAGCTATGAAGAGAAATAGGACAAGTAACAATTCTTCTGTGTGGAATCTCTTTTATTTCTGAGGGTATGCTCTCATCAAGGCACACTACCACAATTTTGTAAGCTCAGACTTAGGAGATGGGCACCTTGCATCTTATTTTGTTTTTGCAAAGATGAGACAAACAGGTCCTTACAGTGAGGCCCTCGACCTCAGCTAAGGTAACACCACTGCCAAACCTGCAAGAGGCTGTCGACTTCCAAACTGAGGAACAGCACACAAACCCCAGAAAGTGTTGTCCCCTTAGTCTGGTGTCCTCTGTGAGCTTGATAGCACTTAGGGTTTCATTTCATGTGCTTTTGAGGGTTCTTTTTGGTAAAAACAAAACTAAACAAGTTTCTCCAAAGCACACAAGGATGCAGGCTTCCAGGACTGCTCCATCTGCAGAGCTTCTCACTGGGATGGGCAGGGAAGAAGGGTCAGACTCAGGGTTCCCATCCCACCCTCACCCTTCTCCCCATAGGAACTCATGTCCACTGTCACATTGCACTCATCTGTGCCCTCTCCATCTCTTTCCTTTCAATTCTCTTCGCAAGTGCTGTCACTTCCTGGTAGCTCACTGTGCTGTTTGTGCTGATTTTACTATTTTGTTTACATTTAAACTTCCTCTTCTTTATAATTCCCTGCACATATTTACATTCACACCGAAGTGTAGCCGCTCCCTGCCCCCCGGGTGCAGAGCAGCACACTGGGAAGTTCTGGAGGGCTCCTGCCCCGGGGGGAGCAGCTCATTGCCCTTCTATTTTAAACTCGAGGTTTGTTACTTATCTCCAAGATAACATCAGACGCTGACTTACATGGATCAAGGAGAAAAATCCAGTTGTCCTTCATTAAAAGGAGAACTATTCTGCCTGAAGCCAATATACAGTAGACATAAATTTGAGAGCTAATGAATGATATCTCAAGGACTCAAGCTTTAGCAGGGAGCATTACTTAGAGTTCTGTTATGAAAGTAATTTCTGTCCTTGTTGAATCCTGGATAAACAGAGGTTTTAAACCCTGGAACAGTGTCAAGGGCTTTATAAAGCTTCGACCATTTATTTACTCCTGAAGCAGAGTTTGAAAGAGTCTAACAGAGTGTATGTCTTTAAGTTACTCTGCAGAGTGGGGGACCAGAAGACATGTGACTATTTTGTGCAATTAAGAGAGAACAAAAGAAACTATTATTAATATATGAAACAATGAAATTAATAGCGATGTTATTTTCTGGTCCTAAACAGGTGGTACCTTCAACTTTACATCTTCCACTGCACAAATCCACTTGAAGCCTTAGGTCTGCTCACTGGAGATCCTGATCACAGCTTCATGCATAGCACAGAAAGAATAACCAGTGCCAACAATCTGTCTGCCAGAATGTATTCTGATGTTTAAACATGGTTTGTCTCATTTAATTCCAAGTTGGGACCACAAAAAGTAACCGAAAACTGTTAATCAGAGTGTAAAGAAAGCACAGATTAATGTCAGGCGAGAACAGAAAACCCTAGTGATGCCAGTGGGATTTTCTATCCCTGGTCTGTCTTTGCACAGTATATAAGTGACTATGTAAGATGTCTAAAACACAGAGCTTTGGCAAATAAAAGACTTTCCACTATAATTTTCCCACTCTCTCTTCTCCTTGTAGTTAATTATTCTATAAAAGGAAGATTTATGGATGCATGTTCCAATAAATGCTGTGCATTAGCTGTAGCTATATATATCTTTAACATTTCAATCCTTGAAGTTCTGTACTTCACACAGATCTTTATTACAGGACCCCAAGTCCACAGTTCTCACACGAATTGTTCCCTCACTACAATCCATGAAGCATTTGCCAAGGTGAAAACTTACAGGTGAACCCACAAACTGCCCCACTGGACAGTGCTTGCCTGCAGCCCCCGAACTGGGGTCATTATGTGAGAAGAGAAGACACCTCTGTTCTCAGCACACTGCTGCCCTGCAGCCCCTGTGAGCCACCTCCCTCCTTATTCTGGGAAGGCTCCAAAGGCACCAGAAAGGCAGCACCCCACCCCTTGTGCCAAGCGCTGGGATCCATTGCCATGGAGGCTTTTATGGGCCCCAGTCTTGAATGCCCTCTTGACGAACAGAGCAGAATTCCCCCACCAGAATTCCCCCCTTCCCTCATGAAGTTCAAGGAGATCTGATCTTTGTGGCTGAAGTCTGGGCTCAGGCAGCAACAGGAGGTGAACGAGGCATTTCCCTACCTAAGACATGAGGCGTTACTGAGCCTTTCCTGAGAATCAAGGTTTGAGCCCAGGAGCCAGCAAAGTATCCACATATCATCCTAGGCTGGAGACAGAAAGGTAGCATTAAATGCTGAGAGCCAGCTGACAGGCCCAGCTCTAGCTCAGCCTTTGCTTTATCCTGGCCCAGCTGCAGCACTGGGGAGCACTGCCTGACACAGCAACCTACTTCTTATCTTGACTTCTGTCACAGGTCAGTGGGTTCACAGAACTTAGGGAAAAAAAAAACCAAAACAGCTACCTGAGAGATTTTCCACAGGATTCTAATTAAGATTTTGAACAAAGTTAATAAGAGTATGGGTTAAGATGAAGTCCTTGTCACCAAGCATGACAGAGTATTAAAACATTACACAATGAAGCATAAACAACAATGTGCTTCATTTGTCCATTTACTTTACAGTCAGCTGAAAGAGTATTTAGGTCATTACATTTAAAATGCCATTGCATTAACTCATCTCTCAAACAACATGATATCCAGACATTAGCAGATCTGCTGGGTTTCCTAATACCTCCCTGGGAAGATACAGAAGTTCTGATTACTATGACAAAATATTTCACAGAAATACACACAACTCTGTGTGTTGGTGACTAATGGTGGGGACAGTGACGATGTCACTGAGTTTTGGCTGATGTCAGAAATGTAATCTCAGGATGTCAGATTTTAAAAAGAGCCCCACAGAAATACAGCCAAGACCTTGAATAAGAGAGCAAAGATTACAAAACAGCATGAGAGATAAATGATAACAAACACCAAACATGAAAGTGAGGTGCCTGAACTGAGCTTCTCCAGCAGGAGATGGATGTGCAAGATAGTCCCAGCAGCTACACACAAGAACCCAATGGTGTCTGTGTACAGCTGTTGGCATTGGGAACACGAGGAAAGTTACACTGCAAGGGGAGAAAAGTGAAAATAAAAAAGTTCTTGAGAAGACATTTTATAAAACAGAGACAAATCCAGGATTTAGATGCATGTCAGAGTTGGAGCGGAAAGTAATCCAGAAGAGATTTCCCTGTCTGCATTGCACTTGTCTACTTTTGAGCATTGTTCCAGAAAACATGCCAGCAAAGGAATTTTTCTCCTAGTTAAAAAATGTTTTAAATTAGGAGATTTCTTTGCCCAGATCTGCTCTCCTACCTGACCTATATCCTCTGGACTTCCAAGCTTCTGTAGAACAGACTTGTACCTCACACTACTACGGTTTACTGCATACACAAGTGTAAACCACTGCTACTGGGAGAAAGAATTAGAAAATTAATAATATTGGTGCCAGCTTCCATAAATATGTGCACATATAGCATGTGAAGCCAAATTTCAGTTTTGAGAAAAAACATGTAACTTAAGTGCAGGTAAAGCTGAGCACAGACAGGGCATGGAGCACCACTGTTCTTGAAGTCCAGGCACCAGCTGTGTCACACAGTCCTGTCCAGCAGGAATCCAGCAGAGCCCTTAAGACAGTTTGCCAGCTACCAAAACACCTTTAAAACCACGTCCCCAGCCTTTAGTAGCAGTTACAGGGAAGAGCCACCTTTTAGCAGATGTATTCACTGCCTTTTTCCCCCCTGTTTTTCCTGTAATTCCTTCAGTCAGTGTTTTCTGTATGTGCCTTATTAAGTTCTGGCATTGACTAGTAAATATTTTCCCAAACAGATGTTTGTTTGTTTAAAATTATTGGGGAACTAGGTTGATTTCAGTGCCTGTGGCTGTATACTATAAATAACTTCTCTGCTTTTTGAATACCTACAAATGAAAAAGAGAAGTACAGTCAGGAGTCGATAGGGCTGGAAATGTCTGCAATGCTCACCTGACCATCAGCACGTTCAAATGCCACAGGGACAAAAACAAACCCTTTGAGCCAACTGGACCTTAGTGCAGAATAGCTGAAGGCTTTAGCTTGCCTGTCATCGTGTGTGCAATCCAGGCTTTTCTTTTCCCACATGTCTGGCAGTCTGCAGATAGACCATATGGAATCACAGCAAACTGCATATGGGAAGGACATGACTATCCAGCGTGAATACAAGGAAGGGTCAGACAGCTCTGCCCGTTATCTGTGACAACAGTTGTACCTGTAAGGGGCTGCCTGATTGTCCTCCATGAACTAGACAATAATTCACAAAGCCATTCTTCGCTCTCATATAGAACACAGAGTCCTTAGTACAACCTAAGATTTGTTTACAAATAAATAAAAAAATAAAAGCTTTCATAATTTTTATTTTCAGAAGTAAATTTCTTTTACTATACACTGCTGAAACACTGCATTTCTATTCTTGCTTCTAAAAACACATAGCTATTTCCAGTGTTTATTTTCCTATTAATATCCCTTGAAGATATTCAACATATTCCACATAATACATCTTTACAAATATCATTTTGTGTCATATCTTGGAGCCTGAGAAGTGGATTACATAGGAGAAATGAACACAGTAGATGAAGAAGTTTGAGAAGGATTCAAGGCACATTTCAAAACTAAAATCTCCAAATTGGATTTTAAAGCCCCAGTCTCAGGGAGGAGCTGCCATGCAATTTTAATTCTGTCCTAGGCAGGGCCAAGGATCAGAACACAATCCAAAGAAAATATGAGTTGCAAGATTCTTTCTTCAAAATTCAGACTGAATAGAAACTATATTCTACACAGAGATATTATCATTAGGGAGAGCTACAGAGTGCTGGAACATCAAGAAAGGGCAGCAACTGGATCAGTGCTGTATTACTGCCACGGAACCAGGGACATCCCTGTTTATTTATGGGAAGGTGGCTGGTTCTGCACAAGGATAACATTCTGCATTAATGGACAATTTTGTCTTTCTTTCCATGACAAAATTCCTTTCAATGCTAAAGGAAACTTTACCAGAAACACAAAATGTAACTAAACAACAGTTTTCTGTAGCTTTTGCAGGGAGAGCCTGATGAACCTCCTCATGTCTTACCCAAGTGTGATTACATTATACTGCCTGATTTTGTTGAGTGGTTATTAATCACTTTTAAAGCCAATTTGTGAACTTGGCTTAGAAGTCTGTTCTTACATCTTTGCTGTTCTCCTTGGCTTTATTTAGACTGATAAAAAGTACCACAAAACCCATTACCAAAACAGATGTTGTATTCTTTTTCAAACTAGCATGAAAACTCAACTACCTTGCTTCATAGAGGAGACTTTACATGCCACTTTTTTTTCAGCCACTTAATCACAAAGTAAAATTTCTTCCCCTTGAGCTTCTGTTTCCATAGTTAAACAAAACCAGACACCAAAAGAAGCAACTTCTAATTTTGAAAATCCCCATCCTGCTGCCAAACATTTGGTTTAGCTCAATCACACAGAGTAGCTCCAGGGTTTTCACTGCATAAATAGGAGTATGACATTAAGTGACAATGCACTGAAAAGTAATATGTAAAGTCTGATCATTCAAGGTTAAGCTCCCTCCAAACTACAATACTTTCTTACAAGTTTGTGAGGTGCAGATTAAAAGTATTTCTGGATTTGTTCAAAATGTGCTCCTCCATAAGCAAACATTTTCTCCAGCTACAGTGAAAGAAACAGGAGAGGCAAATCAACTTCATTATATTTATTTTATTCTTTAACCTCTGGGCCAGATTCAATAAAAGCTCTATCTGATTTTAGTCTGTGTGACAGAACATTAAAAAGACATGCTATTTATTTAATTTAGCACTCACTACTTTTTTGAGCAACGAAAGATAACTTCCTGCTGACTCTTGTTTACTATGACTTATGACTATGACTTGTGCTTTAAATAGCTGAAATCCATAAGATGTCAAAATCTGGAACTTGGGCTGGAATGCACACAGACCTTATTAATTAACGAGGCCTGGGAAAATAAATGGGATAGAGAAAATCTATTTGGGCTCTGGATTCAGCATGAGAACGAAGCCCGCATTCAGATTCAAAGCCAAATCGGAGCTCACGTTCAAGTATGCATGGAATGAGGTCCCTAGCAGTGCTTGTTGCAAGATTTCTGCTCTGACAGAAATCTCCTGATGTTTCCTTCATTTCTAACAAACTCAGAGCAACTTTCTTGTTTCCTTTGTCTCTTTAGCCACCTACATTTAGATACAGGGATTGATATCCCAGTCCTGCAAATCTGAACCATTTACTTAAAATGATCAGGCTCTATTTGGGAGGAATATCCTACCACAGAATTGTTTGTAGACCAGATACCGTTCCACTATGTGCTACACTTAGCAATCTCAGTTCCTTGTATTGGATTGGATTCCCAGCTCCATTTTTCCTTTCTGAAAAACTATATTCAGTTTGGAAGCCTCTCCATGTGCAGAATTCCCTCCTGGATTAACGAGGCTGATGTCACCACTGTGCAATTCTGGGTTAAGCCGCAGTAACTCCCCTGATCTCAATAAAGCTGCAGCAGCAGAAAACTCCAGTAACAGAAGAGTGAGTCACACCCAGGCAGCTCTACATGTGGAAGGGTTCTGGATGTGTCCAAAGAGTAATCAATGAATGCTTTTCATTTTTTATCAAATGCTGGCTGCTTTGCTCTGTGAAAGATTGGTTCAGTGTGCCAATGTACACTTAGAAAACTCACGCAAAGCAAAAAACCAGAGAACTGATTTAGATGTTAGTGGTCCACGCGCACCGGGACCTGAAGGTATTTGAGATATCAAAGGTTATCATGTTGTAAGGCAGAAAAGTTGATTAAATGTTCCTGATCAGATGGAGCCACAGAGTATTAATCCTTGATCGAATAGTGTCACATATGGCTTTCTTCTCAGTTTGGTACCTTGGCTATAGCACCATGGGCCAGGATCCAAGTTCTTTATCAAGAATGTGCTTGTGATTTCTGTCTAAGAACACAACCAGGGTTCAGCGTTGCTCCCAGTGTTTGCAGAGCCAGGAGATGTCCATTGGACATCAGTTTGCACATGTGTGTTAGACTTTCCTCTTTCCATGGCTCCCTTCTTTCCCTGCAACATTTCATACAGAGGCACTGCTAACAAGAAAGAGTGCAGGGACTTTCCCCGCTTTAGAAGCAAAGCCATAAAATTTAATGTGCCCAGCATCGTTCTATTTAAAGCACTGGTAAATGAGCCAACAAACTACTGTCCGTGAGCATTACATCACGTGTTGCCACATTTCTCTGAGGCTATATAAAGCTGTAATGTGTTCACTAATGAATTGTATGGTATGTTCAGGCCATATGGCTCCCCAGAACTGTGCAGGACAATGCTGCAGTTATGGGGGTACGAGACAATCACTTTCTGACCTGTACATCATCCTGTGTTTATGAAACGTCTCCCAGGCAGACCCCATGTTAAAATAAACAGTCAATATTTTATTGTTCGCTCTCTTGTGTGCTTGTTACAATTTGGTTTATGTTTTATTTGTTTATAAAACCATTTGTGCTAATAACCCAACCATATTTTTTATTTTCCTCTGTGCCCTAATTTCAATGCTGCTAGGGCAATACAGAAAAGATGATTGGCTCCAGTTATTTTGTTTCAGAAGTTCCAGCTGCTGACTAATCACCTTGTTGGAAAAGCAAACCCGGCTGTTTCTCATATCTTCACTACATTTTCTTATTTCCAAATATGAAGTTACAGGAATCCAAGCCAGTAAATATGTCAGGTTTTATTTACATAGCTCTTCAGTTATCATGTGGAGCAGCATCTCCGCTCAACCTTTTGGATTATAAAAGGATTTTGTTGAAAGACAAAAGGCTATGGAATGGGTTAAAGTATGTATATAAATTTAAACAAACACATAAATAAAAAGCAGAACACTTGGGCTATCTCTGTGCATTATGGTAAATGAAGCCATAATCTCCTAATACCCCTGGCAATGAGGTCTCTCCATTAGCTAATAGCTGGTTTAAAACACAGTCTTATAATAATTCTACCAACTAAACAAACATTTTAAAATGAACACACACATATGTGCATAACCATTCCGATTTACAAGGCAGAAAATGTACAGCATTATGTTCCACTGTCTATTTTTCAGTCATTAAATTTTCAGTAGTGTAAGCCTGCCTGCAACTGTGCAACTCATCATAAAAATACCCCCTTGACATTAAAGCAGCTTTAACTGTACCCACCCAGCTCCTTCACAAGCAGGGAGCTTCCTGGGAGAGCAGACCTACCTTTAACAACTGAAGAAATGATAAGCCGTGCAGGGCATTGGACTGGGCTGGATCTTTTGGGCTCCTGCAGCCATCCATGGTGGGTATGAAAATCCTGGCTGTGCTCAGTCAGAAAAGCAAGAGCGTGCTCTTGTCTTCAGCCCGAGCGCTGCTGCCTTTCTGCTTCTTGTCAATATTTAACTAGTTTGTCAAGTTGGATTATATCTCTTGTCCTAAATCCTACTCCTTTAATTCAAACTAAGTGGGTGTGCTTCCAAGGAAGCCTCTTAGTCATGTATTGATAGCTTATCAAAGTCGTTTGTTTGGCCTGGAAGGTTTCTTCCTGGATGCATTTTCATATGTAGGTGATGGCAGCTGCCAAACCAATGCACCAGAGAAACCACCACGGTGAACAAACAGCCATGGTTTCTGTGTTCCACAGCACAGAAAACAAGGGGTTTGCTGGATTTTCAGCATTTCTTGATGACTCTTGGCCACAGAACGAAAACGTCGCTCACAATAATTGGAGGAATTCCAATATATACATACTTTTCAACAAACTAGTATAAAATAATGTGGTTTTTTCCGACATACTTTTTAATGGAGGCTGAAGGAAGTGCTTCCTTAGGGCTGATCCCACCCTCAGATGTGGCTGCAGCTGCCTTTTCCCTGCAGCTCTCCCAGCACAGCCAGAGCTGGTTGTGCTGCCTGCAAACAAGCCAGTTCTGTTCGACTTGCCGAAGATGCAGCTACGCACTGCTACGAAGAGGCTCCCATGAATTCATGTTTTGTACCACTTATGTACATTTATTTGCACGTTAAGTGTGTCTCTTAGGCACAGGCAATCTGCCAACACTGTTCTCAATGGAGCACAATTTTTCTTTTCAAATTAAAAGGTACTAATAATATCAAGCAGCAAAAACAATGATGCAAAGCCTGTATGGTGCTTCAAGCTACGGTAGTTAACATTAAGGAGTCAATTATCACCAGTTCACTGCAATATTTTGTCTCAGAAAGTAGGCTTTTTAAAAGAGTGTTACAATGTATTTTGGTGGGGGTTTTTTGGGTTTGGGGAGTTTTTTTGGGAGGTGGATTTTTGGGGCTGGGAATGCTTATTTTTAAAAATAAACTTTGCTTTTCCAAAAAGGAATAGGATGCAAAAAGACTTCAGGTTTCAAAGTAACAGATACAAATGTTCATCACAGATCTCTTCTTCTCTGTCTTCCCTCTAAGCTTTTTCTCCAAAAAGAAAACCCCAAAAAAGGGATATTTGGAACCAAAGAGGTCAGTTCAACCAAATCCTGGGAGAAATGAGATTCACACTGCTTGCAGGGAGCAGTAAAGGTACAGAAGGTGGAGTCTACCTAGTTGTATTCCCCAGCTGAACTTCTGGAATTTTGTGGCTGCTGGGCAGTTTTTCCCACATCTTTGATAATACGGATTTTTCACATCCCTGTAAAGTTATTTAAAGTAACCCAGTCATTATTAATAACTAAGATCTGAAAATGTCTCTACACACAAGGATGTACCCATTGAGTTCTCATAATAAGTTATCAGATCAAGATCATTATGTCACTGTCCCTGACCCAAAGGCTGATGAAGCAATGGGAAGTTTTCCTGCTCTTTCTCTGACCTTTGGGCTGGGCCAGGCTTCACCAGAACACAAGCACTGGAGGCACTCAGCGTTGCTTCATTTTCTGTTCCCATACCTTTGTCCCCAGGAGAAGAAAAGCAAACCCTCTGTTTCAGGCTCGATGTACAGGGTCTTGTCCAGCATGACATGATTCCAGATCACCAAAAGCTGGCAGAAGTTCACATCTGTCTCTCAGCTAGATGGGCACCAACCCTCAGGGGACAGCTATCAGCCAGTGAAATCATATGTGCAATACACATGGTTATTCCAGATATAAAGGGATTCTTAACCTACATACAATCTCTTGAGCATCTTAACTCCCCACCCCCTTCCCCAGTGCTCTCTGAAACCCTCAGCCTGCACTGAAATAGATGCTGAGCCTCAAACAGTCAGAAGCGATTTTGTAGTCTGAAACCCAAACCAGGCGCAATTGGCCTCTGAAACCAGTGGAACAAATGCTACTCTCTTGCAGCAGGATATTTTTGTCTTTGATAAATATTAACTGACGTGCAATAGTCATAGCCAGAGCAGCTGACCCATATTTCATAACTAGTGGAAGTTTTCCCTGACGCTATCATTAGAAGCACTCAGCTGCTGGGGGCTGTGAGCTGGATCCTGCTGCAAAACTCCTGCTCTGACCAACGAGGGAAAGATCACCAAGCACAGAAGGAAATGCATTGGAGCTCACTTGACAGGAGATTTTAATGTGGCTCTTTACTTGCTTTTAGTTAGTTAAAAAAGGAAAAAGTGGAAACATTCCCATGATGCCTTTTTAACTGTTATTTTTCACCGGGGGAAACTCAGCAGACTCACCACTATCAGCACAGTCACAGGGAGGGAGCAGATACTGGGTAAGGGGAGTCTTGTCACATGGGTATTGTGAGATAGAATTCACAGGGATGACAAGATAACCTACACCAATGGGTCCTGAGGCCATCTTCAGTGTAATTGAATTGCTGTTTTCAAAGAACTACCGTTGGATGTAACTTTAGTGAAAATTATTTAATACCTGAACTCTGCAGATCTGAAAAAGATTGCTAGACATCAGAAAGTCTTTAGAAAAGACTACATTCTTGAGCCTGAATTTTTTTTTTTTAATTATGAAGCTGAGACACTGAATGTTTTCAGGGTTGTGTTGAAGTTTGAGTGTTTTCTGCTTTTTTGGAAATAAATAGGTTCAAAGTTGGCAAACAAAAAGAGAAGTGCAGAAAACCTGAGAATAATCACAATCTGCCTAATATTTTAAGCAATATATAATACCATGAGCCTCAGAAGAAAATACTACAAACCTGATAAAGGAAAATCTTTGTTTACTTAATGCAATTCTGACTCCTTATTCATTATTTATTTATTTAAGTATTGCACGAATTTCCCCAGCCAAGCTGTTGGGTTGCCAACATGAATAGCTTTCCACATCTGCTGCCAACTGATGTCTCCCCTGACGGTATTCAGAGCTGAAGACCAAAAATTTCATGTGGAGCAGAATCAGCTCTTTACTAAATGGATCTGTGGAGCACTTCAGTGTAGAATAAAGCAGCTGTTTCAGTGATCATGTGGCTTCTGGCAATTGTCTCCAAAATTTGCCTTTGCCACAGTACCCTCCTCAAGGGCTTACCTGGTGCTTCCATTACCAGTCTCCATTTTTGCATTCCTAACAAAAATTTTAAGTGAAATGGGACCTTGAAGGCTGTATTTATGTTCCTTAAATTCTGTATTGTTTGAGGAATGAGACTAAATTCCAGCCTTTGGATCTCAGTGAGAAATTTTCATGCTTTTCTTGAAACCCACTTAAGCATGTTCATGGTTTTGCATGTGCATATGGAAACATTCCCTGGTACACACTGCAACAAATGGAACTCCCAGGTTCACTTATGCATCTTAGACATGTCAAATGAGGTCTCACTGTCTCACAGGGACCACTGAGCTAATTCTGTCAAACACCCATTACCCCCAGCAGAAATTTGTCCAAAATTAAATAAAAAAACCCTGGACCACGCTCTGTGTTTGGGTGAAAAATGAACTGTCTTGGTAGCTGCCACATTTGTGTGCCAGAAGTTGTTGTGTGGGATTTTAAAAGGTGCTTACCTTTGGCCTCTGTTCCCTGTGAAATCAGTCAGTGATTAAACTTCCATTGGCCTCAGTGGGAACCGATTTAAATTCACATTAAGCATTTTAAAATCCAAGTATGCAGGTTTTACATATTGGACAACACACCTTTCCAAGCACTGTTATAAACCTTTTTCTCCCATCAAATGTACTGGCCATGCATCTTTTGCAGTAGATATTGGAAGAGAACTGAAGAGGTGCAATTATTTTTCAGTGTCACTTAAATAAATTGAGTAGAGTGCCACAGGCTGAATGAGAAGATACAATTTTTTATAAGCTCATAATGTTTTCCTTTGTCTTAGAAAGGAATTGTAGAACCATTCATTAAACTTTGAACAGTGTACACCACACAGCATCTGACATAACTGCCGTGCCAACACTGCCATGTCTGCCCCATCACACAACAAACCAAACATGACTTTTTAATGAGAAACAATAAAAAACGTTCATCAATTATTGAAGTTTCCTTTTCAGTATGTATGGACGAAAAAACATATAAATAAAAATATCACTTCCTACTTGTCACCCTAAATACTTTGGTTTTCTTATAGTAGGCCCAGACACCCCAGCACCTTGTTTAGAGCATTGTTTGACAACTATAGTTCACTTTTTTAGGCATGGAGGAATTCAAAACCCTCACTACTGTCCTACGAACAGCTATGGCCTTGGGCTAAAAGATAAATACCTGCTTTTCCCAGAATGAATTAAGCGGTTCAGCATTTCAAGAAATAATTTCTTTCTCCATATCCTCTATTTTGATCTTTTCAGAAAGAAACAAAAATTCTCTGAAACACTAAATATTTTTGAACGTGACAACATTAATAAAACAGATGGCACACAATGTGGAGGGGGCAATTAGCCCTGCAGTCCAGCATTCCCTCCCATGAGTGGGAACACTCTCCCTGCGCAGCTCCCAGTGGCCTGAAGGTCATCCCTCTGTACAAGGACATTTGCTACAAGGTCACTAAGCTTTTTTTAAACTAAAGAGAAAACAGGGAAACTGCTTTCCTCCTCTGCCAACTTCTCTTCAGAGCATCGCCACGTCCCTTCCAAACTTTTGCTGCCTCCTGCCCCAAACTATAACCTCAGCAGTGGACACTTCTTTTATTCTTTGCCCTCCATTGCCTGCCATCAAAAAGGCAACTTAACTTTCTCAAGGCAGAAAAGACCCTCCTTTGACCTTACTCTTAGTTTTTCTTCATTCATGGATGCCAAGGGAGAATGATGAGGAAATTTGTTGTTTCCTTCTCCCCCGCCCCATTCCCAGTCACATCTCCCTGTTTCCCAAGAGCAGTTACAGTAGCTCTTGTAAAACTTTATCTCCTCAGTGCCTCACTCTATGCTTCCTATAGTTCCCTTATCTCACCCGAGAGATAACACCTCAGCTGGTGCTGTGGGTATTGGCTCATTCTGGGGTTCCACAGTGGGTCTGAGGTGAGTGTGTCACCCAAGAGCTACAAACACCGTTTCCTGCAGTATCCATACATTGAAAGGCTGGAAAATCTAACATCCAAATACTGGCAAGCCAAACTTGGCTTAATGGGAGACTGAAAGAGATCACAGCCCAGGGAAGGATGGCTGCAGGCCATAAATGCAAATAGCTCTGCGATTAACAACATGTTATACCCATAAAATTTAAATCAAACATTGGTCAGCTGAAGGTCATTAAAGAAAGAAAGTCCCTTAGTTCTCCTTTAGGCTGCTCTGAAAGGCTGATACTCACCAGTGGGAGGTATGGTGGACTAAGAGGAAACCACACAGATTTAAAAAGATTTTTGTTTCCAAAAAAAAAAAATAAAATGGATTTGCTGAATATTATGGTGAACCTAATCAGTGCAAACAAAGCAGTAATAGACTATGAATTACCAGAAACAAACAAAAAAACATCCTTGTTGACTGGAGTGACTATTGTCAATAGATATCACTTACCCAGCAAACAGAGAGAGCACTCGCAGCACAAACATTACAGAAAGGCCAAACTTTCTAGAGTGCTCTGGATCCTTTGCCAGCTTTTGTAAGCTGAGTTCAAGAAATGTGAAACCACTTACTGTCAAAGGACTGCCTGCTGACTGTGAATAGTCACCTTTCACAAGAGCTGGAGGGGATGTGGAGGTTATTTCTACAAGCCTTTAACTCAGAGCTCCTTGAGGCAGCAGAGGAGGCTCTGCATACCCCAGTGCAGGTACACTCAGCTGTGCAACACACCAGGGCACTGTGGGATCAAACAGCTTCTCAATAAGCAGGATCTGCTTCATTTGACCACTATCTCCTGCATGAACCAAACCATGCTTGCTGGCAGTACATATGCCAGCCCTTTTTTCATCTCCGCTGCTGGACTGAGTAGAAATTTGCTGGATTTAAATAAAACGGAGAAAAACACTTAATCCTTGAAAAAATTGCCTGTGACCAAGGTATACCTTTTATATCAATATTAAGATAAAAGATTATAAACCTTTCACTGGTAAATTCATTTAAAATTACAAGCTAGCAAAACAAACTGAGGGAGGCTGAACCTTTTGGTCAGAGCTGCACATCACCATGATAGCTGCAGAAAATGAAATGCTGATGTGCACTTCAATAGCTGGAGGACAAACAAGTTTCTCTGGAAGGTTTTTGAGCTTGTGACTCTTTCTAACTTTATCAAGGAACTCATTTTCCTTCGTAGCTACCAAATAATAAGAAAGATCATAAAAGGCTGAAACTGGCCAACTGAGAAGTGTCTATTACACTTGGCCTCAGGGTATGATGGCAGAATGTATGAAAAAGTCTGAAGAGAAAACTGCCTCTATGCTGAAATGACCAAATTCAGTACATTCACATAAACACTCATATAAGTATGTTTGTATTTATGAACAGTTTATATTTATTAACGTATTGCCATTGCATTATCTTCCTTGGCTTCTTTGTAAAATCAAAAGGAAAACAAAATAATACCGGTCTTTTTCTGGGAAGTTTTTCTGATGCTGACTTTATTTATTTGTTTATTGCCAAGCAGAAGCCTAAAGGACGTGTAAAGTATCTGTTGTGACACACAGCACTTTCTTACTAGATCAAATCTAGGTCTCCACAGACAGCAGATAATAGCACAAAAGGGGAAGTGCAGATGAATTCACACTAGAATTAGAAAAAGAAAGGATTTAAAGCTGAAGAATTTGAGGGAGAACATCCATTCTGATATACTTCACATTCACCATTAGGCTGCCCTCGGGAGGAAGAGAATCAAGAAGCTGTAAACCAGGGTTTTAAATGGGCTTCCCGGGACTTGAGGAAGCACTAGGCCTCCATTAGACAGACTCTTGACAGGTCTCCCCGTTAGCATATCCTATATATAAAAATAAAAACAGCTCCAGCTGGCAGACTATTGTTTCTATGGCAGTGTAGATCAACACCACTCAGAACTCTTCGAGGATTTGAAACCAAACTATTCTCTAAACCCACAGCAAGCACATGGTACAGATCTGGCACCATTCCTAGCTTGGAGTTGGGGAGTGACAGCTGCCTTCTCTCTGCTCTCTGCTTCCTGTCCTGGGGAGGCACGTGAGTATCTGGGACTCTCAGCAAACGTGGACCTATCCATGCACAAACCAAAGAGTCTGAGCAACAAGGTAAACATGACAAATCTCAAATATATGTTTTCATTCTCCTGGTTTGTAATCAGTTTTATAAATTTTGACATGGTAATGTTAATTAACACTTTTCCTCATTCTGACCCTGAAGATATAAAGTAGAAAAGTGATGATTCCATTCAATTCTGCTAAATTTGAACACTGTTTTATCAGGTACTTCAGCTTCTGTTGTTCTCTTCCTTTTGGGGACGACTCTACTCTGATTTTTTACAAATCTCTAGAGAACATATGCAGCAGGACAGCTTCCACCATGTCAAGGAATGGGTGTTGGAATATTGCTCTCTAAAGTCAAAGAAAAGGGCTGATTTGAAAATGATTAAAGACTGGGAGCTAGAGAAGCTTTAAGGATGGAATACACTGTTTTACACAAAAAGAGTTCCCTGCTTAGGCTCTCTTGTTGCTTTACCAGATTACAAAGGGTTTTTCCAATGGGCAAAAGCAGAAGCGGCAGATTGAGCTCAGGGAATTGGTTTTAAATAAGGCTGTATTCTCTTAATCTCTTGTTTCTAGAAGAAAATCCAGCAGAAGAGAGATAAATCCATGGCAATGAAAATACATTCATTACACCAGTATTGGCAAAGCATATATTCATTTTTTAATGCCCTTAGCAAGCTTAATATGAACTGACTGACTTTGATAAAGGAAATATTTGCTTTCTTGTTGATCACTCGTGTATGGATCTGCATGCTTTGCTTTCTACATTTCAGCCTCAGAAACTAAGCAGGAATGCTGCCTTCTCTGCGTATTTTTAAACAGCAGGTTCTTTGCAACACCCGATTCAAACAGCAAAATGCAGGCACATAAGGCAAAGCTGGATAATGCATTATCATCCCCAGTGGGTCCTACCAGTAACTAATAAATATCTAAGAGCAGCAGCACTTGAGGTCAGAAGGAAAACATTGATTCTTCCATGTCTCCAGTAGGGAGCCCACAGAACTGCATGGAGCAAATACCCACTTTTCCTATTGGTCGCTGGACAAGCTGGAAGGGCCTTGCGTGAGGGAATGGGAATTGAGCAGAGCCTTTCAAAGGCAGTGAGGAGCAGGGATGCAGTTAACTGGGTCTGAGTCACACAAATCTGGGCTTCAGGAGCATCCTCTGAGTTCAGCAAAAGCATTTCAGTGCATTCACAATTTGTCAGGGTGGTAACACAGGGTTCAAATAGGGAGATTTGTTTGTGAGTAAATTCTTGTCCCACTACTACAGCTGTGTCAAGCCTGATGCCAGCTGGCACTTGAAGTTGTTCCACTGCCAAAATCTGCTGTCTCCAAAGCGAATGGGAATGAGCCAGCATCCCGTGGATCTCAACTGTAAGTAGCCATCTAAGACAGAATATAAGATGAGCTTGCAGAAGAGACTGGCGATCTCCATAGGAACAGTCGGCTCAGAGAAACAGAGAGAGTGAGAAACAGAGAGGGAGGTTATCCCTGTTGCATAAACAGTTCATTTTTGTCTCCTGACTAATATTTAGGATCGGATTCTCCACTGGGATAAATTAGAACATCTTTAGCTCTATGTTTGAAAAAATCTTGACATCATCGTATAAACCATATTATTTGAAATGATAAATCTGTTTTCTTTGCCTTACAGTTTAAGAGCCTCCAGGCTATTGTTTTTCAGGCTCTTTCCAACATCAGACAGGCAAGAGACTTAGTCACACTTCATCTTCATGCAAGTGGAGACTGCATTAGTTCCCCAAGTCTGGGTTACAGGGAATGAAAGAAAGATCTTGAACCCAACACCACAAAGCAAGTAACAAAACCATAAGAAATAGGGCTTGCAAAGCCTGTCCAGCTCCAGCTCGCATCAGTGAAAGAAGTGATTTTGTGCCAGCTGAAGACCCAACCCTCAGTCTAAATATTGACTCAGTGTTTGGTCTCATGGACTAAACAAGAGTTTTCACAAGGCATTTCCCAACCCAGTTGAGTTTGGAGAGCCTGAAGGTCTCCAGCCTTTACGGAATCAAATTTGAGAGCTCTATTTGAGACAGCTCCAGGATACAGTCAAAAGGTTTCCCAGCTGCTTTAAAATTTGGGGTTTATATATGCTTCCTGCAGCATAGTAAGTATTCTCCACAAATCCAAGAAAAAAAAATTTCCTGCCCCTGTAGTCATATCTGAAGCTGGACAAAATATTTAAGAATCATTTTTCCTCTCAAAAAACAAATAATTTATCTGATTCAGGAAACAAAAATCAATCTTTACTGCTATGCCTGAAGTGAAAATTGTGTTCCATTCTTCCGAGAGATTTGTATTTTATTTGGCAAAGTGTGCTCTATAGGAACTTAGGAAAAAAAGGCGAATCACAAGCATTTGAATGTTTATCAAACTATCTCAAAAATATGGCAATATTTGCAATATTTGCATCTTTTAAACATTAAAATGATAAAAGGATTTTTCTGTAACCAAGGAGAAGGCATCGGATATCATCTTCTGCATTAGATGTGTAAGATCAGTCTTACTCCAGGAAAGCACAGTAAAGTACATATCTTTACTTAAGAATTTAATTTCTTCAATCTGTTTTCATCTCTAGTCACCAAAAATCTGGATTTTCTTTGACACATGTTCTCTCTTGAGCCTGATACTCCATTTTCAGCATACCGACTGTGCTGCAAATTTTGGAAAAACCTCCTTATCCTGAGCCATTGCCTGTGTTCCTCTGATTCTGTGTTTGTTGGCTCTGAATTGCTTTTCTGAATTGAACTCTGCTCCTTTACAGGCTCTATCAGGGATATATTGCTACATACACTGATGTAGATCTCATCAATGTACCATTCTCTGCTCTCATCATGTCTTGGTGACTGCTGTAACCGAGGCAAAAGGTCTCAGTTAATTACTTGCTTCCTTAAAGGTTTTTGGAAGATCACAGAAAGAAGACAGGTATGTTATTGTTAGCTATAATGCCACTTGCTCATTCAAAGGCCATCAAAACTACTCAGATCAAAGTTCCTTACTGAGAATTCACACTGTGCCATTTCCTAATGAGTACAGACTGGGATCACGACTCCTCGGGGCTCAGAAAAGAAAATCACCTCTTTTTATCTGTAACCTTTTATTGCTGCTGTTTTCCTTGACTACTTAACTCTGGCCTAAGGTGCTCCTGTGCACCAAATTCCAGCCTCCATTTACTAAGGGGTTACCCCACCAAAGGGAAAAAGCTGCATTAGCCCCAGGTTTGAGAGCAGCCACGTATGTTGGGAAATCTTTTCCGATAGAAAATACCAATGCATTTTTCTACTCCCATTTTCAGTTGGTCACTGCCTATGATGGGATCTTTTCTGTTCACTCAGCAGTGACAGCAGTGAAGATGAGAGTGTGTCAGTCCCTCATTCACCGTTCGGATTCCAGACATGGTGTAACGGACATTGTCAGTGGGGACACACTCGGGGAGTGCCATCTGTGCCGAGGGAAACTGCCTACATCAGATGGATGGGGGGAAAGGCATGTCACGAAGAGGAGAAGAAAAATTTATCTGTTTTGCAAGGCTATCAAGGATTTCAATAAAGGGCAGTAGATGCATCGCCTTTGATTAGCTCATAAACGCCCCTATTACCATTCTGGGGAAATGAAGTTTTACTTAACAGACTCTGCTCTTTCTCACAGAGATGGGAGGAATTTATCTCTGATGGCTCCTCACTGAAAGCAAGCCATCTTTTATATCCCAAGAAATACTAGGATAATGAAAAGTGCCATACACAGTGCAAATACTTCCCCCAATTTCTTTTTGGAAGCTTATTAATTATCAGAACTTTCTGAGAGGTTTGTAAATCAGGAGAGAATCTGCTTAAATAATCTACGAGTGTGTGATAATGCTCTTTATTTTCAGCATTTGGAAAAACAAGTCCATTGGCAATGCCATCACCAGAGCACTCTCTTTTTGTCTCCTGAGTGTGTGAGGATCCCCAGTCTGTAAACATGACACCTGTGTTTCCTATTAAATAATACAAAGCAGCAGTGATCAGTTGCATGGATTCAGCTAAAGGTCTTTATCTTATAATACCTGTGCCCTTTTAAGCCACTTATTTGCGTTCATCTTAGGAGATGTGCTAACTACTAAGAAAAACACACAAGGGCAACAAATGCCTGGAGAAGACCCACAACACGAGAAAAGGTTGAAGCCTGCTTAGGAAAAGGGATCAGACAGGCACACCCCTAAAATAAAGAGAAAAAAGCTGCAGCCTGTGCCTTCCTGCAGCTCCTCCTGGCCACGAGCCCATGCCCAGCCACCTCAAGGGAAAGAACAGCTTTACAGGGCTCACCACCTTCCACTTGCCACCCAAATCCAGCTGGGGACATGAGATGTCCCACATGCAGGTGCACGGAGATGCAGTTCCTAGATTCATGAACCAGCTGGAAAGATTGCAGTCCAATAATTTCACAGGGAGCTTGGCTGGAGATGGCCCAGAGGGCTCATTCACTTAGGGGGGAAAAAAAAGAGCAAGACTGACTTCTGCAACACAAGTATTTACACAGGCAGATCACAAATCCAGTGGTTTTAGCTGCTCAGTCACGGGGAATGACTTGGTAAGGCCAGAACAAAAACCAACACTTGGGAAGAGCTTAATTTCATTGTCTAAAGGTTTCTCTGCTGGGTTCAACCAGCCCTGCCCTCGGCTTGTTTAGGCAGCTTTTCTTAGTAACAAAAGAGTTTCACGCTGCAGCATCCATGAGAGATACAATTTTCAGACGCACCGACGTGACGCAGCCTTGGCACTGGCCTCGCTCTGCGCAGGCTGAATGTAATTAGGTTCTGGTCACTGGGCTGTGGGCAAACACCAGCTTCCAGTCCACACATTAATTAATCTTTAGCCAGCACAATGACATCCAAAATCGACACACTTCACGCTGGGGAAGGGGGATGTTCGGAGGTTAGAAAATTGTGCTTTGTGAGGTTTAGGAAATTTTGTGGTACAACATTGAATGCCACAAATACACAGAATGCGTGTTCCAAGCGGAGGTGCCGCGAAAAAAGCACAATTCTCCTTTCTGTACGGTACCAGCAAGTGTACAGAGAGTAACTCACCCTATTTTTAGATTTTTCATACATTCATCTCTATCCCTATCTCTTCTGCACCACTTCCTGAGCTTTGCTAATTAGTGCATTGAGCCATACATGTGGATATATAAATATAGCTTAGATATAAAGACCTTGTGGTTTGGAGTTTTAAAAATAGATGGCAATTGTGTCTAATAGGGAGCACTGTTCTTCATATTTCCTTCCTTGCCTTCATTTTGTGAGTACTATATAAACAATGATTTTACCATCATAAATAATTCAAGTCATTCCACAAGATATCAGTAATGTCAATTAGATGTATTTCTTCCCATCAATGAGAATTTCCTGTTTTCTGCTACGCTTTGGGAAAAACCCTCGGTCTTGATGCATCAGGAGCTGCAAACATGTCTTTTCTCACTCATGGCTTTCACAGTCCACCTTGTACACTGTGAGCCCAGATTCACAGGTTTGTGCTTCCTGCAGTTTGTATCCCCATTTCAAAGTGCCATCCTGAAATTCATGCAGGGCTGGACAACTTTTGGTACTTGTTAAGAAAGCACCATAATTCACTGGGCCCCCAAGTGATATATGTCCTCACATCACTAGCTCTGAAAAATATATAATACATATTAAATAAAGCCCCGAGCCATTTGCAATAATATTTTCTCGGTTTTAAAAGGTCATTAGAAGGTGAGCAAAGGTTGAGGGAGACCTTTTTACAATGGATAAGAATAACACAGCGCAGATGTAACATTTCTGGTGGATGATCCACCAGGTCTTTGCAAACATTAATTAAGCCTCACATTTTCCATATGAGATAGGTAAACACTGTGGCTCCCTTGCTCTCTGATCTGTAAAACAAGGCCAATAAAAGACTTGTGACTCATAAGACATCAGTAGAGCCAAGAGCAAAATTAAAAAAGACTTAGCAGCCAGCCCACATTCTAGCAATGTGAATTAATTCAGTCAGTGATGGAATCCTGTGCTCTACTCAGGCAGGGTCAGGTCTCGTTTCCCTTGCCAACTACAGCAGAGTCCTGGGTGTACTTGATTTCCAGTTTTGCATAACTATAAATAATCTGCTACATCTCATTCTTCCGGAGTCCAGTCATCTGTAATCTCCAACAGGATTTCTTTCCTCCTCCTCCTCCTCTACTGCACTGCTTTGATGGCTAACCCCTCGGTTCTTTTCTTTGCAGCGTGGTATTATGAGAAACCTCTGTAGAAAGGGAAGCTGTGAACCAAATGATGAACACGTTCAGCATAGAGTCCACAGCTGTGAGAAATCGAACGTTAACAAAAGCCAGCAGGAAAGCGTTTAAATTCTCCCTTCTGTCCTCAGACCTGAATAGCAGCAGGGTGTAAGTGGTTCATGGACACTGTACCTCTCATCTTCACCGTGGGATGAATTTCCCTTAAACGCCACAGTCATATCTCACAGCTTTGGTCTCCATTCCTACCTATTTTCAGTTCTGAGGTATATCCAACAGAAACTATAGCTGATTATAAATCATAAAGCACACTTGTGCTAACTTTCAAACACAGCTGTGCACCTGTAGATTCAAAGTGCTGCACCGAGCAGGTGGACTCAGAGATGAATACAAAGACTTGAAATGAAAACATAAACAAAAGAACAATCAAGTTCATACACTGCTGCTCCAAGTTTTCTATGCTCTTGGGCTTTATATATTATATAAAACAGATAACCAAATTGTCTCTTTCTGTAGTTGGTCAAAGATGTTCAAAACTCTGTCCTGGAAAGCACTTTTGAAATGAAGGCACTTGCAAGTTGCTTAGGCTAGAAGTTTTGACTAAGAAGTGCAGTTTCATAATCAGAATCACTGTAAGGGTAATTGCATATCCAGTTATTTAATCTGAGGTCACATTTGCCCAAGTTATTGAGAAAAATGTATTTTATGATTTTTAACTCTTTGGGCCAACAGTCCTGCAGGAAAGAACTGCACTTTGTTCTCTTTCAAACACTAACAAAACAATTGCTGGAAAATTTTTAACGGTAGCATTTGTCCCTCATGCAAACACATATATATTTGTCAGCTCTGAAATTAGATTCATTGTGCTGGTACTCAAAAGAATCAAATTAATGGTTGAAAATGATGATGAAATGGATATCAATCCTTCACCTGAGTATCAGGACACAAGCACTACCACTTTATTTTCACAACCAGATGCATTACAATTTTCAGTATTTGTGTCACTTTTTGAAATATTGTATTAATATCTACATTTCAGCATGGAGTGGCCATTTGGTTCTACACAAATTCAGTGTGCAATGCTGAGGGCAAAAGGTCAAGTCACCTCTTGACCCGTGCCTGAAAGTCCTGCATTATTAATGAGATGAAAAAAGGAAGGACCACGTTTAGGCAGGTGAGCCAGCAGAATAAGTCTCTTGATCTGGAACCACACAGTTAATTCCACTGCATCAATATTTCAAATGCATCAGGTTCAGGGGAAAATACACTTGCCAAAAACAACAGTTTGGCTTAAAATCAAAACCTGTAACCTGCAGTGTGTTAAGTGCCAATGTTCTTGGAATGCTTCCTGTCTTTATGAATACAACTTGCAGTTCAAGTGCTGTCATGTAACCAGGATAAGAAGACATGTAAAAAATAAAGGTATAAAATGCACCATACCAGACGGATTGTGGCTTAAGAACATAAGTAAAGGCAGAGACATGTCATTGCTCATAAGTTATCATTTCAGTAATCTGAATGAATGACCTAAACAAAGGGATGGTTTGTATGTGATGATAAATATGCTGGGAAAAAAATTAAAAGCTCACAGGCTCCTTTAAGACTGACAGCACTGGAAATCCTGAGCTATACCAAGCCAAGCAGCATTCAGTTTATTCAGACATAACATGTTCTGGGACCTGAAGAGGTGTCTTTTAGCACAGTGCTGGCCAAGCCTAACTTGCCTTTTTCAGTAGAATATTCACTGAATATTACATTTTACTCAGGTTTTTCTTGTACTGATGTGACAGTGCATCACAGCTGCCTACCACTGTCAGCATCTCGTTTCTCCAGACAGTGAGGTCAGAAATTCATTTCAACAGCCTGAGATAAAATAACAGAAAGCATAACACCCAGACATCCCATGCTTTGGAACCCAAGTGTGGTTTGGACAAAAGTTATGAACTGAGGAGAGGCCCCTGGAACTGACAACTTGAGTGAGCCTGAGATAAGTGATTCTTGAATGGGTCTCTCCCTCCCTTTGTGCTGAAGCTTCCTCACTTTGCACAGAATACTTAATTAGCCAGAAAGATTTTCGTGTTCTGTAGTGGGAGATTTAGCTTCCTATTCCTGTACCAGTGGACAGTCAATTATTTATACAAAGTAGAAGAGAGTCAACAGAAGGGACTGTGAATGCCCCATGCAACATAATGACCTATTGCTCGGAGGTTTCAATGTTCTCGAGGCAGAGGAGAGAACTGAACCTCATAAAAGCAGGACAAAATTGTCTCCTCCTTCTCCCTCGATAACAGAGGTCTTTTGCTGTTTTGCCTTTTTTTTTTTTCTCTGAACAGAGAAGGAAAATTTGACCCAAATTCACAAGCAGTTTCCAGGCAACTGAACTTTGCCAGAACACGTGAGGAAGCTCTGAGATGCTACGTGCCATCCTGCTGGAAATACTTAATGGACTGCGGTTGTACCACGAGGCAAAGACACAGCAGCCAGCGACTTCTGAAAGGCAGGGAGAAGAGTTTCCTGTCACTGAGGAAACACTAAATATTTATCACCAGGATGTGCTTCTGGCTCCAAAGCATGAAGATCCAGATCTTCAAAGTGATGGGCATCCTTCCCTTCCACCATCTAGAATCTCGTTTCCGTTCCTGTTGTATGAAATTACTATTAATCCCTTCCGCTAGGATTTTGATCTCAGAGACTCACTCACTGATGCTGTGCAGAATGTGGATTTCAGGTGGGAGAATAAGCACAGATTTTAGAATAGGAGTCACCTTAATAATTTTTTTTTCAATACATGGTGCAGTAAAGATGTATTTCAGAGGCTTTTGAAGGAGAGCAGTGTCTTTTGGCCATTGACGACACATTTCTCTGAAATGTGAGGAAGATGAGGGAAATAGTGCAAATGTCTTTCAATACCTCTTCAAGTTGGATTTTACACTATTGGTGGGTCAGAAGGTCAAGCCAACTCTTCACAAGAGGCTCGAGAGGTAAATTTCCTAAAATGCATTGAGAGAAAGGTGAGGTAATGAAGGACCACAGAGCAAGAGACAATCTGACAAGTGAGCAGACAGGAAAATGAGTCTCTCCCTTCCACAGACTTAGAATAGTGGAGTTTATTTCTAACTTACCTAACAGATTCTATGATTCTATGATAAAAGATTACTGAAGAAGAACCAAACTGACCTCCATTGCACACTCTGACCAGCTTAGAGAAAACTGTTCCAGCCAAGTTCTCACATTTCACTGTCTCATACTGGGTAACCACCATCCTAAGTGCTGATAGTTTGCTATGATGGCTCAGCCATCACAGCCAATCCTCAGGACTTCCAGTGAGATGGCTCCTGTTGGAAGGGAGACTCTCAGGGTGCTGACAAGTTAATGCCGAGATTGTTTTCTGGAGACAAGCCTTGCAGTTTTAGCACAAGGTTCAATGCCACAGCAGAAAGAAGCCTGGAATCTTTCATTATATTAAAATGTAACCAATTTATTTAGTAAAAGATTTCTATCTATTGCTAGTTCTGGATAAAACAACGTTAATTAGCCCTTGAGATAACGATATGCCAAGTATTACCAGCAGTCCTTTACTTATTCTTCCTAGATAGATGTGAATGCAGACAGTGATACTTAAGAGGATAATTGCACCCCAGCTCTTCGTTCACTGAAGAAATCCCCTGCTTGAGCTTCTGCTTCCTTCTTGCACTGAGAAACCCAACAGAGCAGCTCATTGCAGAATTGGGTAGAACCACAAATAATCTGTACAATTTATTTTGCTTGCAAACCGTGGTTTTAGTTATTGCTAGTTGTCCAAACCCCAAACTATACTCTTTGTCTTGAAGAAACAGACATCTAGAGAGATGCCATAATCAGTGCTTATCTACTGCACATGGTGTACACAGACAAGATATTTTAATGGTTCTGGTAACCTGTTGTGCTATTCCAATCATTAATCAAATCAAGGAGGGGAAAAACTAGATAAACATATAAGCTGATCAAAGTTAGGCAAAAGAATTATACTTTCTCAATTTTTCCTATAAATACAGAATATATTGTACAATAAAATAATAATAAAAATAATTAGATACTGTTTTGAATAAAAACACTTCGGAAAAAAAAGTATTTCCTCCAAATTTTTGTTGTTTTTTGTTTTGCTTTGTACTTTGTGGGTTAAGTGATCATATTCCACATTAATATAACTAGGCACCCATTTTCATTTGAGTTCTCGTACTGACACTGGTAAAATGCTCTTAAGATGAATATTGTCTTACAATCTATGTCAGTTTTGCACTTTTATTGCCCCCTGCCATTCAGCATGGAGGGCACAGGAGAGGAGGAGATCTCCTTTCTTCAATTAAATATACAGCTATTTATTTCTTCTGCAGTCGGTATTTTCTTTACGGTCTCTCAGATAAAGATGTGGGAAACAGTTTGTGTCCAGATTTGCAAGGCAAAACAAAGCACAGTGTGACTACTGCCGAGTCTTACATTCTTCTGTGTGTCACAGCCAGTGAACTTAATTACGGTTCATTAACCCCGAATCCAGCTTCTCATTCATGTACCCAACAGTGTGGTATCAAATCATCTCTCATAACTTCAGCATGATGTTCTTAAATCAATGTGGACTTTTTTTACATCAGCATAGCCTATAGTCCTTGCACTTTTCATGATATTTATAAATGGAAACACGGCACATTATAATTAATGCTTTCAGAAGCTAGTTTTGAAGAGAAATAAATTGGTATTATCAAATCTCTTCCCCGAGGACAGAGACAGTCTGATTAAGTGCTTCCAAAAGTTCCTGTTCGATATCTTTTGCAGAAAATGCCCCTGCTGTGCCTGCCCTCTAGTTATTAGTTTCACCTGTAAACAGTTCACTGCCACTGCTGACTCCACTAAACATCTTCTTTGTACTTCAATCTGCATTTTATGTGAACTCTGGAGCTATTAGCCACTAATATCAATAGCATTGCACAGTCTAGGAACATTTATTGGTCCCCTGCTTAGTTTAATGTTTCTGCCTTAGTACCGTAATATTATTAATAGTCACAAAGTACAATAAAAGAAAATTAAGTGTTTATTTTGTTTAGGCTTTCGCCACTTTACCTACAGCCTTTTTCCATTACATTTGCACATAAATGAGCATACACGACATTTTTTAGTGCATCTAAAAATCAGGGTTTAACTCCCCTAATCATATTCTATTTTCAGTCATCTTTCGGGCCACTCTATTTGTTATTGCAAATGCAAGTGTATTATGGTAAATCTGTATGTATATATATATATATGTTTTATAGAAATGTTTAGCATGCATTTAGTAGCTATTCACCACGCTAATAGACTTCATTTTCATATTTTTCTTTCTTTTAAAACAAATATTTTGAAAAAAACATTTTGTCTTCAGTAGAAGCATGACATAGTCTGCAGAACATGCTGGCATGACGTGCATTCCAAAATAGCCTGCTTGCTGCTTGTGGAGCTGCTTTATTATTCCCTTCAGTTTCATAGTTATAAAACCAAAATTGGGGTTTTAATGCCTATTCAGATCAACATTGATTCAGACATATTTCAAACCGATGTGCATGTGATCCAGAGACAGTGGCCTTCAAACAGACAATGAAATTCTGAAGCGTCCACTTTCCCGAGGAACATTGGCCTCCACAGACAATGTGCTGATAAGAAATGATCCAAGTCATATCTGGCCACAAGAATATAAACCAAAGTGCTTCCCATGGACATACACAATTATGCATGAGAATAGCATTATCCGCATTCCTTCCAAACACCAGCTCAAGTACGTATTCCTATTAAAGAAACTAGAGGGTGGATAAAATTAAGGATTACACGGTTAATGAGTATGTGAAACTGCAGCTGCAGAAAGCCTCCTTCTGTCTGGTGCAGGCTTTGTGCAGCACCATGGTGGGCACAGCCCGGGCTGCTCCTCTCCCACTGCGTGGCAGAGCCTGCCAGTGACTGAGCAGTCAGTTCCAGGGTACCAGTGGGGAAATGGGATATACAATAACACTTCCCTGGGTTAAAATTTAACCAGGCCCGTAATCTCTTTAGGAGAGAGATGTGAGTCGTTTTCCCTGCCTAGATAATTTAGCTCGGCAAGTGTGCCAGCCAGTTCTGCAGAACTTGCTCAACCTCGTACGATGGCAGCCTGAATTACCTCAATCACAGGCAATTTGCTTGTGAAAGTGCAGGTCTAGAAAAGCCCGAAGGGCCCAGATTTTCCAATTGGTCCTTTGAGGGACCTTCTGCCAGCCTGGCATGAGTATCTGGTATTATTGGACTCTCCATGTCAGATTCAGCTCCCTGTGATAAAAGCTTAACACTTCTAAACGGCTTAATGAAAGACAGTAGGTGGCTTATATTTTTTCTGTCTCTAATTTTGCCAGTATTCAGGGGTTTGGATTATATGCCAGGAGTCCTTGCACCATAGGAAAAGTATTAGGTTGTCTATTCTTTCACTATGAATCCAGAGTAATAGCTCCAAATTCCTGCTCCCTGCAGACTGAAATGCGATTCTTTGAAATGTATGCATTTGTTGAGCTGTATTCATTTGTACACATAATTAGTTATAAAGTAATTAGTATTATCTCAATACATCTAAACAGGCGAGCGAGGGAAGACAGAACCATTTATTATAGTGACAAAGGGAATCAGCATTTTCTTATCACAAAAATGCGAGTTATCTTGTTTTCTTGTACATCGGTGTAATTAATCACTGTGTTTAGCATTCATAGATAATAACACCCAGTATCTGCTTTGATGAGATACAAACAAGCATATTATGAATCACTTCACATACAGACCATCCTAATTGCTGAAATTACTGTCTTCATGTCTGTCGCTCCTGCAGCAGCAGTTAGCTCAGTGAAACGCCTCAAACACCCACATGCTTTGGCAGCCACTGTAGCTGCTGAGCCAATAAGGTGTTTGTCATTCCTACTATGAAGCCATATTCTTCCTTCATTTACAATTGCATCAAACCAGAGGAGTCCAGGGGTGATCACTGGGTGATGCAGGGCATAAACAAGGGCATAATCAGACTTTCTATAGCGGATGACTGAGGGAGTGAAAAACACTGTCAAATTCACTAATTCACCAACCCCACCTAAATAAACCTCTTAACTGAAGGGAAAACAAAGTGAAACTTTAATTTTAACTGAGTAATAAAATAAAATTAAAAAATAAAAGTACTGTTATCAGTTAATTAAGATTGTCTTCAATTATATAAATACAACTGACTAACCTTTAGGGCTTTTCATTAACCAGGGTTCATCAATTCTAATCATCTGACGCTCAAACACTCCGATGGCCATGCCAATGTAATTACAAGTTGCCAATTCTGCTGACAAAGTTCTCAGGTTACAAATACAGTTATCAATGCAGGATAAGCAATCACAGTACCATACTGATTTCACTTTCCTGTGCCATTCATGCTTAACTGGTGACAGATTTTATTAATGAAATCAATCTTCAAATAGGTACTCTGTCATTATTTTCAGTTCAGAACCGGAAGCAGCCACTGAGTTTCTAAACCCACATGATATTTTATCACAATTAATAAACATAATTGGAGTTATGGTAGAGTTGATCTTCATCTTTATTCAAAATAATTAAAGTTTAATCTTCTAAGGGTAATTTGTTTGACCCCCATCCTACCAAAAACATTCTGCTCTATGGATTGTGACTGAGGGCAGAAGGACAGTCAGAGTGTAAGGAACCAATTCAGCTGTTGCTTTAAAGTCTTTCGTGTTGCACTAGCATCCAAATGCAAAGTATAAGGACTGCTCATCACTACAGGCTGACTTTCCAGTTAAATAATATATTTGCTACCCACAAAATGTGCATAAATTCATTTAAACAGCATATAATACTATCAGTTACAGTAATACTGTAACTATCAGTTAGAGTAACTGAAAAGCATTCTATAAGCTTATGCAGCTGCAGACCCCCAAGCAATGGCCAAACATTACACACTGGAAAAGTTTCATTGACTTCCATCAGAACAATCACAAGAGTATGATTATCTTCTAGTTCAAATGTGGCTTTTCTCTTCCAGAATTGCTACAGGATACTTCAGAATAAGTTTTCAAGAGGAGATATCCAGATCCCCTTTCTTCCTTTCATTCAACATTCTTCCTCTCTTTTTTTAATAGATCAAGAAGAAAAGAATTAGAGAAAATCTTACACCAGATGATAAAAACACCTTACAGCAATGTGATTTGTGACAAAGCACAGTCTGGGTTTTAAGTATCAGAAAAGGAAAGAACAACCAAACTGGGTCAGATGAAAGGCTCTGAAACTGGCCAGCAGAAGTTGGCAAAGTGAAAATGTTAAGAGGATGGCAAGCATATTGTACTACCTTCACAGGACACTTTCAGACAGTTCTAGTCTCAATTTCTTCTCTAGTAATTCCTAAATTCAATTTTCTTTCTTGTGAGCTACTGAATATTGAGCTGACATTTTCATTAAACTATCTATAGTAACTATAATGCCTCATCCGTGAACAGTAGTACTTAGTATATATCTGAATATATTGAACATATTGAACACTTATCTAATCACCAGCCCCTACAGCAATCATAGTTTTAAAAATTAAAATGCAGTTATGAAATACAGCTGAGCAATGAATACATCCAGTGATCTCTTGGTTGCTTTCAGACATTTGAAAGCAAAAAGAAAGAGATATTCTAAGAATTTTGAGGATTTAGTTTTGGTTTCTGAGGTTGGTGGCTTTTTTCCACCATAATCACAGAGCAGGCATTAAATTCTTAGCTCATGGGTAATCCCTGGCTTTTTGGCTGTATACCATAAACAGTTATAAGATAGCCAAAAGGAAAGTTAAAAAAAATAATCAGGACATGACTTGCCAAATATTGTTGCTCATGAGCCATTGATAGCTACAGGTTGTTGTCTCTCTGCTCTGCTTGCAGAATTTCTTTTAACAGAACTGTCAGATTGTGCCCATATTGAAAGAGAGAACAATAATACTAATTTAATTATATCTTGCAAGAGTTGCTAAGCAAACTCATACTGAAAATTTACATCAGCACTTGAGCTTGCCAAGAGTAAACATATAGCTGAAAGCAGGCAAGGGTTTGTGGTTTTTTTTTATTTTAACAAATAAATTACCATAGTAACTACTATGTAGAAACTACATAGGCATCTACCTATACTAGCTTGGGGCTGTATCAGCTCAGGTCTTAACTTACAATGATTTACTCTGTGTATTCTTTGACCTAGTGCCAATCCTGCCCAGAATATCTGTACAACTCTGCTGGAGCCAGTAAAGCCTTGAACTCTCAGGCTGAAGCACATGCTTTTCTGTATACTGCAAATAGGCTGCTGATGTCAATGAGAAAAGGCACAATGAATAGCAAGATAGATAAGAGTTTGTAGGAGGAGACCCTAGAGAAACTGCTTTCAACTCATAAATTTTCGGTATTCCCTATAAACGTACGTTCCCACATGCATTTCAAGAACATTTGACACTTTGAAAACCACATTGCTCAGAAATAAAGTGCAAAAGCTACACTGACTTAGCACAAGTTCACGTACAAGTGCATGGCAAATTCAAGAATGCAAGCCTGCTCTCAAAACAGACTCACTTTTTTTTCCACATGGCCACCAAGTTGATGCACATGTGAAAAACCCTAGGGAGTCAAATTAACTCCTTGATGTTTCATCATTCTCATTTGGGCTGTCAGAAAATGCATGGTGGTAATGCCAGGCACTGAATTTGTCAGCACTGGAAAGGAAATCAGAAGCAATTAGAGAGCAATATTGGTTAAAATTATCTCAATTCTTAGAACCATTTCTTTCCACAACTCATACTTAATGACAAATTCTGGAAACTCTATGCAATTTTCACTCATCTTGACAGGAACTCACCATCTGAAGTGCCTGGGAATTGTTTTTGAAAGGGGGTTCAACAACGTCAACTTTTGGCCCAAAATCAGCTGGAAACAAGCCACAGGCTAGACACAGATGGCCCTTAGGATATGCTTCCAAAGACCTTGACAAACTTAAAATTAAATTTTAATTATGTCTGTTCAGCTTGATTTATAATAATTGTCAATATCTGTGGTTTGAAATAACACATTTTACAACATGATCAGTTAGAGAAAATATTTTCCTAATGACTAAAGGGAGGAAGAGTCTGCACTGAGTCCAAGAATTATATTATTAATCTTATTTATTATTTTTTTAAACCATAACACAAAAACATGTAGGAGACACTGATCTGAAACTGGGGTGAAAGGCTGAAGAATTGTATGTTTTCCTGGTTTGGCAGCAGTCAGATGTAGAAGTCTATTCCTGCAGACACCAGACCAGCTGAGGTCCCAGGAGTTCACAGAGATAATTAATGGCATTTGATACGCTCACAAATTTTGAAGAGTCCCTAGAACCATAAAAATTTTATTGGCCAATTATTTTTTTTAACAATTATGTGCCAAGAGTTGATCATTTATACATTTGGACAAAGATTGTTGTGATGCTCTTCACAAGTAAACCCACAATTATTTTATACCACAAGAAGTCCCATTAAAATATTCAGCTCTTTTCTTTCCTGTAGACCTGCACAGGAAAGTTCACTCGCAAAAGTGGGCTCTCAAGCTTATCACTTTTTGGGCAATGTTTCTGAAATAAACTGCCATGACTTATAAGAAACCAGGCAGAAAAGCAAACTCTTTTTCTCAACTGGTGTCAGCGTTTCTTGCCTTCAAGCAGAGGCCACTAGCAAAACCACAGGCTCAAGCTCTGGCTGTGCCAGGAATTTGCTAAGTCAATACTCCAAGTTGCTCAGAAATCATTTGCTTTCCTGCTTTGAAACTATTTACAAAGAAATTATTGAATATGGTTTTAAACAAGAGGAGTAAAAGGGCAGATTAACAGAGCAACTCAATCCATGTGAAATAAGAACCGCAAAGCTACAGTGAAAAACAGTGCCCAATAATGCCAAGAGAGGAGTGCTTAGAGGTCATAAACCACAGAAATATTGCAGCTACTGTCTCTGCAATGGGAAAATGACTCACTAGAAGCAAATCTCATCACTTACAGCCGTTGTATTGGCAGGACAGTGTAAGAGATGATGCACAGATCCTCAATGGGTTTTTTCTCCCCCTGTATAAAATGAACAAGACTAATACACATTTCTGTCTTGACTTTTTACAACTTGACTCTGAAACTGTGTCTGCCACGGGTCTGTGAATTCCTGGCCGTTGCTTGATTCATTCTTACCAGCAGTCACTTCAGCCAAAAAGATATTATAAACTTTACAATTTTGTTTTCTTTTTAAAGGTAGCCTCCTGTAACAAGTCCTCCCTAATAAACTATTTGTTTTTCATAATACCAATTGAATGAAACATTTTGCTTCATACCTCAAATCCTGTCTGAATTACAACAGTCATCCATTTGGGCTGTAAATATAATTACTCTTGTCTTTCTTTTAAATAACTAATATGGGTAAAACCCTGAATCTCATGCACAATGGAATAAAAGAGAGGACTTTCCAGCTTTTCTGTATTCTACCCCTCAAACATACAATTCCTAAATCAAAAGGTTTCCTCACACAGGTCCTTCACTTGTTTACAAACACAACTCCAGAAACTCTTTCACATCATCTGGAAGCCTGTGTATTAAACCTATTGATTATCTCACACCCTGCCCTAAAGCAAAGTTTCTCCTTTAAGAATTACAGCACATTATTCTATAACAATATTTTCTCTCTCCTCTCACCCAGACAGCAGAAACGTGAGAAGGTGATGAAAACCTTGGTGGGAGTTCACTGAGAGCCACAGGAGGGTGAAATCTACGGCTGAGCTCAGCTCCAGACTCCTTGCTGAAGTCTGATTCTCCACCTCTGAAAGTAAGGCAGCTTTATAATGTTTTTTGACAGCCCCTTCTCGAGTTAGAACAGCAGTTACTGTCCATGTAGGTGCAACACTGGCAGCTTGTGATCTTAGGAGAGAAAAGCAGGGCATTTGGCATTGCATTTCCTAGATCTGGGATAATGCCATGAAATCCACGTATCACCTAATATTACAGGGAAGTTTTATGAGAATTATCTTTTAAAGTAGGAGGTTTCTACAGAATTGTATCTTTAAATGCATATTCTCACAGGTCCAAGGTTTATTAATTCAACAGTCAGTTTAATCCTTTGTAAAAATGATATATCAGAAGCTCTTATTTAAATACAAATAACATTTTAAATGAAGCAAATCCCACAGAAAGGAGAGTAACTAGCAGGAAAATTTGCATTCATTTGACAGAATCACGAAATCATAGGCTTGATTGAAATAAAATCCAAGAGACAAAAATTTGTTTGGAAAACAAATTTCACCTTCTTACCAAAAAGACAATTATACAACATAGATTTTAAATCTTCAACTGCTTAACATCTTCCAAGTAAAGATGGTGTTGTAATAGGACAATGGTCTCAGGATCTGTATTTAAAGTTGAAAACAAATTACAAAAAACTAAGATGCAAGTTAATTTGAATTTTTTTAAATAGAAGTTAAAAGCATTTTTCCAACCAAATCATTACTCCTTTTCCATAAGCAATAATGAGATTTTTCCAAAATAATTTCCTAGTGAAACAGAAAGGGGTAGGTTTATTGTATTCCATATTTCTTCTTTCCATTCTGTTAGAGAAAACAAAAAAATTGATAAAACTTGTATCAGATACAAAAAAGGGCACAGCACAGCTGCCTTCTTCAGGGACATGAAAGCACCTTCTGTGAAGAATCTGGACCAAAGCTAGGAGTGGCATCCCCTGATACAGCTTGGTTCTGAAATGCAGAATCTTTCAATAGAATGGGGTGAAAAGTAAAATCTAAACTAAATCAAGCCTAGAAGAGAGGAATGACTTTGGATCACGTGAGTCAATGTGATGTGTGCTGTGCTGACGCTGTGTTTATGAACACAGAGCCTCAATGCCATAGGAGCTGAGGTCCCAGGGACAGCTCCTCCCTAAGATAAAGCATGCTTGCTCCATACATTTCCTTTCTTCAAGGGAATACCCCACCAGGGGATGCTTAGCTACTTCTCTGCAGAGAAGAAACTGAAGAGTGTTGATACACCCCATTGGAAAGCCTTTAATCCAGTGCAAGGACTTCTGTGGTGTTTTTGGGGGGACTGAATTTATCAGTCAAAGAACAAGCCAACATCATGACTCCTGCCTGGAGCCTGGGAAATCCTCAGAGAGCTTAGCCCAGAGAGCTGTCCTTGCAACAGCGTGGACATAACACACACGAGCAAGAACAAGACTTCTCTTGGCCTTGAAGTATCCAGTCCAGATTTAAACTCTGGGGCTGTTGGCCTGGCATCAGGCTGTCAGCTGCACAGCCTCAGATGGCAGCCTTCGTTCTGCTAAAACAGTGCCTTCTGTTCCCAAGGAATGGATGCCGTATCTCTACAGGAGTTCCAAATTATTGGATGCAAAAGGACCTTCAGGGAGGCAGGTAATCATAAAGAAGAAAAAAATATATTAGATTGGTTTATTAAACACATCGAATGCAAATGCAGACGTTTTCAGCACAAATAGGAAGTGATCGAAGTAATGCTGGATTAATTTTTAAGGATCTGTTAAACAAATTGGACAGTCAAGAAAGCACATGATTCCACATGCCCTGCAAGGGCCACAGTAAGAGGTTTTCATTACTCTTTTATGTGCTTTGCTTCTCTCTCTCTCTCTCACAGCTACATGGATAAGTTCCACAGAAGTCTGGAGCAAACATAACTGTGAGCGAAAAGGATTCAGGGAACACTGTCTTAGTCCCTGGCATCCCCTCCATTGTGAGCTGAATCCCAGTTAAGAAAACAGGATTACTTAATGCCAAAATGGCTTTTCTGAGTGCCTGCAGTGCTTGACTCGCTGTTCTATTCTGCACAAACAAAAAAGGTAGCACACCCAGACACAGATGGGGACTTTAACTAACACAGGAAAATGACAGCTGAAGCCATACTGTCCCAAAGATCCCAAGATTTCCCTTGGTTTCCCTTTCTTTCATCATGTATCTCTTCCATTCTTGCAGACAAAAGTGGGAAACCCACAGGGATCGGGGAACTCAGCATCCACACAGATACATCCCCATGGTCTTGGGATGCCATCCCTGCAAGAGCACAAAAATTGTAAAACACGAGAGAATTTTCCATGCTGTCATTTCTAAGACCTTTTACTACCCACTGTAACACTCGGTGCATGAAGGGCACCAGAAATGGCACTGAAGTGTGTTTTCCTCAGTATGTGGAGAATCACTTCTAAGACACAGGAACAGATCTGTGGAGTAGCCCCAGACACACTTTGATTTTCATTTCACCCTTAGGTATTGCTATTGAAGCATTACCAGTCTAACACATGAGCTTTTTGAGCAATGGTATCTCTCCAAATGATACAATGTCAAGGCTTTTGAGTCAAAACTACTATTTTTGCCAGTAAAATTAGGTCCTTTGCCACTTTCATGCATACCTTGTACGTATATACGAGACCTTTAACCAGAATATATGTCTCTCCTTTTGCAGAGTGATTTCCTCTTTAGTCGACAGTCCTGACTGTTGAGTGGAGGATAATCTAAAAAATTCAAGTTCAGCTTTCAGTTTTCCTAACTTGTACAATCACTACAGTCATGTCTCACTTGATATCAGTTGACTATAAGTGGTTTTGCTTGCCTAGAGGGCAAACGAAACACAAGCAGGAGATAGAATATAGCATTTCGAAAGAAATATTATAGCCATTAGTTCCACAAACACATTGTACCTAACTCAGAACCAAATTCTGCCCTCAAAAAATGATGTGTCATTTATAATTATGGGTATGTGTGTACATACAGAAAGTGAAGGAGACAGAATATAAGAGGACAGTCTACTCCCCGAATTTTGTAAAGAAATGCCTGCCTCAGGTGTCTGAATGCTGTAGAGATCTATTATATTGCTATCTTTGTTTAACAAGACTTGGAGTGTATTGGAAATGGAGTTCATCAACAAAATGAATTAATTATTTTACAGAAACAGTTTGGTTTATTTCTGCACTGACTTTTAATTTTAATTCAGAATGCTTCTACCAGCTCTTGCTGTCAACATCAGTTAAAATTAAACAGGCAGGCAGGAGATCGCGAACAATTTTAGCACACTTTATATGATAAAAAATGTATAACTTCAAAATAGCTAATAGAAATTTGGCACAGGATTCATACATTGTAATTTCATTCAAATATGATTCACAAATCCTTGGGGGTTAAGCATTACTATTTCTGGGATATGGAAAGTCTAGCTAGAACAAGCTCCTAACTTTGTTTCTGTGCTCACCCCACTCATGCCCTATAGCTCCTCTTTGCAGAAACTTCCCATTTCAGGAAGAGTTTACACCATTTATGCCACTTCTCCTAGGAGAAGGTAATTTCCCCATCATGCATCAATGGCACAATCTAAGATATCCCACAGTGGATGTAAATACTGCAAATAGAGTTTGGCAAGAAATGTCTCAGCACACATTTCAGAATTTTCCTATGCTGAAGTATGAAATGCCAGAGACCTTTATAAATAAAAATCTGATACATTTTAGCAAGAAAATTCATAATTTTTAATCTGGTATTTTATATCTTAAGAGAGTTAGAGAATTATATTCTCTTATTCTACTGGATACAAAACAAAGTGATAAAGACATTGATCTTAGACTCATCACATGGTCTGCACTGGTTGGGACAGTTTTCAGAAAGAGCTTTCCAGGTCTTCCTTGGAATAATTCTCTGTCTTGGAAAATCCATAGTTAAAAATCAAAGTGTGCATTTTCCCTATCCTTCCTTCTTGAGTTTTGGTCCTAATGTGAAGAACATGATACAAGCTGAGATGTTTCAAGTGTCCCACTTTTCTTCTTCCTGTTTCCTTTTTTCTTTTATTCATACCAGATCACCTTGGTCTTTGATAAATCAATTTGAAAATTCCGTTGGGATTCTAAAACCCAAACCAAAGCAATACATGGCAAAGATAAGACAAATAGCTCTAAAAATGGCTGGAGGATGAGCACATTGCTGATAGAGTGGTGAATCAAAAGACACACATCCTTTACGGTTTCATTGTGACCGTCCTGCAGTGAAGGCATGAGAAAGCTCAGATGAGTCACACTGTGTTATAACATTTATCAAAAAGCAACGCTATTAACGCAAGCAGGCAAGACAAGTCACAATCTGATGCATTAGTCCAGAGAGAACAGGAACAGATAGATTTTCTACAAACCAGCTTAACCCAAAATAAATATAAAAGCATCTTTGTTCTTGGAAACGGCCCTCTCATTCATGCTATTCATACTTTTTTTTAGAAATTCTTGGTTTTAAATTAGTGTTTTGAGTACAGCATACTCCTCTGGCCAGAAGGTCAAAGGAATTTTAAAGCTGGTACATTTCTATTAAAAGTACAGCAGCTCTTCCTTCCATCCCAAAAGTCATGGAAAGGAGCAGAGCTCAAGGCAATTGGCTGCTGCACCAGATGGTGAAACAATTCTGCCTGGGTTCTTCCCTGCTTCCCTTCACACAGCTTTTCCCTTGCTACTTTTTCTTTGCTATTTCCAGCTATTCTGCACAGTCCTTCCACTGGGGATGATCAAAGTTTGTCCATATGTCAAACTATTGGTAGTCACTTCTACCCATAAAATAGAAGTGACACACCATAATGATACCCTGTCCTCCAGAGCTCTCTCTCAGCATTGCAAAGCACTTCAGGAAAGGTGTAAACCATCAGCCTGAAAATGAAACCAAGACACAGCCTCAGACTCACTAAAAGCACGGCCATTACTGGAAGCAGCCACTAATTACCAGTTTCTCTTTTTCACTTCCATCTTGCCCGTCATCTTTGAAAAGTTATGCCAGATCTTGCTTTCCCTAGTTGTTGGCTTACAAAGAAGAATCAAGTGCTGTAAATCTCTACTCCCTCTGGGAATCACACGAGTGATAGTGTGGCTTCATAGCATTACAGAGCTCAGTAACAAGGGGAAGTAATGCCAGGGCACAACGTCAAAATCCAGTTCATGATCCTTAACCCTCTAGAAGTGCAGAAGTACTTGATTTCATAGGCAGCAGGAGCATCATTATCTTCAAGCCTGACCTCCTGAATAATGAAGGCCACAGAATTTCATTCAGTAATCCAGTCAGGGGAGGGAACTATTACGGGATGCTTGATTCTGCCTGCTGAAGCAGCTCTTGAGACTACTGAGGTAGTTGTAAGGTTAAAAGGAGGATATCTGCTGGCTGCTCCATTGCAGACAGTAAAAGCTAGGTTAACTCTGTACTGCCCAAATTTAAAAATTTATAGAATTTGCTTATAAGCCTTTATCCTCATTTATCTGCTCATTTATCAACTCTCCCAGGCTGTATCTACAAGCACAGAGTCATTGCCCTAAAGCCCTGAGCTATGACCAGATACACAGCAGATTTGCTTAAACCTAAGTCCACAGTCCAGCCCAGTCCTGGAGCCTTCACCAAGGAGATGAGCCCAATCCCTTTCACCATCACCCTTTTAATACACACTATACAAACTTTTCTATGCTCTATTTTATATTTGCTTGCACAAACATATGCCTTGAGCTTGGAAAGTCTGTCAGCAATTCGCAGATGGCCACATTTGTATAAGCAGCTTTGATAGAGCTACAAGGTTTGACTAGAGATGTTAGAAATCTCTAATAGGACTTGAAGCATCTCAGCCTGGTGATGTGAAATCTGGGTTAGCCTTGTACAGACAAAGGCCAGCTGCCCTACAAATTCAGTTTTACATTCTTAATCACTCCAATTCCTGACACAGTTTGAGAATGTGGGACTGATAGAATATGCAAGAAGGTAGCCTGAAAGTTGTGTTTGAATTTAGTGTTGTTTCCAGGTCTAATAGAAAATGCCACATAGAGGGGAGTGTTTATTGGAATTCTGAGGCCAGACCCAACACCTGTCTGTATTCCAGGATAGCCCACGTTGCCTGTTTGCCATGAACAGAAGTAAATTGTGTGTTATTTACGGTTACAGAAAGAACAAAATATCAAAACATTGCTGGGGATGCAGCCCACACTGCCTTCTCTTACTGCCGTTTTCCAGTTTTGTATTTCCTGGAAACATCAGCAGGAAAGGGAAAAAAATGGAGCAAAACAGTCTGAAAATAAGCTTGGCAAGTATCTCAAATACTAGAAAAGCATCATACTAGAAAAACAATGTATAAACCTTGCTTCTAAGATGACTTTTATCCTTATTTCATATGAATGAAACAATGCTGAATGAGCAGAAGGAAAAACAGAAAAACACTAATAGCAGCAAATTTACAGCAGAGAAATCACAGTCAAAACCACAGCATTATCTCCTTCCTTCAGGAAAGTAGGAGACAGAAGTGCCCGTGCCAAACTACCCAGAACATGGGCCAATTTATCATGTGAGAAGATGCACCACGAGCTGCAATTTGTCTGCATTTTAAGCAAATGAACAGTAGCCCATTGCAACAGATGCTACCCCAATTATGAGACCTCTCTTGCAGAGCTTTCCTAATTCCCACTTGGGGAGTTTCTTCTGAATCATTTCACTGTGGATAGGCTGGTGACATTTGCTGGCTACAGGACCAGCAGGGGAGTCTGTTCTCAAAACACCCAGTGTGTCCTAAAGCTACAGTGATATCCACAACAAAAAAAGATGCTCCCACAGGTCTGGCCTTGCCTTTTGTGCCCAGGCATCAAAATCCTCCAATCCCCATGGCCTCTACTTGCACCAAGGCACCCCACAACCACCATCCTCCTGCAGTAGCCCAGGATGGCGGTGGCGGCTCCTTCAGCAGTCCTACTTTTTCAGGGGATGCCTCTGAAAACCTGATTTCACTTCTTTTCAGAGAGGCATTGATGATAACTGGTCATACCCCAGGCATCCTAATTTGACCAAATGATACATTCCACCATATCAAATGTGCCTCCCGTGTAACTCACAGGCTTGTACTCGTCCGTAAAATTGCAACTTAATGATATTTAAAATACTGCAGTTACCTCCTTCTTTATATGTGTGGAAATGCTGCAGCCTTACGAAGGTGGCTTTCTTCTCTCCATCCTGTGCTGTGCTGATGCACCCTGTGTGTGCCCATTTGGCAGCAATTGGTTTGGGTCAATGGTTTATTAGCCATTTGTTTGCAGTCTGAAAGGCCCCACACAGATGCTGGATGCTTTGTTTTCTTTTCCTGATTGCTTTCACACAAGAAGCTGTTAAGCACACGCTGATTGATCAAATGAAACTATTACACACCTAAATTCTTACTGAGTTTGCCAGGTGAGGAGCCTGTGTAAGTCCCTGCTTTGGGCAGTGGTGCTCGTGCCAACTTGTCACCTCTGTGGCTTCGTCTGTTTGCAAAAGAGTTCAAGTGTGAAAAAACTCCAGTCCCAGCCCACTTGTGCACCTTGGAACAAAGCCCAACCTCCAAATAATCCCCACTTAATTTGTATTTTGTAAACTTTGAAGAAAATAGGAACAATTTGCAATACAAGATGCCTTCTCAAATTGTAGTGGAATTACTGGCAAATAAGCATCACTGTTTCTACTGGATGGATTTGGACACGATTTTAAACGTTTTGCCCTCTTGTGGCTCTTATTGACAACATGACTTAAGCTCATCAATTCTGGTTTAATTATAGGTGTGTTGAATCCAAATACTAATTTCCATCAAGCATTTCATAGTTTCAGCTGTAACACTTTGATACGTTAAATAAATACATTAAATAAATTAGATGGGAAAAGCTTCCAAATTTTAAGCTATGCTCATTTACTTATTTGTTCTATCACTAGAGAAAAATTATTCTGAAGTGTTGCACTTGTTACCACACTTGCCAAAAACTTAGGTTTAAAATACAGGTGCTCACAGCAACATATTATGAGTGCAATTTCTCTTTCTGCAGTTCCATCTTTTGGGAAGCTGAAGATACAGCTTCTATAGCAAAGACAGTCATCGTCTCTTTGAACAAACAGAATTCATTCAGTGACAGGTTTATTGCTTGTTTACCTCAGAAATCTTTGCTACAGTGGGCATCATAGCAAACAGCAAGAAACCAAAACATTAAAGGTGTTTTCAAATGCATTGTATGGAATTCTACAGTTGGAATGGTATTTGATAAAACATTGTTTTCAACTCACATCATCACATCCAAGAAGAACGCTGGGATGAATGAGATAAAATGGCTGGGTTCACTAGAAAAAGCTGGATTTTATTTGTTTTCTGTCAATATTTTCGGTTGACTAAAGCAAGGCTTGAATCTTCCTGACATCATAATTCCATTGTATCTCAGGATCTGCACAGAACCAAATAACTCTGCTTGCTTGAACTGTCAATGTTACTGCTTTAAAAGCTTGTGGAAGCAAGGAGTGAACTCTAAATTTGACAGTGCTGTAGGATATAGAATGCTGCATTTAAAAACACGCCTCAAAATGCTTTTTCAAAATGGCAGGATTAGGGACAAAGGTCACATTTTTGACATTATTTATGGTCAAGTTGCTCAGATTACTTATGAAAAAAGCAGCCATGAGATTTATACCCACTATCACCCATGACTGCAATGACTGTTCTGGTGAAAAGGGAAGACCAGCTTCAGTGAGGAGAAAGCCTGAGAGGAGGAATGTTGGGTACTACACACGGCAACATTTCAACCTGCAAACTCCCCAAACATAAAGAGTTAAGGTCTCTCCCCAAATACTGTATTCTGCTCCCCACAGCAGGAGAGGAACTTCAGCATGAGAGAGCACTAAATCAGGGAAGAGACAATACAAACTTTAAAAGAACAAGAGATTTCAAGAGGTCTAAGGGAAGTTAATTCTCTTTCCCACTAGAAAATGAAGTTTCTTACCTGACTGGAATATGAAAAAGCAAACTCTGAATGGTCTGTCCTTGTACTTTCACTGAGTATAATTAATCTTATCATTTCTCTGGCATTCCTCGAAACTGATTTCAATGGGTGTCTAAGCAGCACTGCCACACAAGCTTGAGATATCTCAACAAATGCAATGCTACACTGACCACTGTAATGTCATGGCTTTGGGTTCAAATTTAAATATCTTTTTCCTGCCTTGGATCCTTCCATACCTCTCCCTCCCATCAAAGCTGAGCATCAGTAAATGAACATGGTATATGCATTTCCTAGACAACCACCTGCTTTTAAATTACGTGTGAGCAAATCCTCTCCCCTGCCCACTCTGCAGTTTTGAAAAGTTGAACTTCCCTGGCAGCAAGTCATTCCCAAAAAAGAGCTTCACCTCAGAAGCATCACAGGATACCTATCAGCAGCAACATGAAGGAAGAGCTGAAGCCAATGCTTGGATAGAGAAAAAGTCATAGCTGAGCTGGGCATGTTTAGGTAGAGTGAGTCAAACTCCATTCGAAGTCACAGAATATTAAATTCTAACAGTATCTGGCTTGAAAGAGATTTGGGTCTTTTGGGTTTGGGAGGGTTTTTTTGCATTATTTTGTTCTGGAATTTGTAATAACCTGACATTTCTTAAAATAAAAAAATTGAAGCACAAAGAGTCCAATTAAGTAATCCTGAGACTATGAAACAAGCTAGGTATGTCAAGAAAATTCAAATTGACACATCTCAGGCTTCAAATCAAGTGTCAGTTTGTTCCTTTTTATTTTAATTTATTGTAGTCAACATTAGTTAAAGCTGGAGACATTTGTTCTCTTGCTAATGATATACACATAACTCCCACTTACATCCCCTTGCTCCTTCCAATTAAGAACTTCTGAACATTTCAGCTAGCAGGCTTATCTGGCACAGATTATTCACTGCATCATATGGATTCAGGTTCTTATGCCTGCAAGCTCTTTAGAGCAGCAATTTGTTCTTTGTTTAGCGCATTTTGCAGCGCACGGTGCTAAATAAGCTTAGGGAGTGCCATTCACCGAGGCATGTTTGTGCTCGGTGCATCCAGCACTGCCTCGTGCTTTGTTCTTTCAACCTGTGCAAACTCCCTCTCCAATGCAATGTGTAAAATCCAGGCTGCCTGTAAATCAATCTGTTTCTTAAGGAAATCTTCGGACTAACGACACGGACATTAGCGGGTCAGAGGCGCGCTGGCGGTGGGAATGCGGCACACGTGATATTACCCCGCTATTCCCCAAGTGCACACAACGAGCAGCAGCTCACGGCTTATCTCCTCTGCACGACTAATTGCCTTCCTCAGCACACGGCTCTGACACATCTTGTGTGCACACTGGGAGTATTTAACACCAACTGAGCAACCAAACACCACCAGTTCCTCGACTTGTTCAGTTCAACACAGCTTGTCCAAGTTAAGCATTGCGTTGTCACATTATTCCCTTACTTTTCAGCCTTATTGAAATGAACTTTGGAAAGTATAAAGACAGAGAATTATTCCTCCAAGAGCCTTGGAGCAGGCTTCCTCCATCAATGAAGAACATGTCATGTTTTACGAAATCATCGCTTCTGTTTAGTTCCCAGCTCCGTCCTGTGAACTCTCAGGCTTTCTGGACAAGTGAAACTGATACAGGGTAGATGTCTGAGGGAGGTGAGAACACTACAGGACTCCCTCTTTTCCCCTTCAGGAACCCAAGAAGACCTTACTGGCAAACTGCATGTGTACAGGTTTGTCAGGTTAACCTAACTTTGTCAGGTTAAGCTTATGGTCAAGAAAAACAGCACTATCTGACATAATATATGCCCTTCAAATGCAGACAAATATCAGGGAGCAACTTAGCAGACACCATTTCACCTAGCACCACTAATGTGAGAAAGAAATGCTTTCCTTCAAAAACTGTAAGGAATTTGCTCAGTTTTAGTTAAATCATTACAGTTGTTAAGGAAATTGAAAATGGGTAATTAGTAATTTTCACCCTTTATAAGTTTTTCCCTGAAGGAAGGGAAAATTTAATGTAACGCATATCTTGTGTGACACTCATCCTCTTGACTCATACATCAGAGACTAAGCAAGGCATGATTAGATAAGACACCATAAGTTGTTACAAGGACTCTGTAGCCAAGGCATGAATATATTCATGTTCTCAGTTGGCTGATACAAGAGAGGACTTGCAATACCTACAGGTTATGCGACATTTGAACCCAGACTGAATCCCTAGGATGATTGGAAGGATACTTACACTGAGCACTTGATTTCTGAAGTTGCTATACAAACCAAGCAATCTGTTCAAAACACTGAAAAAGGCGTAAATGCTTAAACTATTGACACTTCTTTCTCTGATGGAGATCTATGAAAACCAGAGACAAGAGTATGCTGATGAGATTTCCACTGATGGAACAAAGCAATTTCACAGAGCTATAGGGCCAGGCCCTGCCTTCACTCAGACCAGCATCAATCTGGAGAAAAGTCACCACCTTGCCCTTCATGGAACTGTCTCAAAGCTGTCCTTAAACAGCTTTAGCAAAAAGAAATATTTCAGGTTTCTAGTCTGTTGACCTGATTTTAGTCACACCTACTTGACTGTTAGGCGCTTAGTTACAGCTGGTTCTAACACAGTATAAACCGAAATAGCTTGATTATCATCAGTGCCAATTTATATCATATAAGAGCTTGGTTCACCGACTTTCTTAAAACGATGCTTGATTTACTTCGAAGCATATGGGGGTGAAATCAGGCTTTGTCTCCTCTTTACATTGTAGCTTCAAGCTGAAAGCTTAATTTTGACAAGGAGGCTGCCAGAAAAGTTCTTCTGTAATATGTAGATTAGCAAGGCAGGATGTGTGCTGGTTAGTACCAAACTTTACTCCCCTCCCCTCCTGCATGTCTTAACCTACCGTATCATTTAACCCGCTCTCCAAACAAACAAGAACTGGTTTAGGCTGCATGTTATCTCACAATTGCTTCTGATGCTCCAAGATCACCCTTAAACTGATTTTATGCATACATTTTATGTTGGAGAATCCTTTAGGTTGGAAAAGACTTCTAAAATCACCAAGTCCAACCACTAACCCAGCACTGCCAAGTCTGCCATGTCCACAAATGCCACATCTGGATGTCCTTTCAATACCTCCAGGGACGGTGACTCCATCACCTCCCTGGGCAGCCCGTTCCAGTGTTTGATACCCCTCTTGGGATCTTCTGCTCTAGACCCTTCACCAGCTCCAGTGCCCTCCTCTGGACATACTCAAGATCTCAGTGTTTTTGTTGTAGTGAGCGGCTCAAAAGAGAACACAGGATTTGAAGTGAAGCCTCAGCAGTGCCGAGTACAGGGGGAGGATCTCTGCTGGGCACACTGGTGCCGAACAGTGGCTTCCATCTCCTCCTGTTTGTTGCCTCTATGCATTGTTGTAGATGCACTTCATTGGGCTATTGTTTCCACCACGTCTTTTGAGGGGAGAAGCCCTAATTTCTACCTGGCCCTTCTCAGGCATTTACGTGGTTTGTAACACATCACCAACCCTTGTGCCTTTGCTCCCTCATGGATCTCCATCCCCTGCCTCCACTGCCCCGGCAGACTGAAGGAACTCTCCAGCACACCTCAAACATCTGCGTGCTGCCTCCAGGCTTATGTCTAAACACATGTTTACATGTTCCCTATCTTGCCTGTAGGGACTGATATTTTCGTTAAATTTTACATATGTTTGTACATGAATGCAAATAAGAGCAAGTTCAAAGCCCAAGTTGTGTGCTGCGTATTTTAATGAGCATAACAGACAACGATAAAAACACCTATCAGTCTCCAGTCCTGAAATTACAAACTCACACAGGCAAAACAAGGTAAACAAAAATTACAAGGTTTTTCCTTATTTATTTGCAACAAAATTGGATTATTTTCTGCTACTTTTAAATAAAGTGCATCTCTGGTTTGAAATTGGAAACCTCCATCTCAAAAATTCTATGTTTAAAGACATTTCCTAAAATATGCCGTAAGTTTTAACTTTAATGTGAAGAAAGGAAACTTAATATTGGTTGTAGTATTAAACTTAGTTTTATTTCATACATTTAAAGCACAGAACTCCACCTCTGGAATGTTTATCTTTTAATCCTATGGGAACACACATGACAAGACACACATCAAACCAGCTGCCTATTGAGTCAGCTGCCTGTGGTACCGGGATCTTAGTGAAAGGTAATTACCAGGAGAGGACAAATGCTCTCCTGGCTTTACAGGAGACCCTGTTATACCCTGCAGCAAGAGATCCAATTACAGTTACCACCATTAGCCAAGGTCAGGAAACTATTGAACACTATTAGAAGTTAATCCACAGTATTTACCTCAGCAAGCTCCAGCAATGTAGAATTCCACTGGCGAACAATGTTTTGGCTTAGTTATCGCCTCTTGTCTGAGATGGGCCCTAAGCTAAACATATCAAGAAATGTTTGAATCCAAGGACTTGGATCAACATAGCTTTAATTCATAGTAACTCTTCTAAAATTTTTCTTTGCCTGGCTGCATTGCTTTATTACAGAGGAGGATGTTACATTGTTTTAAGACTATTTTGAATTCAGGCTCAAAGGGGTAAGAGTCTTTTTTGACAGAAGCCCATATCTTTGAGTGCCACTGGGGACACGGTGGGTAAGAAAGCTGCAGGCTGTGTTGGACTTCCCTTTCCATGGCCTAAAATTGGCCCTGACCAGCAGGATGGAGTCATGAGTGACACTGTCCTTGACCCAAATGTCAGCAACACCTCTAGTCAATAACAGGCAGAGAAGTCAGCCACAGCCTCCTCCTTTGAAAGGCCTGGTGTTACGTATGAGATGGGCAACACGATACATGTTGTGCCTTCCCTCAGCCTGCCTTTAAACCACTGTGGGCTCCTGGAGTGCTGGAATTGGCCTTCTGCCCCATCCAGACTCTGCAGGTAGTGGAGACTTGGATAAACAATGGGCACATTTCCAGTCTTGTCCCATCCCAATAGGATGTAGCAGTTATTCTGAACACTGCATTTTTCAAGAAAGCACTATGCCCTCTCCTTTATGCAAATGGAAGAACACGGATTATGTATTTACCATGTGGAAGAAAGAAAAATCTCTGCTGAGAAAGAAACTTATAGCTACAAAAAACAGTGTGAAAAAAAATTTAACTGTACTTACTGTAAACCTGATTTTTTCTAAAGTTTAAAGAGTTGGTGCTATTCCTCTATTAAAATAATTTTTTAAATTATCTCACAGTCCTGAAACACTTAAAGGATTTATTTTTTAATTAATCTTAATATAGAAATGAATTAACTAATATAATTGCTCTTTCAGAAAGTTAATTCTGTACTTAAAGAGTAGATGCTGTAATTTTGGTGCCATATAAACTCTTCTCCATACGTAATAAAGTAGTTTTAATTATCAAATGAGCATTAGCAAAGTTTTGGCAGATGAAGAATACTTTGATCTGTTCATAATTACGAATCTTTACCTTGGTATGATAGGTAAGGCTGGATGCTGCAGCTAGCAATCCCTGTCAAACACACTTTTGTAATTTCTGGAGAGATGAATGCACACTGGTTAAGGCTTTCAAAGGAACTGGTGACTCAAGATATCTGCAAGTTTCCCATGTCCCGCTTAATGGGACCTGTGTTTCAAGATTTCCAACATTTCTGTAAATAAAGTACCCAAAGTGGATTGCCCAAAGTAATACATCTGCAGTCATTACTCAATTGACAACCAGCAGAACTAAACAAATAATCCAAAGGATTTATTTAGTTGCTAAGCAGTAATCATAAAACTGGTGAATGCAAAAAAACCTTAATTCCTTTGAAACACATAGACTCCATCAAAGGAGATTCCCAGGACTGACTCTGAAAGGAATCAGAGTTTCTGCACCAGAGGGAAGCAGCGACACAACGCCAGCAGTGTCCGACTCCCTCAAGGACAGCAAGTGAGTGAAGGTTGTCAGACAACATCTTCAGTGAGGTGTGTTACACTCATAATATCCATTCATACCTCACACAAACATTGGGATAGTCAAGAACATGGGCATGTGGGGAGGGAAGCATTTTTAAAACATTTTAGGTTTAAACAATCCCACATTTCAAAATAATTCAAAGCACAGCGTGGTGTGCCGATTTCAGACACGTTTAACTGTATGTCCTTTAGCACATACAGTGAATTTTGCACAAATTTAAGAACATCATGTAGCAGCCAATCTGGGAGGCTGTGAACCAGCTACTGCAATAATTCAGCCGGTGCCGTTATCCAGACATAAATCAAACCCTCTGTGTCCTGCTGAGACAGCAAGACCTGAGCTTTTGCTGAATTCCTACACAGATGAAAAAAAAAAAAAAGCCTTGACAATGTGGTTGATGTGGTGCTCAAAGGAAAGCTTGAAGTCACAGATGAAACCGAGATTACAAGGGGGTTGGAAAGTACATAAGAATCCCATCAAACAGAACCACACACGGAAGAGGGTTAGGAGGAACCTGCTGCTCAGCCAGTGACAAGCAGCATGATTCAGTATCACAGGATGATCCAATTTACAAAGACACAACGTGACAGGAATCTCCTGCCCAACCCTCAGGAACAGCAGAAGGAACAGGTGGGAGCCGCTGGTTGATAACTAAAAATTCTTTGAATGGAAATATCTACAGAATAAACAGAGGACATTAGCTTGATTTTTGCCTTACACGGATGTACATAAGAAAGAATCCACGGAGTTCCAGAGTTTGAGGCAGGTAAAGGACACAATTGAGATAAGATGCAAATGCTTGGAATGTCAGACTGTCACCTTAATCCATATGGAGTTCATACTTTCCTGCCTGAGATATCGATCTAATCAGTGCCCCTGAAGTTTCTACCTAGTGGAGTAAGGCAATAGATAGACTGGCTAAAGGTAAAAGCAGCATTTTTTATAGCTTTAGTAAAGCTGTTCAGGAATTTTCTATAGACTATTCCAAAAGAGAGTGCAGTTTCTACAAGAAAAATCAGAATTTTTGAAGGAAAATGAAATACAGTTCTTAAAAGAGTAGATTCCCTTTAGGATAACAGAAAAGGTTTAATTTCTGGGGACAATTTAAATGTATCTAATACACACATTCCCCCCCCCAACCACACCCCTTCTTCCTATGAGTCAGAAGCTGTTTGCACACTCAAGTGTGGTGTGTTTCAGGCCATAAAAGATGCAACAAAGATGGGCAGAAAGTAAGTTCAGTTTAAGAGGAGATCTTTTCAATATTTGTAAGTACAAAAAAAAAAAATTATTTTAAACCAAAATGTAAAAACAATGAAAAAAATTTTCCAGGATGGAAACACCTGTTCTGTCCCAGTCTAACGTCCCAATTTGAGAGGAATTCTGCATTACACCTCTCAAAGTCATTTGATTCAAGCACTTGCCTTCCTGAAAAGCTCTTTAATAAACAAGTATATTTGAATCTGCTTACAAAGCAATATAAACAAAAGAATTATCATCAACAGTCAAATCTTGCTCTTTTTGACAAGGACAGCAATTTCTGCCCTAAAAACTTTGAAAGAAGTTGGGAATTAAATTACACTTCAAAAAACTGTTTCAATACACTGTGCAGTAAATAATACACTAAAGATGAAATCAGATTGGCAGGATTTTGGAGAGCAAGGTCCTGTATTTTTACATCACCAAAGACACATTGGAGCCTTCTCAACAGTTACACGTTTGTTTGGGATTCAGTGCAAGAAACCACTGCCCTGAAACCTGATCATATTGAGAGTTATCTTTGCCAAAACTCATAAATTCAAGCACAGAGAAAACATATTGGGTGTCTGGAAACACTGGAGGTAATTTTTCCCTTCAGACCTACTAGAGATTTTCACTATAATGAAAAACTCTAAGGTATCATTACAGAAATAAGTTGGGAAAGTGTTTCCCAGCCAAAATTACTTGGATCCGCTTTATACGCTAGGAAAAATACCCACTGAAATCATAAAAACTCTCTGGATTTACACTGTTAGCTTCCCATAAAGCCAGCTGTTGATACCCAATTATTTTAAATGCCTTGCAATGATCCCAGCTCATTTCCTATCTGGGTCACACAAGGCCCTGAAAGCCAAAGCACACAGGAGAGCTCAGAGGAGCAGAGGCAGGAATGAGCTGCCAGTAGAGCCATTCCCAGCAATTAGAGCTCAACAAGCACCTACAGACTCCCTAGAACACAAAAATGGCTGGAACTGGGGTACCTACCCTCAAATGTCCCTGCCCCCAGGGGTCCTGAGCAAAAGATATATTTACACTGCAGAGTTTTGCATTGCTCTGTTGACAGCAGGAAGCAGAATATTTTCCATGTGAGAGATCTACCCAGCTCTTTGGCAGCTTGGTTTTTAATGAGGAAACACTTATTCCACAAAGGCAAAACACAGAGTGATTTAACTGAAATTTTCAGTAAAGCACACTTTAAGATCAGAATTGTAAACTCGTGAAGCAAAACAGTGAACATCATGAGTTTTAGTGTGCGCCATCTATCATAGCTATAGAATTAAATGAGCAAGGAGACCGGAAGTATATATATATGTTTAGAATAAAAACAGAATTTTCCAGCTGAAACTAAAATATAAAAAACTCAAAATTTTTAACACAAGCTGGAAATACTGGTTTGCAGGCAATTCAAAGCTGTAGCTTTGATTTGAGGTTATCTCACATTTACTGTAAGTGGACAAAATTACCAGAATTCCAGAACACGAGGGAAAGTTGACCACACCTATTTGTAAGACGAACCTACCTGGAAATGCCTACATATTTTTTGCAAAGATTTCCTTTATTGCCTTTTTGTATTGGTGTGCACAC